>CM076569.1:667740891-668030826 GCA_034641835.2 Pinus albicaulis | reverse complement strand
AAAGATGCCTCAAGAAGTATGAAAATAGGCCAATACTAAGTTTCAATGCATTTAATTACTTAAGTGTTCACATTTAGTGATTCATTCATTACTTTGATTGGAAATTCTTAATGCTTAATCTTGCATGTTGGAGCACTTGCGTACTGTATTTTCCAATAAATGTGGACAATATGTTTAGATACTTGTGTATTGCATGTTCTATAATTGTGTACTGCGTGTTAAATTACTTGTGTACTGAATATTTAATGTAGAAGTTGTCTACCCAGGGTACAGAATAACTTGGACGACAGTTTTTTGCCAGAATCTGGTTCAGTAAAATTCAAAAAATGAGGTAGTTGCAGTGTTTGGAATCCATTTTTGAGAGTGGAAATAGATTCAGCACTAGCAAAATCCCTTAGGACACCCAAAATACTGAAGTTTAACAACTATAAACAAGATTCTGATAAAATATTTGCCGGATTTTTTCAAAATCTCTGCCAGATTCTAGGTCATTCTGTTACTTTTTTAGACTACGGCTTTAAAGTATATATTGAATTTAATGTAGGAAATATGCTTCGTAGGAAAGTGGATTACTACATAAATTATGTGGTTATATTAAGTGTATGATCAAGGAAGATATGGTAATAATTTTATAGACTAGGCACAATGAGCTTCTTGTAAAATGTTTCTATATAAGCCCGCAAATATAGAAATGATTTATATATATTAGACAAATATTTTATTATATTTTATTATTCTCACACAACAGTATTGATGCATAATTATTGATAGTATCTTGTCCATTATCCATCTTACCTCAAGAATAGCTCAACAATTATTTTACGAAAAAAATTTAAATGACTGTTAATAATTTGAAATAGATAGAAGAGCGAGGAATGTATCTACATAGTCAATTAGGCTAGACAAATACTAATTCTTATCAGAATGAGTTATACAGACAAGGCCAATTAGTCCAGGCCCATTATGGGCATATCGAATCTGGTGGACGCACTAGAAAAGTACTAGGGTTGGGAATTGTCTGCAATGTAACCGAAATAACATTGGTATAAACTAAATTTCCTTAATATTAGTAGATTAAGCCAAGAATGGGGTCCCAAGCCAAACCCCGATGTAGGAGAAGTTGCACGATAAAAGGTAAAGTAGTGAACAAAGGTCTTACAAAAAAACCAAATTATAAAACACTTTATGTGCTACCTAACATTCTCGGGGAATATTTCAGAAAAAGAAATATCACAGAAATGCACAAGGCCATAAGTGATCCTTTGGTAATTTGTTAGAGCAAGTTAGAATTCCTAGCGAGGTCAAGATGCATGCTAACTCATTAATAATCCGATATCAAGCCTTTTACATTTATAACTATTGTAGGTATTGTTAGGGTTCTATAAATATAGGATTCATAATTTTGAATTGAATTTGATAGCCTTGTAAATATGTATATACCTTGCTTTCTCCAAGTTGGTTTCCCATATTTTGAAAAAAATGAAAAAATAATAAAAGCCAAAAAGAGGGTAAAAAAGTCCTAAACGAAAGATCAAAGGACCTAGAAAAACATATACCCAAAAGAAAAAGAAAAATAAGACATGAAAGTGAACAAATCCAAATGCCACTACTTTACTTTACTACAAGAATAATGATTATGTGCAGAGTGTCAATAAATTCCATAATCCATGATCAGTTAAACAATTTAATCTTAACTTTTCATTCTTTCAATTTCATGTTTTAGATAGAAAATAAAGACTTGTGAAATAGTTTAAACTTGAAAAATCAATAGATAGGTAGAGAATAATGAGGAGCTCAATAGTTTAGTCTGAGCCCTTAGATGAAATAAGGTAGACTTAGATAGTTTTATGTTTTGAAAGAAAATGTTTTAAAGGTTGCAAGCCTAAATGCACCTACAAAATGAACAAAAAAAGTTAGAAATAAAATTTGGGTAGGTAGAAAGCAGTGGAGCCATCATGTAAATAAGACATCATCGGGAAAAATCACTAATTTTCCCTCCCGTATAGGTATTCAGTATTCTAAACTTTCAGTCAAAAAGGCTCAGAGCATTTCTTTGACTTTTTTGGGACCGGACCCAAGGCTCGATGAATGATAAGTTAAAAATATTGAATTCCTACCTTACACCCTCATTCCTCAATGTTTACCCTTCATTTATACATCAAAACTCGTTTTTCCTAAGTAAAGGCACTTTCTTACTTAGTAAAATTGTAACCCTAAAATAATTGATTTCTTTCTTTTCAAAAACATTCATAAAACCCTCAAAATTACATTTATCCTAAGTATTAGTGAAATAATATAAAATATGAGCAATGCTTTAATTTTTTTATAAAGTTCAAGAACCATGGCCACCTATGCATAAAAGCCTGCACCCATATACATTGATTAAAACATTATATATATGTTCAAACCTTATATCCCCTGCCACGTCTTAACACATCAGTGCACATATATCACCGCTGTCCTACCCCTAATCCAGTGCAATTCTCAAACTAATCTCATCCATTCGCTTATGAACTCTGAATCCGACAGCACATAGTTGATATCACGTGAAAAAGATGCACGTTAACCTAACCACCAAACCCGCTCGAAATGGCTGGTTTCACAATTTCCTCTCTCCTCCACATGCCATCCAATCATTGGATCGCGTGGGTTAAGCCAAAAACATCTTACCACCCAACATCTACGTGATAAACACTCGCTATTTTTTTCTATTGAAACTTCAAAACCGCTCTCCCGCCTGATGCGACTTGCATTCAATGCTAGTTTAATACATCCAAAATGCATAATAAAACTTTGTAAAAGCATTTCATTCATCAAATATCCTTGCGCTTTAAACATATTCCCTCTACATTGCCTCTCTCGACTGAAAGAAACCCTATTCAAGCTATTTTCTGCCATCTTTACTCCCAAAACTTGCAGAAATTTACCCAGTAAACCTCTAAAGACTGCTAAGGAGCTGCGCATCGTGCAAAAAAATTTACTGAAGCCTTCAACTTAGCAAAGAACCTCCAGAAAATATTCCAAAGCCGATACCTGCATTACAACATGTATTTTTCTCAAATTGGAACCTGAAATAAAGTTGAAAAAAAAATTTAAAAGAAAGAAGACACGATTTAAGTTAAGAATTTGATTATATAAACTGCCAAAAAGTCCCAAAAATAGGCCAAACTTTGGAAAATTTTTCCCAGAACCCTTTTTCTCAGCTACGCACAATTTCTGAAGGAAATTAAGAAGTTTACATAGTTTTCAAGCTCTGAGATAACCCAAAAATCCTCTACAGGTACCCCAAACCCTCTTTAACCCTTTTTCAAAAGAGTGTTTGGCATAATTTTCCATTAAAATACTCGAGAAACCCTTGCTTCTTGTTTTAAACCAGTTAAAAGAATATACAACTCTTTCACAGGCCTAATTGAGAAGAAAGCCCTAGAAAAAGACTATACTTCACCTGTTTATCCAAGAAGCCTTTGCTAAAAGTGAAAATTACTTCTGCAAACTGTCTAAAGTTGCAGAAATAGCCAAAATGCCAAAAAGCAGAGTTCTAGCAATCCTGAAGGTTCCAAAGTGCCAAAATAAAATTTAGTGCTGTGACCACTTAAAGCCATTATCGATTCCCCACAGCTAGGGTTTCATTAAGAATTATTTTGTTTTGCAAGTCATTAGCAAAAGGAGAATTTGGATAAAACAATATAAATACTAGTTAAAGATCTATTTTACTCCAAAAGTTCACAAAGAAAATACTTTTAAATGAAATTACTTAACAAAAGATTCTAGGAAGCAGAACAGAAAGAAGTCGTTTATGCAGAGAAATATATTTTCTTATAGAGAATGGTAAAAGTGAAATAAGAATTCACAATGGCAATGAAAACAAAGTAGTCAAAGAGCATCAGAGTTAATGTGTATCAGGTGAAAGTGAGAGTGAAAGTTAAAACAGAGTTACAGAGCAGTCAAGGTAAAATAGTAAAAGTAAAAACAGAGGCAGTAATGGTTAAACAGAGATGAAAATAATTTCACCAACAGTGAAATTTATCGAAAGCAAAAGTAAAAATAGTTAAAAGAATAGTAAGGTTAAAAGATGAAAATAGAACAAGAGGGGACATTTTTGCAGAAATTTCATGTTTAACTCATTGTTTTGCAGAAACTATTATGACCAGTCCAAGATTCATTTTTCAAAACTGAAGGAGGTTCATGTTCCTAATATTTCCATATACAAAAACCTCTCTCACTTTTCTAACAGCCATTATGGATTTGGAAATATTAAACAATATTTGAAAGCACGTTTTACAGAAAATTCCTGTTAAGTCATCAGTTTTCAGAGAATACTGTGGCCAATAAAAAATAAATCGTACAAAAATGAAAGATATTTTTGTTCCTAAGCGACACATATACAAAAACCTATCTCACTTTTTTCACAGGTATTATAGAATGAGAGATACATGCACATATTTACCGCCTATTTTTCAAACTGTGGACAACTATGTTTTACACATATTTTTGCAGAGACTATTGTGAACCGCTAGGGAAGAATTTTATGGAACTGAGAGAGGTTTATCTTAAAAACATAATTATCTACAATAACCTCTTTCAAGTTTTACATATATATTTCAGATTAAGAAATAAAAAGGTATCATTGGACCCCACGTTTACAGAATTTCTAGAGCAGAATGCACAAAGAAAGGAGACAATTAGTGACTTGGATGCCTCATCATCAACTAAGAGTTGGTATCAAATTCGAATTTCTCCTCTTTTTCATCACCTATCCATAAGTATAGTGCCAAATATATTCATTATTTTTTAGTATCCTTTTATTGAGTTCTATTTATGTAAAATAGTTTGAGATATTTGTAAACCAATCTTGATATTTTTTCAAGATATTTTAGTTTAGAATTTGTATAAATACTTCATCTTTAGAAGTATTTTGGTGGAATAAAAATTGCTAGGATTGTTATAGTCATTTCTTCTTGGACTTTAAAGCTTTTGTGTGTCAAAACTTCGAGTATCAGGCTAGATCAAAGCAAATTGGCATCATACTTTTGGATTCCTGTGATGAGATATTTGGAGTGAAGTATTTTCTTCACTTGTCATTGTTTATTTTCTCTGTTACATGCATCTATTTATTTTTATGATAAATCTGAATGTATAAATAGGAGTATTACTACAAGATATGTTAATAGCACCCTGTTTTTAACTAGTTATCATTTATATGTTTTCCTCTAATTTATAGTGTAGGGAATTCTTAATTGCTCCCTCTCTCATTTTACCTCTCCTACTACTTCCCTTTTCCGAATTTAAGGATTCTTAAGTGCCCTTTATCCCAATCATACGACCTCACAAAAATAACTTTCCAACATCTCCAAGGGTTATCTATCTTGCCCTAAAGACATTTGACCTTTTTGCCCTTGATCCTAGTCCTATTTGCTTGATTTTGACTCCATAGCCCAATGGAAAAATAGATTTCCCACCAAATATACCAAAAAAAACAAAAGCTTCACTTTCATAACTAGCCTAATATTCACAAATTAAAACTAAGTTAAACTTTAAAGAGATAGCCCTCTCTGAACCCTAGGAAGGCTAGCTCCTAGAGTTTGAAGTAGGTTTTTGGTTACCTCGAATTATTTCTCTCTTGAACCTGGAGAAATTACTGAGTGATAACAGGTACAGTTCAACCATAGCAAAGAAATGCAGTTACAGTATCAAGCCAAAAATGAAATACCATGGTGTAGCAAGCATAAGTGTTAGAAACAAGTGCTACCGAAACAAATACAAATAAATATATAAGATTTATGGTAACATTTAGGAGAATGAATCATTTGTAAATTGTGGTCGAAAGAGACCTCTATGAAATAACATCACCCAAAGAAGTCAATTTGCTAGAAGGCCGACAAGCCAATGGAAATGATTTATAATAGTCCATCAATACACAATTATATGGCACAGTTACATTAAACCAACTAGATAGTCTTGAAAAATGGCTTGTAACAATTTATTCTCTCAAAATGGAGTTGTGCTGTTAAGCCACATGAACTCATTGGTCTAAAGATACTTTTTTTTTTGGTAAGCTTGGTAGTACCTTTCATTTTCTCTTTTTTCTCTCTTTTTTTTAATATATTTATTCCATCTTCATCATCATGTCCACATATGGGGAAGGGAATTGAACCTGTGGTGAGTGTTATAATAGCCTTCCTCATCACTGTTTAACCAAGACCCCAAGGACATTGGTCTAAAAATACTTCAAGTACACACTGTGTCTATATATATATATCTATTGTTACATTATCACTTTGTAGTTAAAAATTTATTTCATCATTTTTCGTCATTCAAGTTACTGATAGTCTCTTTCATCTCAACAAACTGAGGTAACTAAGTGAATTTAAAATTCAATTGACCAAATTAATTTTAGACATATTTAGCATATTTAAAATGATCAAAATAATTAGATATTCAAAAAAATTTGTACATGACCACACATGACTGAAACCAACCTAGATCCATCTTAACCCCAGGTTTGTAAAGCCAAAAGAGGGATTAAATCTCTCGAGGCTCAAACATTTCCTCAAGTTTTGCACTCAAAAAAGAGGTTTGAACCTCGAGACATTTGATCCCTCTCAGTGCTTGATAGATCGGGGGTTAAGATGGATCTAGGCTAGTATATATAATTCTTGTTATTTTTAAGTGTTATAAGTTTTAATTATTAAAATTAAAAAAAAAAAAACGTGTGTTTATTTTGGAATAGGATTTTCAAAATTTTAGTTAATTATTAATGATTATTAATTAGAAGGTAGAAATTTGACGTCACATCATGTGTTATAATATTCTTAATAATACTCACAAATTAGGGTTGAGATGTATCTCAAAAGTAGTTACATGCTTTCGTCTTTTTAATTAAATTGAGTAATTAAAAAATGATATCATATGAAGAAGTGTCATAAAATAAGTTATGGTCTTTTGGGCATTTGGTATTGACCAACCATGGTATTGGCCCATAATATTGTAACAAAACCTATTTTGGATATTAATAATCTCCATCATTAAAAATATTGTTATTATATATATATATATATATATATATATATATATATATATATATATGTTTAAATCATATATTATTATTATTATTTTACAGTTAATAATAGTAATATGAACACCGGATGCGGTTGCCTCCAGTTCACAGTGATGGGACTCAAGTCCCTCGTCGCCTCCCAAGGTGGCACATTGGGGCAGGCCATGTGGCCTCTCACACCTGTAATAACTGTGGCATTCAATCCGCCACCCCACGCCATCTTAAATGCTATCTCTGGAATCGTCTTCGCAGGAGGTTCATTATCGGCTTCGCCTCGGCTCTCAGCATGGACAGGGATTATATGCATAGCGCCTGCCCGGTTTGCTCTGCTGTTTATTTTCACAGTGTTTCTTGCCCGTCTGCCTGTTAGATGCCCAGTGCGCGAACGCAGATTGGCAGAAGGTGTGAATTGGTTTGTTGTTTGGAAACCACTCCATATTTTCATTTCTCGCAGAGTCCTTTCTGTTTCTGAAATTCGCTGCATTGTTCTAGTGGTTCTGTGTATTCTTTGCCTTCTTTCCCATTGCATTCTACTCCCCTCGCCATGCCTCACCTACGCCAGCGCATGCGCTGTCGTCGAGGCTCTACTCGGGGCAGAAGTCATCATTCTCCGTCGTCCCCTGTCTCTGAATCTTACTCGGATTTCTCTTCGAAACCCAGAGGCCGCAGAGGTAGACCTCATGGCCATCATTTTGTGCCTCCTCCTGAACCCCCGATGCGCCCTCCTGAAGCTTCCTCTGCCCCTCGCCCGCCTTCATCTTCTCTCCTGCGCCAGTCTTCCCAACGTGCTGAGTTCACCTTCAATTGCTCTTTCGATCGTCCGATTCTCAAAGCCTTTGTTACGGTGTCGGTCTGCGAAGAGTCCACTAATTTTGTGCTTCCTCCACCTTTCACTCCTGGGCCCTCCGTCACTTTCCAAGTCCCCACCGGTCCCAGTCCCGCTCCGACAGACTTAGCCTAGCTTAGTCTTGTCCCAAACGTTGCTATGCAAGTTCAGAATGTCGAGCATGCGGATAAAGACACCGTACCACCTTCTGTGGACGATGAAGGAGGCAAAGACGATTGGGGCTGCAGAGTCGTTGAAGAACCACCCTCCGACACCGATGCTCAGTGATCAGAAGAATTCTTAGAGGTTTTGGTTTTCCAGGTTCAAGGTCTTCATGCTCTTTCTGGTTTTCTTATGCTTTTACCCTCTGCTTGCAGAGAGGTTTGTTAAAATTTTTGTTTTTTTGACAAACTATTGGGATGTAATGCCGGTTTCCCTCACAAGGGCGGCGAATGTTAATCTTCTGCGACTGGTTTCCCCATGCTGGGTAGTCCAAAACATGGTTTTTCCTATCAATCAAGCCCTGTGCCCAGATTACCTTAGCTGGGATAGTGGCAGCTCTATATTACTATGTTAATTATTAATATAATTAGTGATACTTACAAAAAAAAATAGTAATACGAAATAAATTTAAGGCTTGAACGTTTCCAGAGTCATATACATAAGGTAGTGCATAACTTTTGGAATCATGTGGGATATGATTGAAGAGGTTTCGGGTGTACACTTCACCCATCTTCAGGAGGAGGAAGAAAAGTTGAAAGAAATCAAAATTAGTCCTTAGAGAGGCATAAAATGATTAAAAATAATTAAATAAATTAAAAATAAATAAATTATTATTATTATTAAAACTAATTCAATAAATTAAAATTGAATAATTAGAGGGGATTATAAAATGATTAAAAATAATTAAATAAAATAAAAATATAATAATTAATTAATTATTATTATTAAAACTAATTCAATAATTTTAAGGAGAAATATAGATAAATTAAATTTTATTTTATTTTATTTTAATTTAAATAATATTTTAAATTAATTTTATTAATATTAATTTAAATAAGTTGATTATTTAAGAGATAAATTCATAAATATGATTAAATTTTAATAATATAATATAGGAATGATAAGATTAAAAAATAAATGTTAGGGTAGAGATAGAGAAATTTATAATTTATAATTTGTATTGGGTGATGGAATGAAAGGGAGCAGGGCAAGGATTTTGGATTTGTTAAAGCATATAAGGTGTTTGGAAGAATGAGAGTTCTCAGTAATGGAAAATTTTACAATCTCGTTGTGGTTAATGTCAGCCATATGTTCTTTCAACCACATTTTGAAGGAATGACTGGTTTTACATATGTAAGATTTACCTCAATCCCAACCACCCCCCCTCCTTCCTCTCTTAACGCCAAGGTGGTCAACCTCTCATCAATAGTGCTTGATGCCCCTTCATTAAGCCTTCTTGGGAAAGGTTTTAATTTTTCCTCTGTTCCTCATTCCCTACCGTGTGAAGACATCATTTGCTCTATCGAATCCATCTCCCATTTCCTCCCCTCCCATGCAGCTAAAGAGCTTCACCAAGAATGTGGTCGCATTCTTCGAAACTCCAAGCTCCGCAAGCCTAACGTCTTTAAGGAAGAAGTTTTGTCCCTTTGCTAGCTCAATTCCAACCCTAATATTCTCATTCTTAAAGCTGATAAAGGTAACACCTCTGTTATTATGAAATTCTCAAATTACCATCGTAAGATGATGGATCTTCTTTCCTCCTCTTCCTACCATCCCTTATCTAAAAAACCCCTCCAATCCATTTCCAGTAAGGTCACCAAAGGCATCAAATCCTCTTCCCTGGACCCTACCACCCAAAAGCACCTCATTCCCCTTAACTGCATTACCCCTATAATTTACCGTCAACCAAAAATTCATCAACCTGATATCCCCCTCAGACCTTTCGTCAATGCTAAGGCCCACCCATGCCCTTTCCAAATACATTGCCAAAAAGCTTAGCCCTTATTTAGGCCATTCTTCATCCTTCCTCAAAGACTCCGCGGATTTCATCATGCACATCAAAAAATTTAAGCTTGATAGAAACAACATCATGGTTAGCTTTGATGTCGTCTCATTATTTTCCAATATTCATATCTGTGAAGCCATTGACCTCATTTCCAAGCTTGTTTATTCTGAAACTCTTAACCTTATCAATCTGTTTCTTTCTACCACCTTCTTCACGTATGATGGGGTTTGTTACAAACAAACTGAGGGCACAACCAAGCGCTCATCTCCTTGCCCCATTGTCTGATGCAGGGGCATTAGATTCAAAAAAATACCTTGTATTTTATTAAACATAGGGGGTCTTATGTTTTTGAGAAATATTATTTTTATGTAAAATTTAATGAGATTTTTGAGTGATTTTAATTAATTATTGTGAGGATTTGTTAATGTTATTACCAAATGATTTGGAGAACATGAGAGAAATTAGATTTTAGATATCTAAGAATTAATTATGAAGACTAAGTTAGATTTGGTTTCAAGATTTTAGGGATAAAATCTAGATTGTAGGGGTGTTGATATTTTTGAGGACTTTGTTGAGTTGTTGAAGGGATTTGAGCCTAAATTGGTTCAATTAAATTTGTATAAATTAATAAACCTCAAAGGAAAAATAAATCAGAGAAAAATTAGAGAAGAGCAGAATAGATAGAAGGTGAGGTCTGGACAACAGAGTTTGTAAGCCTACGGGCTTTTCTAAAAGGGCCAATGATTTGAAAATCAGGCCAGAATCAAGGAGGGTTTTGTAATTGATTTCATGTTTATTTATGAAGGAAATTACTCTGAATTATGTGCATGATGAAGTTCTGTGTTATTGGCTGAAATAGTACTCTGTGTGAAATAGAGAATTAATACAAATTTGCATTCATATCATCAAAGAAAGATCGATCACTGAAGGATCGATCATATTGAAAACAATTAATTCAGCCTTTGATGATATCGATTTTGGTTGTAAAAATGGTTAATTGAGGAAGCATCGATGTTAAATAATGTTGATTTTATGTTGAATGCAATAGAGATTTGTATATGCTGGGAAGGGTGCACAGATCAGCATTATGAACACCACATAGTGAAATGGGGAACTGAACTTGAGATTTCAATTCAAGTTTGGTATTGGGCATATTAGTTTTGAACTAATCGGTGATTATATACACAGCAGAAGCACATTCGATCAAAATGTACATTCTTGGATGAAGTTTGAAACAAGAATCGAGTGAAATCGATGTGTAAGTATCTGTTATTCATATCACATTCATATATATTATTTAACGCTGTGTTTTTGAGATGAACCAAAGGCGTCGGTTGTAGCAACTGTTTAGAGATTCGATTGCGTAGAAATTTAAGTCGATGATGTAGTGGGCTCATAAAATCGAATGTAAATTTGATGGCATAGCATTAATAAAAACTGGCGTTTGGAAAACCTGAGTAAAGGTGGAGTGGCACAGTTTCTGAAGGCATGAAGGAACTGCGTAAGGATTGGTCGTACACTGAGTTGTTCAAACTTAAAGCTGAAAGAGGATTTTATAAAGGAGCTGAAGAAATGGAACATCGGAATCTTGAGATGAAGGATCGTTGACCAGAGTTGGTTCACAACAGAGAGAAAGCGGTTGTATTTTATCCGCTTGCCTTTATCAATAATGAATGCGTTTTAAAATTTTGTGTAAGCATTGTTGGATTCGATTTACTAAATCGATATTGACTTAGTCAATCCCAATACAGAAACTGTTGGAGAGTGAATTGGATCGATTTCCATTTTTATTATAATGAGATTGAATTGGGATCGATGTTTATTTTCTCAATTCTGAAGAATTCTTGTTGAGTGAATATCTATGTGAATTAAAAATTGAACCTGATGCGCAAGTGGGATCTGTAATGTAGGGTTTTTAAATAAATCTGACTATGCGATAGTTATATCCCAGCAAAAGAAGACATAGAGAATTGTAGATCTGCTCGATCATGAATTACCTTTGCGGAGTTAAAATCGATGCAGAGTTGGAAGTAAAAGGCGGATCATGGAGAATGATTTGAATGGAGGATGTAGATGTTTCTTCAAAACTCTGTGCAATTACAGAATTAAACTCCAGCACTGAAGAATTGGGAAGCAATTGAATTTGTGTTGGATGTTAATGGTAAGTTAAGTTGTTGGGCCAAGCTTTAATTATGTTGGTGATTGGTATTTTAACAAAGTCTAAACTTGATATGAATCATTTGGCAATGTTATAAGATTTCCACTTGGAACGAAATCTTAAATAAAACCAAATTGACTTTGAATGGTTAGAGAAGTTGAGGTTGTAATTAATATGCTTGATATTTGGGATATTGAGCAATGTTAAGATTTTAATGTGGTCCCGTTGTATATTAAAAGAATCCAACTACATTCAGATTGATCGATAGTGGAAGGTGAAACCGATTGGTATCGGTAATTTGATTTTAATCAAAGTTGAAATATGAGATTTGTTGAGGTTTTATGAAAAAAAAGGATATTACATGTTTTGCGGGTTTTATAACCTTTAATAGATATAAGCTTCCGCATGTATGATTGTGAATTGCCCAGACTTAGAGTCGTATTTGGGGCAAAGATTTGGGATGCGTTTTTATATGCACAACTTTAAGGAGAGATTGTGGGTATATGGTAGGGTGATCTGCCATCAAGTGGTATCAGAGTTGGAATAGCTCTGTGTGAAAGTTCAAGTTTTTGTTAATTAAATTGCATGTGTGAGATCCGATTTTTGAAACTAATAAAATTGCAGCACAGAGATGCAGTGAAAGATAAGTCAAGATCAACAGGATCTTGAAGGTGAGTTGATGATCATTATTATTGAACTCTGGTTTGAAGGTTATGCTTGAGGAATTTGGTTTGCAGAAATATTGAAGAAGTCTCAGCGAGAAGAAGCAGATCATAGCTTGAGAGGAGTGATCAAGGAGTCCAACAAAGGATTCTAAGTGAGTGTGGTAGGACCTGAAGAGATTCAATAGATGTTGAATGAGTAGGAAAATTTTGTTTTAAGAAGTTGCAGATGAAAGAAGCCTGAAGGAGTAGAGAAGAAATGCTCAAAAGGTTCCAACATAAGTATAACCAATACTTTCCAAAAGCCCAGATCCATAGGAAGGGATTGGTGAGGTATGTTGCAGTAGGAGAGCTTGTTGTTGCATAGGCTTAATGCAGCTTATGAGTGAGGAACCCATGGAGAAGAAGATGACTACTGAAAGTCATAAAGAATAGAGCAGAGGTTTAGAGAGAGACCAAAAAAAAAGAGAGATGAAAGAAGATGCCAAGACAAATGGCATGAGACAGCAATTAGCTGAAGCAGAATATAACAAAGAGTTAGCTCAGATCGGGGAACAGTTTAATAAACTGAAGATGAGGATAGAGGAAAGCCAGAGAGAGGGTTGGCTCATGAAGAAGAGATTAAAGTGGTAGAGGAGGAGAGTTGAAAGTGGAAGTTTCCATTGATGAAACAAAAGAGGAGATCATTGATTATTTCCTGAACTATTGGGAAGGTCCAGATCAGTTGGATGATGTAAAACCTTGTATTTTTGTAACTGACAATTGTGACGTGATTACAGGTTTTGCAAAAGAGGAGGATAAGCAATCTTGTGAAACTGTCACAAGTATGGGACAGAATCTTTCAGGAGATAAATACTCTGAAGCAAGAAGCAGTAATGCATTCATATTTGAAGCTATTACAGCACAAGGAGAAATTCTTGTGAATGAAGAAGAGGATCAGTCTGAAGAGCTGGTATATGAAACAACAGTTGATACTGTTGAAAATTTTGATTTACAAACTAAAAAATTTGTGTATGAATGCAGGGACTATAAGTGATGGTGAAATACTTCAGTAATGCCACAAGGAAATTGCATTGCTGGAATATTTGTTGGAGAATTCAGAGTATGAAAGAGAGATTTCAACAGAGGGTAGAGTTCATTACAGTGAAAAAGAAAACATCATGGAGGCCGATGATGTGAAAGGAAGACTAGTTGACAGTCTTGAGAATTCATCAGAGAATTCTTTGGAAAGGTTGAATCAGCATACTGATGTGATGATAGGGGAGGAAAATTCAGAGCAGCATACTGAAATGCTGGCAGAGAAAAATAAGGCACTGAGGCCTTATGATTTTTACTTTAACAATTGTTTTGTGAATGCAGGTGTTGTTGTAGGTGCTGGAGAAAATTTGACTCAGTTGAGCAGTCAAATGAAGGAGGAAGAAGAAAATTATCTGGAAATTTCTAATCCATGGAATGAAGAAATTATGTCACTGGAAATAATGTTGAATGATCAGAATTTAGTGGAGGAAAATTCTCAATTTCAGAATTGGGAATTGCAGATACAAGAGAATGAAGACAACAGAAAGGAGTGTACAATGTACCAGTCTAGTAAATTGCTAATAGGAGAAGGCAGAGAAGAAGTTTTTAGTTGCAGAAAACAAGAGGGTAAGGATGATTAGGCGGCAGTAGGAAATCAACAATCTGAAGAAATATTGGACAGAGAAATTGAACAGATAAGAAATATAATGATGAAATTATCTCAGAGGAAGACATCAACAAGAAAGAGAAGCAGTGGCAGCAAAAGGAAGATAGAAAGAGATTGTGAAAGTGCAGCTAGTGGAGCAAGGTAGCATCAGATATGGAGACCTGTAGAAAAGCAACAAACAACATAAATTGATAATAAGTTGCAGAACAAAGTGTGGGATCCATGCAGACAAAGAATTAAAATGCATGATCAGGAGATCATGATCATTTTCAACCTTGGGAGTCTGATGCAGGGGCATTAGATTCGGAAAAATACCTTGTATTTTATTAAACATGGGGGGTCTTATGTTTTTGAGAAATATTAATTTTATGTAAATTTTAATGAGATTTTTGAGTGATATTAATTAATTATTGTGAGGATTTGTTAATGTTACCAAATGATTTGGAGAACATGAGAGAAATTGGATTTGAGATATCTAAGAATTAATTATGAAGCCTAATTCAGATTTGGTTTCAATATTTTAGGGATAAAATCTAGATTGTAGGGGTGTTGAGATATTTGAGGACTTTGTTGAGTTATTGAAGGGATTTGAGCCTGAATTGGTTCAATTAAATTTGTATAAATTAATAAACCTCAAAGGAAAAATAAACTAGAGAAAAATTAGCGAAGAGCAGAATAGATAGAAGGTGAGGTTTGGACAACAGAGTTTGTAAGCCTACGGGCTTTTGTAAGAGGGCCAATGATTTGAAAATCAGGCTGGAATCAAGGAGGGTTTTGTAATTGATTTCATGTTTATTTATGAAGGAAATTATTCTGAATTATGTGCATGATGAAGTTCTGTGTTATTGGCTGAAATAGTAGTCTATGTGAAATAGAGAATTAATACAAATTTGCATTCATATCATCAAAGAAAGATCAATCACTGAAGGATCGATCATATTGAAAACAATTAATTCAGCCTTTGATGATATCGATTTTGGTTGTATTAATGGTTAATTGAGGAAGCATCGATGTTAACTAATGCTGATTTTATGTTGAATGCAATAGAGATTTGTATATGCTGGAAAGGGCCCACAGATCAACATTGTGAACACCACATAGTGAAATGGAGAACTGAACTTGAGATTTCAATTCAAGTTTGGTATTGGGCACATCATTTTTGAATTGATCGGTGATTATATATATAGCAGAAGCACATTAAATCAAAATGTACATTCTTGGATCAAGTTTGAAACAAGAATCCAGTGAAATCGATGTGTAAGTATCTGTTATTCATATCACAATGATATATATTATTTAACACTGTGTTTTTGACATGAACCGAAGGCACAGGTTGTAGAAATTGTTTGGAGATTCGATTGCGTAGAACTGTAAGTCGATGATGTACTGGACTCATAAAATCGAATTTAAATTCGATGGCATAGCAGTAATAAAAACCAGCGTTTGGAGAGCTTGAGTAAAGGTGGAGTTGCACGGTTTCTAAAGGCACGAAGGAACTGCATAAGGATTGGTCGTACGCTGAGTTGTTCAAACTTGAAGCTGAAAACAGAGTTTATAAAGGCGCTGAAGAAATGGAACAACAAAATCTTGAGATGAAGGATCGTTGACTAGCGTTGGTTCACCATAGAGAGAAGATAGTTGTATTTTATCCGCTTGCCTTTATCAATAATGAATGCGTTTTAAAATTCTGTGTAAGCATTGTTGGATTCGATTTACTAAATCGATATTCACTTAGTCAACCCTAATACAGAAACTGTTGGAGAGTGAATTGGATCAATTTCCATTTTTATTATAATGAGATTGAATTGGGATCGATCTTTATTTTCTCTGCACTGAAGAATTTGTGTTGAATGAATATCTATGTGAACTAAAAATTGAACCTGGCCATTTAAAACTATGTGCAAGTGGGATGTGTAATGTAGGGTTACTATATAAAGCTGACTATGCGATAGTTATATCCTAGCAAAAGAAGATGCAGAGAATTGTAGATCTGTTCGATCATGAATTACCTTTGTGGAGTTAAAATCGATGCAGAGTTGGAAGTAAAAGACGGATCATGGAGAATCAATTTAACAAAGGATGTAGAGGTTTCTTCAAAACTTTGTGCAATTATAGAATTAAATTCCAGCGTTGGCAAGTGATACAAGAACGGTGAGAGTAAATTGGGTAGACTGCAGCACTGAAGAATTCAGAAGCAATTGAATTTGCATTGGATGTTAATGGTCAGTTAAGTTTTTGGGCCAAACTTTAATTATGTTGGTGATTGGTATTTTAACAAAGTCTAAACTTGATATGAATCATTTGGGAATGTTATAAGATTTCTGCTTGGAACGAAATCTTAAATAAATCCAAATTGAATTTGAATGGTCAGAGTAGTTGAGGTCGTAATTAATATGCTTGATATTTGGGATATTAAGCAATCTTAAGATTTTAATGTGGTCTTGTTGTATATTAATAGAATCCAACTACATTCAGATTGATGGATAGTGGAAGGTGAAACCGACTGGTATCGGTACTTTGATTTTAATCAAAGTTGAAATATGAGATTTGCTGAGGTTTTATGAAAACAAAGCATATTATATGTTTTGTGGGTTTTATAACCTTTAATAGATATAAGCTTCCACATGTATGATTGTGAATTGCCCATACTTAGAGTCGTATTTGGGGAAAAGATTTGGGATGCATTTTTATATGCACAGCTTTAAGGAAAGCTTGTGGGTATATGGCAGGACGATCTTCGATCAAGTGGTATCAGAGCTGGAATAGATTTGTGTGAAAGTTCAAGTTTTTGTTAATTAAATTGCATGTGTGAGATCAAATTTTTGAAACTGATAAAATTGCAGCATAGAGATGCAGTGAAAGATAAGTCAAGATCAATAGGATCTTGAAGGTGAGTTGATGATCATTATTATTGAACTCTGCTTTGAAGGTTATGATTGAGGAATTTTGTTTGCTGGCATATTGAAGAAGTCTCAGCGAGAAGAAGAGGATCACATCTTGAGAGCAGTGATGAAGGAGTCCAAAAGAGGATTCTAAGTGAGTGTGGTAGGACCTGAAGAGATTCAACATATGTTGAATGAGTAGGAAAATTGTGTTCTAAGAAGTTGCAGATGAAGGAAGCCTGAAGGAGCAGTGAAGAAATGCTCAAAAGGTTCCAAAAGAAGGAGAACCAGTACTTGCCAATAGACCAGATCCAGAGGAAGGGATTGGTGAGGTAAGATGTAACAGGAGAGCTGGCTGTTGCAGAGGTTTAATGTAGCTTATGAGTGAGGAACTCATGGAGAAGAAGATGACTACTAAAATTCATAAAGAAGAGAGCAGAGGTTCAGAGAGAGACCACATTAGAAGAGAGATGAAAGAAGATGCCAAGACAAATGGCATGAGATAGAAGTTAGCTAAAGAAAAATATAACAAAGAGTTAGCTAAGATCAAGGAACAATTTAATAAACTAAAGATGAGGATAGAGGAAAGCCAGAGAGTGGGTTGGCTCATGAAGAAGAGAGTAAAGTGGCTGAGGCTACAATAGAAAAGAGGTGAGTAGATGAACATGCAGTTTGCAGAAAAGCTAAGAGAGCTTGAACAGAAGATGAATGTACAGTTGGGATGTGAAGAACTCAGAGCAGCTGAGTTGAAAGTGGAAGTTTCCATTGATGAAATAGAAGAGGAGATCATTGATGATTTCCTGAACTATTGGGCAGATACAGATCAGTTGGATGATGTAAAACCTTGTATTTTTGTAACTAACAATTGTGATGTGATTACAGGTTTTGCAAAAGAGGAGGATAAGTAATATTTTGAAACTGTCACAAGTATGAGAGAGAATATTTCAGGAGATAAATACTCTGAAGCACGAAGCAGTAATGCATTCATATTTGAAGCTGTTACAACACAAGGAGAAATTCTTGTGAATGAAGAAGAGGATCAGTCTGAAGAGTTGGTATATGAAACAACAGTTGATACTGTTGAACATTTTGATTTACAAATTGAAAATTTTTGTATGAATGTAGGGACTGTAAGTGATGATGAAATACTTCAGCAATGCCACAAGGAAATCGGATTGCTGGAATATTTGTTGGAGAATTAAGAGTATGAAAGAGAGATTGCAGTAGAAGGCAGAGTTCATTACAATGAACAAGAAAACATCATGGATGCAGATGATGTGAAAGGAAGACTAGTTGACAGTCTTGAGAATTCATCACAGAATTATTTGGAAAGGTTGAATCAGCATACATATGTGCTGATAGGGGAGGAAAATTCAGAGAAACATACTGAAATGCTAGCAGAGAAAATAAGGCACTGAGGCCTTATGATTTTTACTTTAACAATTGTTTTGTGAATGCAGGTGTTGTTGCAGGTGCTGGAGAACATTTGACTCAGTTGAGCAGTCAAATGAAGGAGGAAGAAGAAAATTCTGTGGAAATTTCTAATCCATGGAATGAAGAAATTATGTAGCTTGAAATAATGCTGAATGATCAGAATTCAGTGTAGGAAAATTCTCAATTTCAGAATTGGGAATTGCGGATACAAGAGAATGAAGACAACAGAAAGAAGTGTACAATGTACCAGTCTAGTAAATTGTTGATAGGAGAAGGCAGAGAAGAAGTTTTCAGTTGTAGAAAACAAGACGGTAAGGATGATTGGGTGGTAGCAAGAAATTAGAAATCTGAAGAAATATTGGATAGAGAAATTGAACAGATAAGAAAGCTAATGACGAAATTATCTCAAAGGAAGAGATCAACAAGAAAGAGAAGCAACAATAGCAAAAGGAAGATAGAAAGAGATTGTGAAAGTGCAGCTAGTGGAGCAAGGTAGCATAAGATATGGAGACTTGGAGAAAAGCAGCAAACAACAGAAATTGATAATAAGTTGCAGAACAAAGTGTGGGATCTAGGCGGACAAAGACTTAAAATGCATGATCAGGAGATCACGATCATTTTCAACCATGGGAGTCTGATGTAGGGGCATTAGATTCGGAAAAATACCTTGTATTTTATTAAACATAGGGGGTCTTATATTTTTGAGAAATATTAATTTTATGTAAATTTTAATGAGATTTTTGAGTGATTTTAATCAATTATTGTGAGGATTTTTTAATTTTACCAAATGATTTGGAGAACATGAGAGAAATTAGATTTGAGATATCTAAGAATTAATTATGAAGCCTAAGTTAGATTTGGTTTCAAGATTTTAGGGATAAAATCTAGATTGTAGTGGTGTTGAGATATTTGAGGACTTTGTTGAGTTATTGAAGGGATTTGAGCCTAAATTGGTTCAATTAAATTTGTATAAATTAATAAACCTCAAAGGCAAAATAAATTAGAGAAAAATTAGAGAAGAGAAGAATAGATAGAAGGTGAGGTTTGGACAACGGAGTTTGTAAGCCTACGGGCTTTTGTAAAAGGGCCAATGATTTGAAAATCAGGCGAGAATCAAGGAGGGTTTTGTAATTGATTTCATGTTTATTTATGAAGGAAATCATTCTGAATTATGTGAATGATGAAGTTTTGTCTTATTGGCTGAATTAGTAATCTGTCTGAAATAGAGAATTAATACAAATTTGCATTCATATCATCAAAGAAAGATCGATCACTGAAGGATAGATCATATTGAAAATAGTTAATTCAGCCTTTGATGATATCGATTTTGGTTGTATTAATGGATAATTGAGGAAGCATCGATGTTAAATAATGTTGATTTTATGTTGAATGCAATAGAGATTTGTATATGCTGGAAAGGGCGCACAGATCAGCATTATGAACACCACATAATGAAATGGAGAACTGAACTTGAGATTTCAATTCAAGTTTGGTATTGGGCACATCAGTTTTGAACTGATCGGTGATTATATATACAACAACAGCACATTCGATCAAAATGTACATTCCTGGATCAAGTTTGAAACAAGAATCGAGTGAAATCGATGTGTAAGTATCTATTATTCATATCACATTGATATATATTATTTAATGCTCTGTTTTTGACATGAACCAAAGGCGCAGGTTATAGCAATAGTTCGGAGATTCGATTCCGTAGAACTGTAATTCGATGATGTAGTGGACTCATAAAATCGAGTATATTCGATGGCATAGCAGTAATAAAAACCGGCGTTTGGAAAACCTGAGTAAAGCTGCAGTGGCATGGTTTCTGAAAGCATGAAGAAACTGCATAAGGATTGGTCGTACACTGAGTTGTTCAAACTTGAAGCTGAAAGCGGAGTTTATAAAGGTGCTAAAGAAATGGAACAGAGGAATCTTGAGATGAAGGATCGTTGACCAGTGTTGGTTCACCACAGAGAGAGGGTAGTTGTATTTTATCCGCTTGCCTTTATCAGTAATGAATGCATTTTAAAATTCTGTGTAAGCATTGTTGAATTCGATTTACTAAATCGATATCGACTTAGTCAATCACAATATAGAAAACTTGTTGAAGATTGAGAATTGAATGGCATAACTTTTGTAGGAAGGATTCAATAGAGATTCGATGAGTTTGATGAAGAACGCAGCTTTTCACTCAGACATTTAATATGTTTGAATTAGTATGAAAAGCTCTGTTGCTTAGAGCTATATCAGGCGAAGTCGAGCACAACATTGGCGTGAAGAAAAGATGGGTTTGATGGCGTAACATCGGTTACCAAGGTATGTAAATTGATATGTTTTTAGTAAATTGAGGGGACCGTGTTGGCGTTGATGTTTTAAATTAATGTCATGAAGATTACATATATATTTGATGAATGGTGTGAACCATACGATATGGTTCATAGGGAAGTCACGAAGACGTGTGCAGCTGGAGATCAATGAAATGAATGTGATGGTTTGTATTTGTGTGACTGTTATAATAATATGCATAGCTCATAGTTTGTGGTGAGATTATGTCCAGATTTGAGTTTGATTGAAGAGTTACCTTTAAAATGTTAAAGGTTTGTATTATGGGATGAAAATGTCCATTTCATAGAGTGGATCATCATGAGTTTAACTATGAAATGCGATTAGTGATTTGAAGCCATGAAGTAAGAATCAGAGGGTTAATTAATCAAAAGGTTTATGGTAAGGCTATTGAAAAGGTACATTCATTTTGGATTGAATTAAAGGTAGAGAGTTTGGATTAAGTAAGTTCCTATATATGGTTTCAAGCATTAATTAGATAGCCCGCATGGTAAGTTGATTGTTGGGTTTATGGTTTCATACCATTGATTTGAGTATGAGCTTCCGCATGAAAGAATTGAATTTTGGGTTGTATTGAAGTATGGTTTTCATAAGCTATAAAAAAATTGTGAACAGATGCTATTAGCTTCCGCATGGAAAAGTTGTGAAATTTCCCAGACTTAGAGTCGTATTTGGGGCAAAGAATTGGGATGCATTTTTATATGCATAGCTTGTAATGAGAATGTGGGTAAAGGCAGGGCGACCTGCCATCACTTGGATTCATCATCATGGCGAACATTCCTAGAACTTACCTATCCACTGTAACGTCATCTTCTTTCACCAATATTTTAGCAATTCTACTTAATACAGGTCGAGTGTCTTCGTTGAAAACTCCCATATTAAATTCTCCAAATTCTAGCAGAAACTACTTCATATTGGGCTTCAAATGGAACATAAACTGATTAAATTCTTCTCCTATAAGGCTTTCATAGTAAGTAACCAGTGAATCTTTTGAAAATTGAACTAATGATTCGGCTTCAGGAAAACACAAGGCTTGGCGGATTAATTGGGTAGACACTTGCAAAACATTTTCCCCTTGGGAATTCATCACGAAACATTTTTCGGGATACAATGCGGAAATCAACCAATAGATAAACTCTGGGAATAAATGTGTCTTCGGGATGCATTTTGAAAGGACCTCGAATTATTTCATGGCGGAATAGACAGGGGAATTATCATTATTCAATACAACTTGTTGATAGAATGGAAGATGAATTACTGATCATTATTCCAGGAGAGGAATGTGGCTCGATGAACCAGACAAAGAAGAACTTTTAGCCATGAATAGAAAAGGTGTTGAAGGAATACTCTTGCAAGGTGACTAAAACAGAAAGGTGACGGGAGGAAGCAATAGGTCAAAACACGATAAACTGCAAAGTATTTTGAAAATGAAATAAAAAACAACCCTAAATAGGTGGCGTGGTTTTTGTGTTAAATGCCTATGCAATGTGTCACCTAACCGTTGGAATGATTTGACATGGAAAACAACTATTCTCCATTCAGCATATGATGTCACTGTGGGGGGTCTCAGGGTACGACTGAAAACTTTGGCTTGTGCCCCTGCAGTCGATATCCATCATTGAAATTCATCGCCTCTGCAGTCAACCCAGTCAATTGCGGGGGCACCCCTTTCCATTAACTCTCATGCTGTTAGTGCCCGTGGATTGGGTCATCCGATTCAGACTTTGAATATCAACACTCTCCACCGATTGAATTGATTGGCCTTTAATCTTTTGATACAAAACCCACTTGTACAAAGTTTAAAGCAGTTAAACTTTAATACATCAAACTAAAAACATTTTCTTTTTATGTCAAAGTATAAAAATATAATACTTTAACACATTTTCTTTTATTTCAATTTCAGAGTTTTTTGTATTTTTAATATAAAATTAAAGGATATGCAGATGATCCACAACATCTGGCTCCACTTGGGGATAGTGTTTTTTGCCACGAAACACTAAGAACTTGCAGATCAGTGCCTTCACTTCGGGCATGCAGTCAAAAAATGCTTGATGAAAAATATACAATGATAAGAAACTCGATATGTACAATGATGAAATGGCTGCTTCTAGTGTTGGAAATAGTGTTTCAAATACTACCCATTAAAAAACAGTTCTACTACTTCTCCATAAGACTTTCCAACATGAAAGTGTTATTTGCTCTGGCTTCAATGATTTTATATGGACCATACCATAAAGGATAAAATTTTCCATGCTTCCCTTTATCCTCTTTTCTTGTATCCCATCGCAGTACCAAATATCCATTTTGAAACATGATTTCTCTTGCTTTCCTATCAAAAATCGACTTCATTTTCTCCTGATAAGTAATCAAATTGTCCCTAACCTTATTTCTGCTTTCACTTAGTTCCATCACTTTATTCATTCTTCTAATCAAGGCATTAGGTTCCTCTTGAGCGTCATGAAGGAAAGATATTACTGGGCTCACTAACTAAGTGGGAAACAATGCTTGGGTACCATATACTAATTCATAAGGTGAATTACCAGTGGATCTCCTAGTATTCATCCTCATTTCCCATAAAGAAAAGACCATCTTTGAATCCCAATTCTTTTGGTTCTCATTTATTGTCTTCTTCAAGATTTTCACCAACGTTTTATTAGAGGATTTTGTTAATCCATTTCCTTGAGGGTGATATGTTGTGGAATGGGACAATATCACATTATAAGTTTGACATAAGTTTATAAACCCGACTGAGTTGAAGACTTGAGCGTTATCCGTCAAAATCTTCACTGGACATCCAAATCTGCTGAGAATATTTTCTTCCAAAAATTTCATTACAACCAAATAATTTTCTCTTCTGGAAGGGATTGCCTCTACCCATTTTGTAAAATAATCTGTTGCAGTCAAAATCCATTTAAATTTCCCACTTGATGGTGGATTGATTTCCCCAATGAAATCCAATTCCCATTGTCTGAAAGGTTCTTCAACAAAAACAGAGAGAAGAGGTAAAGGAGCTAACCTTTTCTTTTCTGCAAACAACTGGCATTTTTGACAACTTCTAACAGTCCTGTATACATCCACAAATAAAGAGGGCCAATAAAAACCTGATTTAAGAATCTTATGAGCAGTTACTTTCCAACTGTAATGACCTCCACACAGGCACCCATGATACTCTTTAATCACTTCTATGGTTTCCTCCTCTGTTAGACATAACAGCAGCACACCAGCAGGATCTTTCCAATACAACTTAGCTTCAATTATAACATAAGGCTGAGCTTTAAGTTTCAAGGCTCTATACCTAGCTTTGTTAATTGAAGGTGATCAAGAAAGGAAACAAAAATAATGAATAATACCTTTGTACCAGTTTGAATAGAGGAATTTATATTTAATTGCTACTTTTGTCTGAATGTGGTTTTATTCTTTAGTGACTTCTTCTACAGGTGTTAGTATGAATCTTGATTCGAAGTGTACGAAAAAGGACCACTTTAGCTACGTATAACTTATAGCCCTAACAGCAGAAATGAATGCTAATATCTTCAGATCTGCAATTAGATGATCAAGACAAATGCTGAAAAAATATATATCTATGAATTAAAAGACATTAAACAGTAAAAAAATAAGATTTACTCCATAGATCCAATAGACAAGACAAGAATATATCCAATGAATATTTTTATTAATGGCACCTGGGAGGAAAACACAAGAGGGTGTTCCCTATTCTCCTCAATGGGATGGGTTCTTGTGAGTCCTCAGCACTTCAGATTTAGAACTTCTCTCTCTTGATGGTGTAGAAAACCCAGACAAAAATGGAAAAGTATGGCTATGATTATGGATCAATAGCCAGACCAAGTGCTGAGATCGAGAGTGATCTGTAGGCAACAAAAGATGACAAATGAATGGGAAAACCCTTCTAGTTATAACAAAATATTGAGTTAGTCTAGAGATTGGTGAATAATTAAAATATTATTAACCAAATCTAGATCCAACTTTTATGGAATATTTTATTATATTTGTTGGAGGGAAAAGGAATTTGACTTGAGTCAAATCCCTTTATTTGTAAATAATATATAAACAAATGATTTATTTATCATTTTAAGGATGAGTAATAATCAAATAAATAATGATTTATTTAATTATTTAAGGGTGAATTAGTCATACTTAACAAAGAATATTATTTAAATAAGATTTAAACAATTATTCTTTAGAAAATAATATGATAAATAATGATTTATCTAATTAATTTCCTTGTTTTGGGTTAAATATAACTAGAAATATTAATTAAAATTATGTTTAACTAATTATTTCTTGAGTAAAATCAAACAAATGTATATTTATTTAATATTTCCTTATGGGTTTTCCTGTTTAGACCATAAACAACTTAATAAAGGTGATTTACTAAGTTATTTTCATAGTGAAAGGAATTTTACTTGGAGTAAAATTGGTCATACATGGTGTACTTGGGTCCATCCAATGAAAATAGGTTAGATGACCAAAAAATGGTGTAACAGATTTCCCCCCAGCATGCAAGCATTAGGAGCTAATCATATGACCGAAGTACATTGTAAGAACACAATCACTAGACATCTAAGGGGAAGTCAAAGAGAGAGAAGTATAAGGTAAACCAAAATGCTGAAAGAACTAGACCCTAAGGAGGCGACAAGTCGTTTTGAGTGAGTACCTGTTATAGGTGGTGGGGGAGGCATACCTATGCCCGCCGAGGAAATAGTACAAACAATAAGGCACCCAGAAAACCACAGAATGCAATAATGAAGCATATGCTGGCCTGAACATGAGCCAGATAAATAACAAAATCATGAATCCCACATACATATTGTGCCTGGGATAACAGCCAGGACTTTCTACAATAATATCTGAGTACATGAGATATAAATGCAACCCAAATGCCCCTGAAAATAGGAAAGGGCTCTGCAAATATGACTGATACATGCAAATAAAAGGACGCTACAAGCGGCTGAGGCTGACATCATCAAATGTATGGAGCTACATCGAAGGCTGTAATGAAGAGGTCATCTGAGTGTGTGGGGGGCTACCTGTAGGGCCACTCCCTCATGAGGGCTGAGACATCTCACACACACTCGGGAATCTTCGATGTCAGTTGTTGCATCACTGAACCATTGAGTATACAGATCTCGATCATACTAAAAGGAGCTAGAGCTGAGAAAAAATCAAGTCAAAGGGAAATAAGGAGTCCCTTTTCCTGATCCGAGGCGCCGAACTAGAGTGGAAGCTGGAACCAAGGTAAACCACCCTCTAGACCTGTCTTCTGGAATGAATGAGTTGATGTCGACAAAAGGAGGTCCACCATAGGTGAGGCAATAATGGATCCTCAACTAGGGCATGAGAGAGAATAGTAGAGTGACTGATAGATTGATGCCAATGATGATGATGAAATGGAGGGGGATGAGTAGCGAATGGATGACTTCCCTTGTTAGAGCGTAAAGGGAACGGATGACCTAGCAGCAACTGACACAACATCATGAGGGAAATGGGACAGCAGGACTGAAGGCCATAATGTGTGACATGAGAGAGGGACCAAGCAATGAATGATGGAGGACTGTGGCGAGAGGTGAAGGGTGACTTGATGGTGTTGCCACATATGAAAAGGGGCCAATGGGGACCATAAAAACATGAGTACTAGATGGTAACTCATGACGAAAGTCGACACGACCGTGGAAAAATATGGAGGCAACATGATGCCCCCTGTACGAGTGTTGCAAGTGAAGAAATTCGATTGTGAGGAAGGGTGAAGTGGTGCTTCTTGGAAAAAATGTGTCTTGGTGAAGTATCAAATCAGAAAAAGCTAATAGATACCCATTTGAGGGCTTGGTGAGATCTTTCCAATGGTGTAGATGGTTCATCCAACTAAGCTACGATGTTGGTCGCAATAAGAGAAATAAAAATCAAGGGTTTTCTTTTAATAATTCATTTTCCTTCCAGATTCACTCATTTTTCAGTGGAGCTGTGGTGAATGTCATGAGGAGAGGAGACCTTAAATCTTGCGGTAGTTGTAGCAGATGAATTGACCATTGGAAGTTGAGATCTATCAGTTGTAAGTAAGATGTCTAATCCTACTCTTTTATGTCATTGGGTTGAAAGTTCAATTTGGGTACCCAGAGCTCATGAACATGCCAGGTCGCATTTTTTTGGGTCTGTTCTACGTCCTGGGTAGAAGGTACTGGGCAGAAAACTGCAACATGTCCTGGGAAATGACCTGGAAACTGCAACCTGTCAGAGAAAGGGGTTTTCAGTGCTGTTTTTGGCTGATATCTAGGATTTGTATGGTTGAGGGGTATAGGTGCCCTCAAGCATGTTGTGGGCATGCAAAAATGTATTTAGAAAAAAGGGGAATCTAAATACATTTTCATGATGTGGTGTGCCATTTTTTCTTGGTTTGGTTATGTAGTTTGAGGAAGTAAATAGATGATTACCCATCTCTTTTGGTATTTCATATATGAAACAAATGGATTTTTTAAGTTTCTGGGTTGGCATGCATGGTGGTACTATCCCAAAGAGAGGATTTTGAGATAATGAACCGATGTTCACCCATAAAACCGATAGGTTGGTCAACCATAATGTCTATGAGACTGGGTCGCTGATGAAATATGAAGGAATGATGAGGGGTATCATCCCTAAAGTGATCTTGAAGTGATATGGGACTCTAGAGGTTCTTCTAAGTGTGGAAGAATAATGGGACTAGATTCGTCACAACTAGATTCACTAAGAGAGTGGTGGAGAACTGCTTCTCCTGGGCTAGCCAATATGGTTTCCCCCCTTACCCAAACATTGGGTGTCAATGTAATGGCCACAAGGTGCATGTGATTCGAATGCATGAATTTGATGTAAGGGGGAATAGATAAAGTCAAGAGTGGTGGCTACTTCCATAATGTCATCATCGTAATAGAAGATGGGGTGATTGATGGAAGAAATACCACCTATTATGGCGAAGTGACCTTACTCCTCCTCATGAGAAGAGAGGTTTGCATGCGCATCGTCATTAGGGGTGACAGAGGAGGAAGCAGACAAAGGAACTGCCGATGTTGAGACTAGGGAGGGCGCTGAGGGGAGGTCAGGTGAAACATCAAGGGAGTTTTTATTGGGGAATTCCGACCAAGGACCCGTGATATTGACATCATAAGGGGGAATGCGAATGGGAGCATATGTTTCTTCTGGTGTTGCTGAAGCAAGATGCAAGAATAAGGGAGCAGTTGACTCACTGCGCTCAGCCTTGAATTGGCGTAAGGCTTCTAGAGAGGAAAGATACTCTTCGAGGTGAGGGAAAAAGTGAGTGTAGTGGCCATGGAAATCACACAAAGCACAGGGGTGATTTGTGTGCAATGGCTTGAGTTTCGGGATTGAATCGGGTATAGTGACATATACCTTTGGTATATCAGATTTCGGAAACATCTCATTGACCATGGAATTGAGGTGAGGTAACTCTTGACAAGTATGGGTGGCGTGGCCAACATCATCACACAAATAACACTAGATGGTATGCTATGGAGGCTGAGAAGGGGTAGGGTTTGTCAGTGTGGCCTTTTCCTTGGAAGCCCTCTTGTGAGCTTTTCCCTTCTTACCCGAAGCAGTCGCAATGGGAGGTGGTTCTTGTTGAGGTGAATGAGGCACTGTTGCAGCGGGAGAATTCATAGAGATCGGTTGAATTGGGGTCAAAGCAAGATAAGTTTTAGGCTGACCGGGCGGGGTGGCGACCGGAGGATCGAGGTACCAAACGAGAATCCCAAGAGTCAGGTTAGGAAGAGAGAGGGTGGCCATAACAGGTACAATGTACATTCCTAGGGGGGGGAGCTAGGAACGGTATCTGACCAGAGGGCTAATGACCGGGCGGGACAACTCCAAGATGGTTGAGGCCAGGAGGAACTGTCCCAAGAGGGTAAATGGGGTCATGAGTACCAATTGAAGGTGAAGGGCTAGGAGAAGAAGGTTCAGAAGGCTGATCAGAGGACATCATGAAAATCTGATAATTAGGGGAACAAGACGGAAGAGATTGAGTGGCCACCTGTCCTTCAAGTGGTTGGGTAGCCACAAATCCATTTTGAGGGAAAGGATCCGTAAGTACAACTGAATAACTAGGTGCAAGACTGGGAGGAATGGAAGGGATGGCTTGTTGTCCTCTCAATGTTGCTTGAGATTCCCATAGCTGTCACATTTGTGGTAGAAGAGGAAAATCATGTGTATAATGACCATAAACACGACAACAAGAATAGGGCTTTTTCGTATGAAGAGGCCTATCCTGCTTGGGTTGAGTAGTGTTAGGAGAATTACCTTGATTAGGTCCAGGATTACCAGAGGTAGCTTGATTTTGATTGCCTTTCCTCTTCCTTTTTGAGGGATGAGGATTAGTCGTGCCCTGTTGTGCATATACCTGCCCCGGAGGGGGTGGCAGTTGTTGTTGTGGGGGTTGAGAAGGCAAGGGAGGAGGAGGTGCTAATGCTGGAGGAGCTGGAGCACCAGGCTGTGAATATGGATAATAAGAAGGTTGGGCAGCAGTGTGGTAAAGAGGAGGTTGGGCAAAAGGAGGAGGCATGCCATATCCTGGATACGTGCTATCTGTTAGTATGAATCTTTTGTCAGAAAAATACCACTTTAGCTACGCATAAAAAATAGCCCTAACATCAATTATGGCTGCCAATATCTTCAAATCTGTAGTTAGTTGATCCAAATAAAGCTGCACAAATCCAGATCTATGCATAAAAGGACATTAAGCAGTAAAAATGAAATGTTTCTCCATGCATTCAATAGATAAGACAAGAACAATATTTTTGAAAGAATTTTTATATTAAAGGGCACCTGAGAGGAAAACAAGAAAGGTGTTTCCAATTCTCCTCAATGGGATGGGTTCTTGAAAGTCCTCAGCATTTCAGATCTAAAATTTCTCTCTCTTGTTGGTGTATAAAACCCAGACAAACATAGAACTCAAAGGGAGCTCACAAAGCAAATAATGGAGAATGTGACAATGATAATGGCTCAAAGTCAGACCAAGAGTATAGATCTAGAGTGATCTAATATGCAAATGAAAGGTGACAAATGAATGGGAAAACCCTTCTATTTATAACAAAATATTAGGGCAGTCTAGAACTTGGTGCATGAATAAAATATTATTAACCAAATTCTAGAACCACCTTTTAGGAATATTTTATTATATTTGTTGGAGGGGAAAGGATTTTTGACTTGGGTCAATTCCTTTATTTATAAATAATAAGTAAATAAATGATTTTTTTTTTTTTTTAAGGAAATGGTGGAAATATAATTAAATAAATACTGATTTATTTAATTATTTATAAATGATTTAGTCAAATTTAACTAGGAATATTATTTAAATAAGGATTAAATAACTTATTCCTAGGAAATAATCAAATAAATAAGGATTTATTTAATTGATTTCCTTGTTTTGGGTTAAATATGACCGGGAATAATAATTAAATTGATGTTTAACTAATTTTTCCTTGAGGAAATATAAACAAATGTAGATTTTTTTATTATTTCCTTTTGGGGTTTTCTGTTTAGACCATAAACAACTTAATAAAGGTGTTTTACTAAGTTATTTCACATAGTGAAAGCAATTTTACTTAGGGTAAAATTGGTCTTACATGGTGTACTTGGGTCCATCTAATAATAATAGGTTAGATGACCAAAAAATGGTGTAACAGATTGCCCCCCAACGTGCAAGAGTTAGGAGCAAATCATATGACCGAAGTACGTTGTAAGAAATCAATCACCAGACATCAAGAGGGAAGTCAGAGAGAGAAATATAAGGTAGTATAATGTGTTAAAGGACTAGACCCTGAGGAGACAAGACTTACAGGTGCAAAAAGTCTCTTTTTATGAGATAGTACCTGTGCTAAAGGTGGTGGGGGAGGCATACCTATGCCCGCCGAGGCAAAGTACAAAAGAATGGTGTGTCCAGTAAACAAGGAACCGAACTATAAAGTGCATGCTGGCATAAACACGAGCCAAATAAAAGATAGAATGATGAATCCCACATACAAGCTATGCCTGGGATAATAGCCAAGACTTATACAATAATATCTGATTACATGAGATACAAATACAACTCAAATGCCCCCTATAAACGGGGAAGTTTTCACAAAATTTGACTGATACATGCAAATCAAAGAGGCGCTACAAGTGGTTAAGGCCGACATCATCAAATATATGGAGCTACATCAAAGGTTGGAATGGAGAGGTCATCCGGGAATGTGGGGCTACCTGCAGGGCCACCCCCTCATGAGGGTTGAGACATCTCACACACACTCAGGAATCACCAATATCTGCTGTTGCATCACTGCACCATCAAGTATACGGATCTCGATCATGCTGAAAGGAGCTGGAGCTGAGAAGCAATCAAGTCAAAGGGTAATGAGGAATCCCCTTTTTCCTGATCCGAGGGACCAAACAAATATGGAAGCTGGAACCAAGGTACACCACCCTCTAGACCTGTCTTCTGCAATGAATGAGCTGATGTCGACAAAAGGAGGTCCGCCATAGGTGAGGCAATAAGGGATCCTAAACTAAGGCACGAGAGAAAAGAGTAGAGCGATTGACAGACTGACAGTAATAATGATGACAGAGTGGGAGATACTGAGTAGCAAATGGATAACTTCCCTTGTTAGAGCATAGAGGGCATGGATGACTTGGCAGCGACTAATACGATATCAGGAGGGATACGGGACAGTGGGGCTAAAGGCCATAATGTGCGACACGATAGAGGAACCAAGCAATGAAGGATGGAGGACTATGATGGGATACGAAGGGACTCGGGATAGACTCCATGAATGTGATGATAACTCAAATGGGATGCTCTAAACAAGGGCGAATCAAGGGTGTTGCCACACAGTGAAGGTCCAAATGGGGGACCATAAACGCATGAGTACAAGGGGGTATCTCATGACGAAAATCGACACGAAAAAGGACAAGTAAGGAGGCAATGTGGTGCCCCAAGTACAAGTGTTGTAAGTGAGGAAATTCAATTTGGAGGAGAGGTGAGTAGACCCTTCATGGACAAAATGTGTCCTGGTGAAGTATTGAATCATGAAAAACTAAGAAATACCCATTTGAGTGCTCGGTGAGAGCTTTCCAATGGTGTAGACGATTTTTCAAATGGAGCTACGGTTTGGTCGCAGCGGGTGAAAGAAAAATCATGGGTTTCTCTTCTAATAAGGCATTTTCCCTCCAAATGCTTTCATTTGCTTATGTAGCTGTGGTGAATGTGGAGAGGAGAGAAGGCCCTAAATCTTGCGGCGATCGTAGCGGACAAACCGACTGTTGGAATCGAGATTCGTCAGTTGCAGGTAAGAGGCCTAATCCTACTCTTTCTTTTTGATGGATTGAAAGTTCAGATTAGGGTCCCAAATCTCAGGAACAACCCCTTCCTCATCTTCACGGCCGGGTCGCACTATTTGGGCTAAAAATTGCGACCTGGGAAGCAGGTTTTGGCTTGAAATGTGTGACCTGTCCCAGGATTTGGCCAAAAAGTGCGACCTGTCAGATGGAGGTGATTTTAGTGCTGTTGTGGGTAGAGAGTCAGGTTTTGTGTTATTGAATGTAGTTTTTACTATCTTTATACTGAAAAATATGATGTTTTCGTGCAGAGATGGCAGATATACGGATCAAGTGGAGAGAGAGAGACCTGGGTACATTACGGTCAGAAATCCAAGCGGATCAGGGTGTCCGTCGTGCATTGGCTAGGTTTGGGGTTCTGCAATTTGTGGAGAACCCTCTGATGAGAGCAGGGGAGCCCTTGTTGGCTCGGATTGTCAGTTATTGGGATCCAGATCATGAGGTATTTGTAGTGCAGGGGCACAGGATCGAGTTGACAGTCCAGGATCTTTATTTCCTGACTGGTCTCCCACCATTAGGGATGGTGGGAAATACATAGCCAGTGTTACTGCGGAGGTGTAACATCATGGAGTTTGTAGAGCGACATTGTCGACTAGGCCTCTGAGTCAAAGGGACTCGGATATCGATTGGGGATCTAGAGAGGTTAGAGAGTTGTGCAGTGGCGGCAGCAGTGTTGCAGATCCTGGGTAGCCAGGCGCTCCATCACATCACTGGAGGGCAGATGATGATTGTAGAGAGTGTGTTGAGTGGGACCTACTATGGGTGGGCCCAGATGATGTTGGTGTCGTTGAAATGACAGTTGTCGCTTTGCAAGCGACAAGTGAACCTTGATTTCTCATATGGGACTATATTGTGCTCCTTCTTTTTTGAGAAGATCCCGACCTTGCGACCTCGTGTACAGTTACCAGATGGGGGTCTGAGAGAACCTAGGATGCATCAATGGGGGCACTACTGTGCAGAGGAGGAGGAGGGGCGGTCGGACGGGTGTTCCGACCATAGTTCTTTGCCCATTGGGATCAGATGTCGTTGTACATAGATGACTATCCCTATAGTGGGATGAGTTATTGTAGAGATACGGACTTGCCGCTTCCACCTGGTCAAGTATGGGGGCTTGATGGTAAGTGAAAATTAAGTAATATTTTATGTGCATGTTAAATTTTGTGAATGGTACTGATCATTATACTTTTGGTATGTAGATATAGCTCCGGTAAAACCGGCCGGATATATGGGATGACCCGCAGTAGCAGGAACTACAGGTGCTAGTGGATCGAGAACGGCACAGAATGAGGATATGACCACTCTCTTGGAGGACATCCGTCATATATGTGAGGGGCTGCTGACCGGTGTTTCAGAGCAGGGTTGGCAAGACTTAGATGACCAGTACATAGAGCTATGTATTGGGCTACCCTCAGAATGGTGAGGTGTCATGCGGTGCATAACGATGGCGGGTTAGACTGTGCTTGATCTACGAGCGGCGGGAGCAGAGCCATTGGCTTGGGATCCTCCAGAAAGTGATTAGATATAGGGCAGGTGGTGCCCCCTAGTGGGTATGTAGGGGCAAGTGGTGCCCCCCAATTTTGAGTTTTGTTTTTGTAACATGCTATGGGCATGTCATATGTATCAGAGTAGATGGACTCTAAAAACATGTTATATGATATATATTATGAATATGCATTTTGTTGATGATATGGAATGTTATTTTCTTGTGTGTGATAAATGCCAGTCTAGAATATGGTTTGCAATGCTATCTATGTAGTGGTTTTGTCCTCTAGGTACATGATTGAAATTAATGAATCTAAATTCCCGTATCAAAATTTTCACTTGTAAATATCGTCTAAACAGGATAGTAGAGCCTTCCTTTGAGAAGGACATGACTGGAGGAGTTCGAGTGTTGAAATGGCAGCAGGAGATTGCGCCAAATCATCTACTACCCTATACGAATGAGAAGCTCGACTGGAAGCAGCATTTCGGTGTAATGGGCCCTTAAGAAATTTGATAGGGACCTCAACTTTGGGTTGAGGGATCTGCAAAGGACCATTGGGTGTTGAAAGAGGCTCTGTAGGACGTGAAGAAGGTGACTCGGGGACAGACGGAGCGGGAGGCGTGGGGTACTGGCTCAAAGTCAGACTAAGAGTATAGATCCAGAGTGATCTAATATGCAAATGAAAGTTGACAAATGAATGGGGAAGCCCTTCTATTTATAACAAAATATTAGGGTAGTCTAGAACTTGATGCATGAATAAAATATTATTAACCAAATTCTAGAACCACCTTTTAGGAATATTTTATTATATTTGTTGGAGGGAAAATGATTTTTGACTTGGGTCAAATCCTTTATTTATAATAAATAAATAAATGATTTATTTATTATTTTAAGGAAATGGTGGAAATATAATTAAATAAATAATGATTTATTTAATTATTTAAAAATGATTTAGTCAAATTTAACTAGGAATATTATTTAAATAAGTATTAAATAGCTTATTCCTAGGAAAAAATCAAATAAATAAGGATTTATTTAATTGATTTCCTTGTTTTGGGTTAAATATGACCAAGAATAATAATTAAATTGATTTTTAACTAATTATTCCTTGAGGAAATATAAACAAATATAGATTTGTTTATTATTTCCTTTTGGGGTTTCCTGTTTAGACCATAAACAACTTAATAAAGGTGTTTCACTAAGTTATTTCACATAGTGAAAGCAATTTTACTTAGGGTAAAATTGGTCTTACATGGTGTACTTGGGTCCATCTAATGATAATAGGTTAGATGACCAAAAAATGGTGTAACACTATTGGGAGGTGGAAAAGTTCCGGAGGTGCTGGCCCTGCCCTGAGAGAAACCATAGCCCATGGGCGGTTGAGCATACGGATTAAAGAGAGCTCCAACGATACCGTCGGTGGCATGGGATGCCCCCGGTGCGTTGGCATCACCAGGTCTGGGAAGATCAGGTAGAACGGTATAAACATAACCTGATTGAGCGTAGATCAGGTCATATTTTAACGCAATTTGGAGAGCGGCTTCTTTGGTTTGAGGAAAATGCGATGCGCCGTCTTTCCCGATAGGCGAGAAGAGAGTCCTAAGGAACCAGTCCATGTAGACATGGTCCTCGAAGGGAGGGGCTCGACATAGGCTCCTTCGTCTCCACCATTCCTAAACATGTTTGGATAGGCGGGTTGTAGATGATTGACGAAAAGAGGTCAAGAGCTCAGTACCAATGTCGTAATGGAGGGGGAGATGGAAGTAAGACAAAAAAGCCCGAGCCAAAGTTGAAAAGGTGGTATGAGATGAAGGGGCTTGATCAACATACCACTTAGAAGCTTCGCCTGTAAGCGTTTGTCGGAACAACCGAAGATGAACATAGTCATCGATAATAGAATTGGACGAACACCACATGTGGAAAGATCGAATATGATTTGAAGGATCTTATCTAGCAAGACCTTCAAACTTTGTGATGTCTGAAGGGAGATTTGTTGGCATGGCAAGCCAACTAGCGTCATGGTGTATAGGGTCGTTTATCAACTGGTCAAAATCGAGGAGGCTGAGGCCTGCCATGAAAGGGAGCAAGGGTGTTTTCGGGGTAGTGTCTGTGGCGGTCCCACTAGTGGTATTTCCGGCGGGAGGAATGGGGTTACCACCAGCATTAGGTCCTGCACCAGACATAGTGAAGGTGTCAGGGGGAGAACCGGAGGTGGGACAAGAAGGAGAACCCGAAAGACCAAAAGAAGAGTCGGTGTGCGGACTCGGTAAAGGACTAACTCGAACCCTATCTGGAGGAGTAATTCTTCCAACCAGAAACTGAGGATGAAGGCCAAGAAGTCTCTGGGATAAATGCCTTGGTGGCACAATGGTGACGATACAAACACGACGCAAGGGAAAAGAGACCAACAAGGGCAGGGAGGTGCAGGATCAAGTGATTACAATGTCGAAACAAGGGCAAAGAGGTGCAGGATCAAATGATTTTAATGTTTTAAAGTCTTTGGTTGGTGGTGTTAACCAAGCCCTTTTTCGCTTAGGGTGTGTGTGTAAAAGTTTGTTAATTTTAATTTTTAAACCCAAACATTTGTAGAGAAAAATAAAAAGTGTTGTTGCATAGCTGAAAATAGCCCTGCAAATGATAGTATATAGGCCTGCAAAACAAAAAATAACTAGCTAATAATGCAATATTCTAAGCCAAATAAGGTGGGCCTGTCAACAACTAGTCTATAGGTGAGTAAAAAATTAATCTAAACACACTAAAATAGGCTAATAGATCTTGGGTCAAGAGGGACAGAGATCTAAAAGACAAAATCTGCTGGAAAGTGGTGCAGAACACAGCAATAAATCAGAGGAAAAATTGTTGTAAAAAGAGGTGGCGAAAGGATATCTCTAGGAAGGAAGTGGAGTGCCCCCTAAGGGAAAACCCAAACAAAGCTAAAAGAGGAGATTTGAATGGATAACAATCCAATCTGAAGTGGACCTAAAGATGAGGTATCAGATCTGAAAAAATGGCTGAAGACTCTAAAATTTCAGACAACCTGCAACAACAAACACTCTTCCACAAAAAGTGGAGGGTACTGAAGCCCTAGGGGGCTAGGTTCCCACTTAGTTGAGCGAAACAAAACAAGTACAGGTCCAAAAAGGGTGGAGTAAGAGGTCAAACAACCCTTAACAGAGGCTTAGCAGAACCTAGAAAACTTTCAGAAAAATCCCTGCAGAAATTCTAGGTCGTAGTTTTTGGCCTGTTTTCACCAGAGGTCACACTTTTTGGGCTGTAAAGTGCATCCTGGAGGTCTAGGTCACAGGTTTTGGGCAGAAAAGTGCGACCTGCACTTCTGGCACTTTCGGCAGCAGATTTAAAAAAAAATTGTCGTCTCAGCTGCGGCTGATGCCTGTCACCTGCGCAATGGGTCTGAAAACACGCGGAAGTTAGAATTTTTATAGTTTTAGGGTTTTATGGGTTAAAAACAACATCAAGAATAAGCAAAACAAGGGGCTGAAGAGAAATCCTATGGTTTGAAGCAGCTGGATAGGCAAGGATCAGAAAAACGACAGTGATCGTAATGGTAAACTCATTTGGAGTCACCAGTTGTTAGTACGAATCTTGATTCGAAGTGTACGAAAAAAGACCACTTTAGCTACGCATAACTTATAGCCCTAACAGCAGAAATTATTGTTAATATCTTCAGATCTACAATTAGATGATCAAGACAAATGCTGCAAAAATCTAGATCTATGCATTAGAAGACATTAAATAGTAAAAAAATAAGATTTACTCCATAGATCCAATAGACAAGACAAGAATATATCCAATGAATATTTTTATTAATGGCACCTGGGAGGAAAACACAAGAGGGTGTTCCATGTTCTCCTCAATGGGATGGGTTCTTGTGAGTCCTTAGCACTTCAGATTTAGAACTTCTCTCTCTTGATGGTGTAGAAAACCCAGACAAAAATGGAAAAGTATGGCTATGATTATGGATCAATAGCCAGACCAAGTGTTGAGATCCAAAGTGATCTTTAGGCAACAAAAGGTGACAAATGAATGGGAAAACCCTTCTATTTATAACAAAATATTGAGTTAGTCTAGAGATTGGTGCATAATTAAAATATTATTAACCAAATCTAGATCCAACTTTTATGGAATATTTTATTATATTTGTTGGAAGGAAAAGGAATTTGACTTGAGTCAAATCCCCTTATTTGTAAATAATAAATAAATAAATGATTTATTTATCATTTTAAGGATGTGATTAAGTAATAATAAATAAATAAATGATTTATTTATCATTTTAAGGATATGGTTGAGTAATAATCAAATAAATAATGATTTATTTAATTATTTAAGGGCGAATTAGTCATATTTAACAAAAAATAATATTTAAATAAGATTTAAACAATTATTCTTTAGAAAATAATAAGATAAATAATGATTTATCTAATTAATTTCCTTGTTTTGGGTTAAATATAACCAGAAATATTAATTAAACTTCTGTTTAACTAATTATTTCTTAAGGAAAATCAAACAAATGTATATTTATTTAAAATTTCCTTATGGGGTTTCCTGTTTAGACCATAAACAACTTAATAAAGGTGATTTACTAAGTTATTTTCATAGTCAAAGCAATTTTACTTGGAGTAAAATTGGTCTTACATGGTATACTTGGGTCCATCTAATGATAATAGGTTAGATGACCAAAAAATGGTGTAACAATAGGTGCAAGTAAATTGATTCCCAAAGCTTGGAAATTAGATTCTGTTAACAAGTTAGCCAGTCCTAGTCCTTTGACTAGCTTTGTTGGTTTGATATCCAAATCGTATTCTTGGATTTTAGCAATCCATTTCCCTCTTTTCCCTTCAGCATCACTTTGTACTAATACATCCTTTACAGTAGAATAGGCACATATGCTACAATTTGAGAATGAAGTATATAAGTTCTGAAAGCCTTCAATGATTTAACCAGAGCATATACTTGTTTCTCCAAGATATTATACTTCAGATCTGCATCTCGAAGCACTTTACTAAAGCTACAGGCTTCTCACTTCCTTCTTCATTTTTTTGTAGTAGCACAACAGCAATTGTAGAAGAAGATGCAAATGAGAAAATTTGAAACGGCTTCAAGTAATCTGGGCTGATTAAAATAGGAGCTTCTTGGAGAGCTTCTTTAATTCTTCCAAAATATTCCCTGCATCTTTGTCCCACTTTACTTCAACGTTATTTTTCATCATATCTGTTATTTTCCTGACAATATCTGCATAATTCGGAACAAATATTCTCAGAAAATTGATTTTTCCAAGAAATCTTTGAATATCCTTCTTAATTCGAGGCAGGGGAATTGTCTCTATGACTTCAACCCTTGCTGGATCAATCTTCACTCCTTGCTTTGAAACTATATGGCCCAACAATTTTCCTTCTTCTAGAGAAAACAAGGATTTTTTAGGATTCAATGATAATCCATATTTTCTGCATTTTAAAAAGGCTTTCTGCAAATGTTGCAGGTGCTCATCATCAAAACTTGAAAAATTTGTAACATCATCAAGATAAATAACTAAAAATTTATCCCCTACAAAAGAAATATCCATTGCTCTTTGGAAAGTATCTCCTTCATTCATGAGGCCGAATGGCATCCTGGCATACATGAATGTTCCCTAGGGTGTAGTTAAAGCAGTTTTCTTTTGATCTTCCTTCTCCACAAAAACCTGATTATACCCAGAAAAACCGTCAACCATGGATAACTTGTATGCTCTAGTTACTTTCTGCAAGACAAAGTCCATCTTTGGTAGAGGATAATTATCCTTTATTGAAGCTCTGTTCAAGTTTCTAAATTCTACACACAATCTTATCTCTCCATTTTTCTTCCTGACCGGTACAAGATTGGAAAGCCAATCTGAATATCTTAGAGGAACTATAATATTTTCTTGTAAAAGTTTCTTTACCTCTTTTTCAATTGGAGACAGCAATAATGGGTTAATTTGTCCGAGCTTTTGTCTATGAGGCTTAATCCCATCTTTCAACGGAATTTTATGATGAGTAATACTTTTATCATAAGTTTTCATATCTTCATATGACCATGAAAATACATCTGTAAACTTCTTGAAAAGATCTACATACCTTTCTTTGTATTCTTTTGGAACTCCTTTGAATAGTTTCACCTTTTTAGGCTCATGTTGAGTTCCTAAATTACAGTCTTCCATTTCTCCATATTTGTTGTGAAACCAGCTCCAAAAAGAGAATAAAAGAGATATCAGTGCCTTAGAAATAAGCCACTTCGAGGGGGCAACCTCCAATACATTACATGAATGAAAAATTCTTAGATGATTCAAATTACAAAACCTCCTTTCTATATATAGGAGTCCATGGGGCCACAATGTAATCCTAGTGCGGCCACAATGTAATCCTAGTCGACCTAACAATAATAATTTAAGGGCACAATAATAACAATATGGGGGTTACATGGGTACAATAATAACAATAAGGGGGTTACCCTAACAACAATAAGGGACTATGCTAGTAATATAGGGACCTAACATGCCCCTCTCCTTCAAAAAAGTGTTATCCTCAATGCTTGAGTAGCTCTAGGTGCTTCTGTATAAATTCCTCATCCTCCCATGTAAAATCTTCAGTGGGTAAGTTCTTCCACTTGATGAGATACTCTGAAATTGATCGATTTCATAGCTGTCGAGTTCTTGTTTCCGTGACCGCTTCAGGTTCCAATATGATTTTTCCTTCCTCATCAATTTCTGGAAATATTGTTTGAACTGGAAGATTTTCACCTATAACCTTCTTTAAGCATGAAACATGGAAAATTGGATGCACTCATGAAGAAGCAGGAAACTCCAATTTTTATGCCATAGTACCAATATTTTGCAACACCTTGTAAGGACCATAGTACTTTGGAGATAATTTATTATCTTCTTAGCTTGCTTGAGGGACATTTGTTTGTATGGTTGTAGCCGTAGAAATACCCAGTCTCCTACATCAAAATTTCTCTTGTTGTGATGTTGATCTGCCTGTTGTTTCATTCGATTTTGTGCCAATTTCAGGTTGTCCTTTAAGAGTTGGAGAAATTCTTGTTGATGCTCGATGTGATCTTCCACTGCTTTAACCTTCAAATTTTCTCTTAAAGATGATGTGATGGATGGTGGATGATATCCATAAAGTGCCATAAATGGGGTCATTTTTGCTGCAGTATGGAAGGAAGTGTTATACCACCATTCAGCGAGAGGTAACCACTTGACCCATTGTGTTTGTTTATCAGATACAAAACAACGAAGATATCCTTCCAAACATTTATTTACTATCTCAGTTTGACCATCAGATTGAGGATGATAAGATGAGCTATGAGCTAATTGAGTACCCAAACAAGAAAATAACGCCGTCCAAAAATTTCCAGTAAAAATGGGATCTCTGTCGCTCACAATAACCCTTGGGCTTCCATGTAGCTTTTGAATTCTGTCCATAAATGTAGTAGCAACTGTACTTGCTTTAAATGGATGAGATAATACACAAAAGTGTGCATACTTGGTAAGTCTATCAACTACCACCATGATGACACTCTTTCCTTCGGACTTAGGTAAACCTGTGATAAAATCCATTGAAATCTCCTCCCAACATTGACTTGGAATGGATAAAGGTTGTAGAAGACCCGGGGTCTTAATTTTCTCAACTTTATTCTGCTGGCAAACTAGACACTCCGCCACAAACTTTTGAATATCATATTTAAGGCCATCCCAAAAAATTCTTTCTTCACCCTGTGGTAAGTTTTTAAAAATCCTGAGTGTCCTCCTAAAGGAGAAGTGTGCAATTCCAAAAGAATATTTTGTTTTAGTTGGAAATTCTTACAAAGATATAAGCGATCTTTGTACCATAAGGAATCATTTTTCCAACTAAATGTATTAGATGTACTAGGATCTTGCTGCAACTTTTGAATGAGTGTCCACACTTCTTCGTCCTTCTTCCATTCATCTCTTGCTTCGGTTATCCAGTCTGGTTGGATAATTGAAATGGCACAAAGCAATGCTTCCACCTCTTCATTATTTCTTGAGAGTGCATCTGCAACAACATTTAGCTTCCATTTTTTGTATATTACTTCAAAGTCATAACCCAACATCTTTGTGACCCATTTTTGCTACTCTTCTGAAGATAGACTTTGTTCCAAAAAGTGTTTAAGACTATCATGATCAGTTTTTACCTTGAAGTGTCTTCCCATTAGGTAAGTTCTCCATTTCTTTAGTGCATGCAATATTGCTAACATTTCCTTCTCATAAATAGGTTTCTGTAAATACTTTCCTTTGATTGGATGACTTTCAAAAGCAATGGGTCTTCATTCTTGCATTAAAACAACACCAATTCCATTTCCTGAGGCATCACATTCCACAATAAAGGTTTTTGTGAAGTCTGGCATAGCTAAAACCAGTGCTAGGCACATTGCCTCTTTAAGATGTTCAAAGGCCTTAGTTGCTTCAGGAGTCCATGAAAATGCATCTTTCTTCAATAATGTTGTTAGAGGTGCTGCTATTCTCCCATAATTCTTAACAAAATTTCGATAATACCCTGTTAACCCGAGAAATCCTCGCAACTGCTTTATGGTTGTGGGGACTTTCCATTCCTTAATGGCTTTAATTTTGTTAGGGTCTACCTTAACACCCTTTTGAGATACAATATGACCCAGATATTCCACCTCTTGTACTCCAAAGAAAAATTTGAATGTTTTTTAATATAATTGTTTCTCCTGCAATAGTTTGAGCACCCTGTCAACATGTTGAACATGATCCTTCCAAGACCTACTGTAGATTAGTATATCATCAAAAAATACTAGCACAAATTTTCTAAGGAAGGGTTTGAAAATGGAATTCATCAACCCTTGAAATGTAGAAGGTGCATTGGTAAGGCCAAAAGGCATGACCAAAATTCATAATGACCCTCATGAGTTCGAAATGCTGTTTTTGGAATATCTTCAGTCTTCATTCTAATTTGATGATATCCTGAACGAAGATCCAACTTGGTAAAATAAATTGCTCCATGTAATTTATCCAATAATTCATCAATCACAGGAATGGGAAATTTGTCTTTAATGGTGAGCTTATTGAGCTCCCTATAATCCAGACACATTCGCCATGATCCATCCTTCTTTTGTACCAATACTACAGGAGCAGAGAAAGAACTTTGACTAGGTTGAATTATACCCGCCTCTAACATTTCTGCAATCATACGTTCAATTTCGCTCTTTTGGACGTAAGGATATCTATAAGGCCTGATGTTTGGAGGAACACTTCCTTGAATCAAATGAATAGCATGATCATGATCACGAATAGGTGGGAGTCCTTTGGGAGTTTCAAACACCTTGGAATGATTGTCCAAGACTTGTTGGAGATCTGCAGAAATAGATGATTTTGATGTTGCAACTTCTAGTGAGCATAATTGTGCAATTACGCCTCGTTGTTCTTTCTTTAGAAGCTTTGTCATGCCATTAGAGCTTATTATCCTTCCTGGCTTCCCTTCAATACCCCGTAATTCGACTTCCTTTCCTTCTGAAAAGAATTTCAAGAAAAGTTCTTGAAAATTAAAAGCTACCGTCCCCAAAGATTTTAACCATTGTACTCCTAGTACAACATCAGCACCTCCCATAGGAATGGAAAGCATTGGAATATTCAATAAATATTCCCCCATGGTTAGCTTGATATTATGGCATTTTCCAGAGAAATTTATAGTTCCTCCATTTGCAACCATCACTTGACATTCTGGTGTTGGGTATAGGAAACAATTCAATTCCTTGGCTACCTTACAATGAATAAAATTATGGGTACTACCTGAATCAATCAACACTATTACCTTTTTCTTCTTGATATTTCCTTCTATATTGAGAGTTTGAGGAGTGGTAATTCCTACCAATGCATTACACGATATGGTCGGACTCATTTCTTCCTCTTCTTTGGTTGGTTCCTGGTGTATATCCTCTTCTTGTTCATTTTCTTCTTCCTCTTCACAATCTATGTAAAATAATTTCTTCTCAACACACTTATGACCTTTAGTGTATTTTCTATCACAACTGTAGCAAAGCCTTTTTTCTCTTTTTTCTTCCAATTGTTGTGGTGTCAACCTTGTAGGTTGTGGAAATCTAGGAGTAGCAACACTTACCTCTTTATAGAAGTGAGTGGTAGGTGGTAGGCTTCCTTGTCACCATAATTTTACATTCAATTTTTCTTACCAACCTGAATGCCTTCTCCAATGAATCAGATTCCAAAACACGAACTTCATGTTGGATGTTATCCTTTAAAGTACCTATGAAGAGATCAATTCTGTGTTCCTCTGGAATATCAGTTACCCTTATATTCAATTTTTGGAAGTCCTCAATGTGCGCCCCCATTAAACCCTTTTGTTTGAGATTTATCAATTGGCTAATGAAGGTGTTTCTCTTTGTATCCTCATAATGTGCTATCATTTCCTCCGTAAAAATCTGACCAAGTGACAATTTTTTTATGGGAGCAAAGCCATCGATACCATACAAATGTATTTTGTTCTAAATGTAAAGTTTCAATGCGTACCTTTTGTGTGTTTTTCACATTATGGAGATCAAAATATTGCTCCATCTATAGTATCCATGTTACATGATCCTTTCCATAAAACTTCCTCATATCCATTTTTGGAATATGGTGGTTCTTCCCTCCAACATTAGATTTTATGGAATCACGATTAACATTTATTTTATTCTCATCATGAGTTTCCTCTACTATCTTTTCACCATTAGGAAAAATTTCTTGTATCAACTTTGTCAAGCCTTCCATGTCTTCTTTTAGATCATTCTTCATGTTTTCCATTTTCTCATTGATCTTAGCTTCCATGTCATCCATCTTAGATTCCATGCCAGCTTCCATGCCATTCTTCAAACCATACATCTTAGATTCCACGCCTTTATTCAAATCATACATCTTAGTTTCCATGCATTTCTTCAAAACTTCCATGTCATTTTTTGTTTCTCTTTGCAAGAGAAAAATTTGTTGCACTTGCTCTTGTAATTTTGATATGTCATGTTGCCATTCTTCGTCTTCATGAGTCATAGTAGAGATTTCTAAAGGGTTAATGGGTGTTGAATTTTTTTTAGGGGCCATTTTAGAATCCAATACTGATATCTATTCTACAATATGCCCTTGGAATCAATTCAACTTGATTCTTCAAACAAGACTTATGCAATTCGGAAAAAAAAAATACACACCTTTTACTTGCTTTTGAGGAGCTCGATATTGAAATTGAATTATCTCTATAATTGTGGATCTTCAATATCTGAAATTCAGCCCTATAGTAGCCCTCTGAAGCTTCTTTCAAATGCCACAGGTCTATTATGATTTGGATTCTTCAAGTCAAAGTTATGTCCAATCTCCCATAATGACCCAATTTTGGACTCGTTCAGTAGAGCTAACTTGTACGACTTGCCACGTGTCACTGTTTCCTCCTTTGCTTCTGAAATTGATAGAACTAATACGACAGTCTGTGTAATTTAGCGACCTTTTACATAATTCCAATCCGATGCTCAAAGAGAGAGCGATGAATATTTTCCCACGATCACCTCTTTGAGATTAAATTCAGAAGCCTCAAAAATCCCTAAATTCCATAGATCATATCTCCAAACATATTGCGAACCAATATCTGAAGTTTTGCGATGATGTTTCTTAGGATTGTGGCTTCACACTATAAAAATTTCAGCTTTTGAACCTTTGTAGAAAAAAAGTTATTACGAAAATACCATGATGACCTATTTAGGTTAAATTCAGGAGCCTGCAAAATGACCTAACTTGCACAGATCATATCTCTGAAAATTTTGCGAACCAAGCTCTGAAATTTTTCGATGATGTGCCTTAGGATTTTGGCTTTGCACTCTAAAAATTTCAGATTCTGAACCTTCATAGAAAAATAGTTATAGTGAAAATTCCACGATGACCTGTTTGGATCAAAGAAACCCTAGAATCTCAAAGCTCTGATACCAAATGTTGTGAAACCAGCTCCAAAAAGAGAATAAAGGAGATATCAATGCCTTAGAAATAAGCCACTTCGAGGGGGAAACCTCCAATACATTATATGAATGAACAATTCTTGTATGATTCAAATTACAAAACCTCCTTTCTATATATAGGAGTCCATGGGGCCACAATATATTCCTAGTGGGGCCACAATGTAATCCTAGCCAACCTAACAATAATAATTTAAGGGCACAATAATAAAAATATGGGGGTTACATGGGTACAATAATAACAATAAGGGGGTTACCCTAACAACAATAAGGGACTATACTAGTAATATAGGGACCTAACAATCTTGGGCTACCTTTTTCTGGTTTACTGCCACATCGTTAGCATCAAAAAGTATTTCAAGAGGTACCAAACCTCTGGGAAAAATATTATCTTTCAACTGAATCATCTTCTGGTCTCATATCATCTATCCTCTAATCTTGAGATGAAGCTCCTTCTTTATCTTGAACTTTCCCAGCAGCAGACATATTTGCCTCAATCTTTAGGGCATCAGTTTGAATCTGTTCAAGAGTGGGGGATCTTCTTTCTCTCAATGTAAAACAAAAATCTGGCTCAAATTCTCCAGCAAAAAAAACCCTTGCTCCAATAGGAGGGGGTTTCATTTCCACAGGAAAACTATTGTACAACTTATTAAAGCTTTTGACAAAATCACTCATACTTTCATTTGATTTTTTCTTTATAGCATTAAATTCTGTTAAAGAATATCCATGGTCTCTTTTCTCACCCAATCTCTGGATGAATTGTCTTTCTAATTCATCCCAATATTTTATTGAACCATTGGGTAATCCTTTAAACCATTTTCTTACCTCTCCACTTAGAGACTATACAAAAAGTCTCATTACCAAATCAAGATATTCTACATTAAAATTTTCTGCAAATGTGCAGAACAAGGGCAAGTGTTGTTCTGCAGTTATTTCATCTTCACCAGTAAATCTAGGGAGCAACTTGAGATACTCCTGAGGCATTGCATTCATTGGTTTGGGTAGATTTAATGGTGCATATCTATTCATCAAAAAGCAGGGGATGCTATGTTTATGCCCTGATTGACTGCTCCTTGAGCGGGGGTAAAATGGATACCAGTTGTAGGTGGGGATGAATGAGGTGGAACAACTGATATAGGGATAGGTGTATGAAAAATAACAAAAGAAATGGAAACTGTTTGAGGTTGAGTTTCTGTAAGAGGAAATGATACAAACTCAAAAGATTTTTCTTCTAATGTTGGTTCTTGGAAATGAATGGGTGAAGGTGAGGATTATTTTTATGAGAAAATGAGTTTCTGAGAAATATCCTTGGATGAAAAAGTATGTGAACTGCTACCTGGTGCAAGCAGTGTGGTATCAGGTGTAGAAAATATTTTTGTTTTTTTCCCCTTCTTTGAAACTAGCTTTTCTGGATCAGACAAAACAAGAGCTTTTTGCTGAGAGGTATCTGACCTTGTGTGAGGCCTCTTAGGAGCTAGAACTATTTTAAAGAAGCACAGCTTAGTATTTCCTCCTCTCTGAACAACCACAAGAAATATGAACAAAACCCAGGGAAAACTTCAAATATTCGCTCCCTGGAAACAGTGCCAATTAATGTTGTACCTTAAGAGACAATCCCATAGCTGTGATAAGGAATCAGTGCTTAAGACATCTGTCTAATTATGTCATGAATGTATATATTCATCTTTGTCTTATCAACCCTCAAATATTAAAAATCAAACCCTTAAATATCAAATATATGAACATTCTACAATGCTATCTTTAGCCAATGTTGAACGAAAGAATCAGAAGAAACAGAAGGGAGAACTTCAAACTAATATGCTGCTTTATACAGAAAATATCATTTAAAAATCCAGAAGAAGTATATGTAGAAATAGTTAAAATAGAGGAGCGCAAATTAAGGTTTTTTAACTCTGAAATACATAAGTATAAAGAGGTCGACTGCTCATAACTCTGTATCATTCATAGATGGAAAAACATAATGTAAAATGAGAATACATTTCAACATTAACAAAATGATAGAAACTTGCATACTCATTCATTAACTTCTCAATCTCTGAGTACAAAAATTAGGCTTTGAAGGTCCAAAACTCAGAACCTTCCTTCTTCTTGGAAATTACATTAAATACAATAAAAAGCAGTTTGGAACTGCTGTAACCAGTTCTAACTGCCAAAACTACTTCATGACTTCGAAGGCTGTCTATTACATGCCTTGAAAATGTCTTTTTACAATTACATTGATTTCAGAAAATAACATAAAGTAAATATCCTAATCTATAGGAATTGCTGATGAAGTGGCTTCTTTTCCTTGATCAACTGATTTGTCTTTCTTTGTTGTTGATCCTTTTGGCAAGTCAATAGTCCAAGCTCTGCACTTTTTCCATATTTCTACCTTTTTCTTGGATGAATGTTTCAGATTGTGATATTCCAATCTGAATGTAGTAATTCGGTCATAAGATGGCCTTTGAGAGAAAAGAGTCTTTACCATCCACAAGAGTTGAAAATTTCTTTGCAAGAAGTTGACCATTGTCTCGCCTTTAAGTACCTGAGTCTTCTCATGTCTGTTGTCAATCTTGCATTTTGTCATCACCATTAAATTCTCATAAGAGCTCCATGGCAGAAGATTCCCCTCAGCTCCCCAACATGATGGCAGACCTACCCTTGTCATTTTATCAAAATATTTATCAAATTCACTTACTTCTTCTTTGATTTCTATTATTTTCTTTTCTGTAGCCTTTTTGGGATCATTCCTGATAATCATTTTATTAATTTCCACTGCATACAACATCCTATCTTGCATATAATTCTCTTCTAATTCCTGATTTGATTTGGAATTGATATAAACAATAAATATTCTAGCCCAAATGGCTCTGTTAATCCCTTTTTGCTTATCAGACATAATCGGTTCTTCACATTCCATAATAAGGCTCTTTTCCTTTGTAATAATAATCAGGAAGCACCAAATGGACTTCATTTATGAGATGACATCAGTCCAAATGACATCCTTAGCTTGTATTAGTGACACATTACCTTTCATTCTTTCTTTGATATTCTTGATCTCATCTTCAGCATTTCTGAAATACATTTTGTACTTATCTGCTTCGTTTTCTATAACCTTGATCAATTTTGTAACAGTCTCCAAATCTATTTGAGCCTTATTTCTATCTCTTTCATCCATCTGCAACTTAGTATTTAATTGAAAAATTTGTTCTTGAGGATCTACATCACCTGTAGGAAAAAAAGAAGTACAATTATGATTATCAATGTGATTTTGTAAAGAAATTGCAATCTGATTCACTTTGGAAAGTTCTTCATCCTTCTGCATAAGTTGCTGCAACAACTTCTCCTTTTCCTTCTCTATCTCTACAACCTCTACAGCCATTGAGTGTTCACCAGTAGGTAACTTCAATTTCTTCCTTAATGTAGATATCTCTACTTCAGCACTTTGCAAAAATTTCTGCACAGCAGTGTTGTCACTAGGGTCTACACCAATCTTAATAATAATATTCTTTAACTCTTCATTTTGGAATGTTAAGGCTCTTAAATTAGCCTTTTCCAGCTTTAATTGTTTGATAAATTTCCTTAACATGTTTTCAGCTTTAACTGCCATTGCATTTGTCTTTTTGAGATCATTAACAATCAACTGCCCAGTCTGCATATGCAAATTCATTTTTTCCATCATTGGAATCTTTTTAACATCCATAGTCACATTTATAGTATTAAAATTGTTTAAGGACCCAATTGACATTCCTATGGGATGTGATAGAGAAATCCTAAATTGATCTTTTTCAAGATCCATTACAGTCAACAACCTCGTCTGATCAGTAGTAACCTGATGTTCTGCTTAGGCATTCATGCTAGCCTTCATTTTCTGATTTATCTCTTCAATTTGCGAAAACACCTGTTTGATTAAGGGTACCTGTTCATAAGAGGATTCATGACCTCCAGGGGAAGAGGGAGAATTCTTCTCTTCACCCAAATGCAAGGAAAAACCAGGTGAATTAGAAGAATGATCCTTAGCAAATTTTGTCCTTTTCTCACCTCTTGGTGACTCATCATCCAAGTTAATAATAGCTTCTTTACCTCTTTTATTGTTTTTCAGTAATAACAGGAGTTTGAATGCTTGTATTTATTGAACTTATTTCACCTTTGTTTGCCACCTGTTCTTGCTTAGGTGTACTTTCATGAATGAAATCTGAGTATCCATTCTCAATTCTTCTATGTGAGATTATACCATGGGGATCATAAGCCCATTTTTCTCCTCGTAGAAAATGTGTTTCCTCCAACAATTTTGTTACTTCCTCAAATGCTTGCCTCATATTAACTATGAAAGGTCCCACACTCATAGGCAATTTATACATATGGCTCTTCTTCATAGGGACAAAGTGCACATGATAAACATTCAGGCTCTGTCTGATAAATTCTAAGGTTGGTACAAACGTTAAGAGCCTGTAAGGTTCAACATTTGCTCCATACAACCTTATTTCTGAATATTATTCAAATACAAACCAGTCCCCAAATTTACAGCTAGTTCCTAAATGTAGAAACTCCTGGGATTTGGGTAAAAAACAAGGGGGATGAACTCCATTTAATATTTTATATGTAAAGGGCATATACTAACTAGCAAAATCAAATAACCCCTCTTCATTTTGCTCCTTTCTGATTATATTTGTCCAGAATACAACTGACTGTCTTTGCTTGTTTACATCCATTATATTTATACCTAACTGCATGAATTCTTCAACATTTTGGTATAAAAATAAGTAGACAATTAGTGAGGGAAATTTAAAAGAACTTGTCAGTGAAAGACTCATCAATTGTGAGTTGACTGCTTCTTGCCAAAAGGATGGAATATCCAGGACCATGCCTGGCTTCATCATCATGGCAAAAATTCCTAGGACTGACTTGTCCACTGTAACGTCGTCTTCTTTGCCCAATATTTTAGCAATGCTGCTTAATACAGGTCGAGTGTCTTCGTTGAAAACTCCCATATTAAATTCTCCACATTCTGGCTGAAACTGCTTCATTGAGTTTCAAATGGAACATAAAATAATTGAATTCTTCTCCTACAAGGCTTTCATAGTAAGTAACCAGTGAATCTTCTGAAAATTGAACTGATGATTCGGCTTCAGGAAAAAACAAGGCTTGGCGGATTAATTGGGTAGACACCTGCAGAACATTTTCCCCTTGGGAATTCATCACGAAACATTTTCTGGGATACAATGCGAAAACCAACCAATAGATAGACTCTGGGAATAAATGTGTCTTCAATACAACTTGTTGATAGAATGGAAGATGAATTACTGAAGACGCAGTATCTTGAATGTCTCTCTCATTATCCATGAGAGGAATGTGGCTCGATGAACCAGACAAAGAAGACCTTTTAGCCATGATTAGAACAGGTGTTGAAGGAATACTCTTGCAAGGTGACTAAAACAGAAAGGTGACGGGAGGAAGCAATAGGTCAAAACACGATAAACTGCAAAGTATTTTGAAAATGAAATGAAAAACACCCCTAAATAGGTGGCACGGTTTTTGTGTTAAATTCCTATGCAACGTGTCACCTAACCATTGGACTGATTTGACACAGAAAACAGTTGTTCTACATTCAGCATATGACGTGACTACGGGGGGTCTCGGGGTACGGCTGAAAACTCTGGCTTGTGCCCCCGTAGTCGATATCCACCGTTGATCTTCATCGCCTCTGCACTCAACCCAGTCAACTGCGGGGGCACCCCTTTCCATTAACTATTGTGGTGTTAGTGCCGGCGGGTTGCGTCATCCAGTTCAGACTTTGAATATCAACACTCTCCATCGATTGAATTGATTGGCCTTTAATATTTTGATACAAAACCCACTTGTACAAAGTTTAAAGCAATTAAACTTTAATACATCAAACTAAAAAAAAATTATTTTTATGCCAAAGTATAAAACTATAATACTTTAACATATTTTCTTTTCTTTCAATTTCAGATTTTTTTGTATTTTTAATATAAAATTAAAAGGATATACAGATGATCCATAACACCTGTCATGAAAAAACAAGGAACCATTAGAGTGTGCGTCGATTATCGAGATGTCAATCTTGCTTGTCCAAAAGATAACTATGCTACTCCCTTTATTGACCAGATTATTGAGATTGTGCTAGATGCGAAATATTTTCATTCATGGATGGATTTTCCGGCTACAATCAAATCAATATCCGCCCAGATGATCAACTTAAGACAAAATTCATCTGTCCCTGGGGCACATTCACCTATAGGAAATTTCCGTTTGGTTTAAAGAAATATGGGGCAACTTTTCAGAGAGCAATGGATTATGCTTTCAATGACATCAAGCACATTGTTCAACCATATCTAGATGATTTACTAGTGCATTCACAAAATCGGACTGATCACCTGATGCATTTGAGATCTATTTTCTTACACTGCAGACACTACAAAATACGCCTCAATCCACATAAATGTGAGTTTTGTGTTGGTTTTGGTCATTTTCTTCGATTCATAGTCTCAAAATAAGGAATTCGAATTGACCCATTGAAGGTTTAGGCCATTCTTGATTTTCTTGCGCCGTCAAACTTACTTTAGATATAGAAACTTCAAGGAAAGGATAACTTCCTAAGAAGGTTCATTCCAAACTACGCCGAAATGGCTAAAGGGTTTACTCAACTACTGAAAAAAGGGGTTTCCTTCCATTGGGATCAAGTTGCACAAGCTCCTTTTGATGTTGTCAAGGACACTCTTGTCTGAGCATCATTAATGTATCCCCCTAATTATCACAATGATTATTTCCTATATATCTTCGCGGCTAAAACGACCATTGCTATGGTATTGGTCCAAGTAGAAAATGGAATTGAACATCCTATCTATTATTTGATTCATAATATCAATAATATAGAAGTTAAGTATTCATATGTAGAAAAGCTTGCCTTGGAAGCTATTCAAGCTGTCCAAAGATTTCGCCATTACATCCTGCTCTGAAAAACAACTATAGTTTCGGATTGCAACCCCATGACTTATATCTTATCACGTCAATTTCTGGGGGGAAAATATTCAAAATGGATTGTCATTTTGCAGGAATTTGATTTGGAATTCATCATATCCAAGTCAAAGAATTCTTTAGTTTTGGCAAAGCTTCTTTTTGACCTCCCCTCCGATAGTCTACAACTATGTTGGAACCATCAATTCTAGACGAGTCTCTCTTTCTAATTGAATCATCTGATCCTTGGTATGGGGATTTCGTCATTTATCTCCAAACCCAAAATTTTCGACCTGATAACTCTCGCTCTGAACAAAAATGTATTCGATACCAAGCCAAATATTATCTGATTGTCAACGATACACTTTATCGTCATGGTGTCGATACCATTTTAAGGAGGTGCCTCACTCATGAGAAGGCCGAAAAAGTATTAATGATTGTCATGCTGGGGCATGTGGTGGACATTTTTCTGGTTATGCTACTGTGCAAAAGATACTCCATGCTGGTTAATTTTGGCCTACTATTTTTCAAGATTGCATCCCCGTGGTCAGAAGTTGTCATGCATGCTAGATTTTTTATCGTAAAATCTGCAAACCGACAGTACCAATGCATCTTGTTGTCTCTGTGGGACCATTTTCGAAATGGGGAATTGAATTCATCACCTATAACCCTCGTTCGTCTGGGGGGCACGGTTATATTATTGTCACAGTTGACTATTTTACCAAATGGGCCGAAGCAATGCCTACATTTAACAACACAGGACAGACAACTGCATTATTTTTATTTAATCATGTTATTGCACGATTTGGGGTCCCACAGGCTATAGTTACAGATCATGGGAAGCATTTTCGCAATCACATGATGGCTGAATTAACTGCCAAGTTAGGCTTGTCACATGATAATTCTACTCCTTATTATCCACAATCAAATGGAAAATTTGAGGCTATCAACAAAATTATTAAACGTATGCTTCAACGAATGATAGGAGTTCGTAAAAGAAACTGGCATTTGATCCTGTACTCTACCTTGTGGGTGTATCGAACCTTGGTGAGAAACGCAATGGGCTTTACTCCTTTTCAATTGGTGTATGGTCTAGAAGCTATCTTACCAATCCAATGTGAAATACCTTCGTTAAAAATCGCAATTGACTTGTTACTTGACACCTCAAAAGAAGAAGTGCATCTCCTTAACCTCATCCACCTTGATGAAACATGTCGTGAAGCCCAATTGGCTAACGAAGCGCATAAGAGACGTATAAAGGCGCAATATGAAAAAAATATCCAGCCTCGCATTTTCTCAGAGGGTGACTTGGTCCTTCTTTATGATCAAGAAGCTGATGTTATAGGAACAGGAAAGTTTGAGCCATTATGGCATGGCCCCTATATTTTCAAAAGAGTTCTTGCTAAGGGTACCTATGAGTTGGTTGATTACGATGGAATTCCATTGGTGCAGCCTAGAAATGGGTTGTATTTGAAACGTTACTATGCTTAATCATGAGCATAGTAATTTTTTGTATTATATTTTATATATATGTTGTTGATTTTCATTCACTATATTAATTTATTTTTAGAGTTTTCTTAACGTTAGTAATTCGCTTTACATTTCATCGCAGATGTATGAATCTTCAGAACCCTTTGTTGGATATGCTAATGGTGCTAGTCATAGTACGTAGAATCTATCCTCTGTAGCGTGGGCCATTTTCACTCTGAACGACGAGTTAGTGAGTTTTCAAGGGATTTGTATTGGTAAATAGACGAACAATATCGTTGAGTATAGCACGTTGATCGAAATTCTCTCTGATTCCATTTCATTTGGTATTAACCATATCATCATAAGGTTAGACTCACAACTTGTGGTATTACAACTTACTAGTGTTTATACTATTAGAAATCCAAAATTGCATAGATTGTTCCTTAGAGTTTGACTTTTGGAAAGACACTTTGATTTTATTCAATGTCAACACATTTCCAGAAATTTGAACAGATTGACTGATTCATTATATGTAAAGAAAACATTCACATCATTGAATAGGATTGCACAATAAACATAAGAAAACACTGAAATCATATAGATAGATAGTTATAGGTTTTTACAAAAATTTGTGCCTAAGACACATTGGTCATCTAACCTCAAAATGTATGCAAAATTTCAAAAGTAAACTAGTGGTGCTCGTGGTAACATGCTATAGATCTAGCTACCCTACGAAGTAACCGCATCTGGTGGTTAGGAACCCCAATAGTGTGTCACTTTAGTCACATAGAAATCTCTTTGATCCGGCAATATCGAATCCCAAAAGTCAAACCCTCTATGTGCTGCTGAAGTTCAGTCAGAGTCTCATCCATATCAAGGTCTTGAAGGACTGCTCTCCCGACATCCCTCTCTGCTAGCATATCTACTTCGCGCTCCGGTTCCATTACTGGTTGAACACGACCAACATTTGCATTACATCAAAAATTTATTTTATTCTTGGGAAAACATCAAAATACAAAAACATTTTATAAACCTTAAGAAAATAAAAAACACGGTCAAAACATTCTTACCTATTGCACCCCACTGAGCGCCTTCTGGTAATGCTAAATCTGGATCTCGAAAATTGACGCCTACGTATGCATACTCATCGATGGCAATGATCTGTCACCAGAACCAAGTGAAGAACGTAGTCGAGAACACGACAGTAGATTGGCCTACATGCCGACTCATGAGTTCTACCCATCTCTGCATCTAAGGATATCTAGGACTAGCTATATCCAGTGTCACATGTTGTGGCTGCATCAGTGGAATCCTTTCCAAAGCAAAGGATATAAGGATAGGACCATAACTAAAATTCTTCTTCCTTCCTCCCCTTGCTTTATTTAGTTGTTCATTTATCTAAGATAGAAAAACTTCATATGAGTTGAAGACTATTGGCTCCATACACTCTAGCGCATACTGCATATACGATCTATTCAATACATGTAGTGTAACGGTGCTGGAAAGTTTTGCGATCGTGAAAAGGATAGTTCTCAAGGGAAAATATCTAACATCCCAGATGTTAATATTTCCATATTTTCTTGGCTCTAACCCTGGATAACAATGTTGAAAAACATAATCTTTCACTGTCTCTCCTCCAACAACAGACCCTGAGAGTGAAATGGGCAAGCCTCTCCTCGACAAACCTGTGAGAAAGTACACATCCTCGACTGTTATAGGAACCACTTGGTTATTAATATGAAATGCCTCTATATCTGGATCCCATGCTCGAACTAAGAACTCCAATAGTTCTATTTGTTGCCTCATCCCATATAATTTGAAGTACTTAAGCAGTCTACAATCTCTTAGTGCTCTTACAGTAGCCGGATAGTTCAAGGCAATCATATCCTGTTCTTCATGTTCTCTTTTCCTCCATGTAATCGTCATTGTAATTCGATGGAAACCTAAAATACAACCATAATACCATTAGATTCCATTCATTGAAAAAACCTAGGTCAATTTTGGGCATAATGAGAAAATAAAAAACTTGAATTGCACCCAACACACTCCCTAACAAGAGACAGTGCAAGTACCCTTCATTGTACCTGCTATGCAACACAGGTTTCGACATTTAGGGGTGCGTTATCCTCTTTTTGGGAAGAATTTACCCTACAAGCCTTAAAACCCTAAAAATTTGCAGAAATTGGAAATGAAATGATTACCAAAGGAAAGAGGAGGTTCATATCACTAACCTGGATCAAACGGCGATGAAAACCGTCCACAGAAACGATCACAATCAACAACTGAAGTTCGGGGGAAAAATTAGGTTCAGAGCTCCAAAATGCAAATGGTAGCTATGGAATGGTAAAAATGAATAGTGAAACTACCTTTAATAGTAATTTAATTATATGCAAATTGAATATATTGCTATGACTATAGTTTTATTATGTTTTTTTATCATGAAACAGGTATTTTTAATCCATTTGATGTTGTTTTGAACAAGATATACAACTGTTCATAATTCTTTCAAATTCATTGCATTTCCCCTGATGATGGACTCACTTAAGAAGTCTAAAACGTTGGGTCATTAATACAATTGAACAGGTTATTCCACTATTCTGTTAAACCATTGCACCTGTATGGACTCTCTTTTTAAAAAGATATACAACTGATGAACATATTAGTCGTGCAGATTTATTTCAAAGAATGACTTGACCACAAAGCATACTTTTTCTCCTTATTTTTTGAGCTTTGTTAAAAATGAAAAAGGATTTGAAGCACACTTTTATCTCTTTTTCGAGCTTCGATAACAGTGAAAAAGGAACCCCTGGAGTCTTCTTTCAGCTCTTTTCAGACTCTGATAATGTGAAAAGATTGTTGAGCACTTGTCTTTTCGAGCTCGTAACAGTAAATAAATTGATATATACTCAGTATATGTTTAACCCTTTTCTGGACTGAGATAGATTATTTATGAAAAGGGAATACCTTGGTTAAACATGACCAAAGAGGTTGTCTTAGATATTATTTTACACTTTTTCAGATTTGAGTGACAAATTTACGAAAAAGTACTTATGGATTTTTCTTTCGTCCTCTTTTTCAAACTCTCTAAATATGAAAAAGGACTGGGCTATCACTCTCGTTAAGCTTGTTAAAACATAAAATAGCGACGGGCTTGTCGATCATGGAAAGAATTGAGTTTCATTCTTGCTAGACTCATTAAATTATTAAATAGCGATACTTTATTCACCCAAAGGGTTGAATTATAGATCAATCAAATGTTATCCTCCTCAAGATTGTTAAAAAAATAAAGAGGTACTGGTCGACAAATGACTGGGGAAAATATGGGAAAAGTGAGCAAAATTTCTTTATGGTAGCAAGTCGCTCTTGAACATGACACTTCCTTCACTCCATGTCCGTGACTATTTGGGTTGGGTAATCATCTTGACGGTTCATTCATACCTATGGTTCATCATACCTTCACTTCAGTTTTGGGTCAATGCTACCAACTCATCATAGTGTCACCTATATGTTCAAGAGAAGTCATCCAGTGAATAAACTCATCCTTTTGCAATACTCGTAAACCTTTATTCTCATGACCGTCATCCCTGAAAATTGCTATATCAAGTCAAACCTTTGTCTCCGAAATCAGTAACTCATGTTTCACAATAAGGTGAATTCCTGTCAACAACAAATCAATATCCAGGAATTTCACTTAGAAAGATTAGATTCTAGTACCATGAGGCTTGTTACAGCATCGACCAAATCCTCACTTCCAGAATTTTGACCGAAATATTTTTTTGGTGTTCAACATCAAATCATCTATTCACGCCTTATGAAATGTACTGCAGTACCTTGATGGCTATTTTCATTAATGGTGGTTCTCTCGCGTTTGTTAACAACTCACATCATTGGCTAGTAATCAAACAATATATTTCCATGTTCAACGACAAATCATATATTCACATGGCTAGACTTGTACCCGAATGATCGAGTGAACGAGATAAGAAGACCCCAGATATAGTTTCAGCCATCTTCTTCATTTAAGATAGACAAGCCAAACTCCCCTAAAAGCAACCAAAGCAACAAGAGATCTTGCTTCTTTCTCTCCTCCTCATGTGCATTATGAGGTAGAACCATACTAATGGAAATATGAAATGTCACATTAGTCCAATACAAAGAGTCGTCATCAATGCACATCATGAGATCATTATGCCAAATTTTACACAATACAAAACACATAGACATAGGAGATGTCATGTGGTGGCCAAACTCTCTCATGTGAAACCAAAATGAACATGCCTTCCTTTGCTGAAATTTATCATTGACACACAAGGCATGATTTAGAAAATTATGAGCTATTGGGTGGTAACCATACTCACCCAAGAGCAGCCAGCGCAACCATGCCTCCTTCTTCATTTCATATGTGTTTTTCAAGGCATGGATCAGAAAAATAGGATCCTTTAAAGAGTGACAGAAATATCCCAATGGAAACCAACGTAACCAAGCCTGCTGGCCCATGTAATTATGCAAGTGATCATGTGACCCCTTGCTCATCATCCTCATCCACTCACCCCAATATGGAAGATGAGTGATGTGTTGCAGAATCATGGTATCCTCCCTTTGTAGAATACCGTCTCCCCCAAACCAATGAAGAACTTTTCACTTCATGAAATGTTGAAATGCATCTCTAATGAGATCTCTTAATGAGATTCTCTCTCCACCAAAGGCCCTCCAAAACCAAAGAAGTTTTGGAATTGCTACAAGTAGAATTTTCTCTCTGAGCAGTGAAATTCTCATTGAGAAAGTGTCATCTAGAAAGGAGAAAACGTTTCTCATCCCAAGATGTCTACCATTTGTCATCTTCACCTCCATTGCTTCATGATTGAAGCTACCTCCAAAATGCTCCAAGAATAATGGGGCCCTTTCTTTGTCACAACCACTAAGTGACAGCATTGTAGATCTGCAAGGTAATACATATGCTATCTAAAAGTAAGGCACAATATTGATATCATAATCAGCCATTGTACATAGGATTTAATTCTAATCCCATTTTTTTAAACTCTATATCTCAACTCAAAGGGTTGAATGTAGCTCAACAATGATGAACAGAGATAGTTTTTAGTCTCCTCCTTGGTTAGATCAAGGGTCCTCTTTGCTATGATATGTCTATGCTTCAAATCAACATTTTTTTCTAATCCTTGGTTATTCATTGATCTTGAAACAATATGTGCTAAAATTTTATGCATACCTTGGATCAACTGATATGTGGGAACCTCTTGACAAAACACAAGAGTTCCTCCAACCGGGACAATAGTGTCTCCAACTGCTGGTAAGAGTGATGGCCTCTTTTCTTCAAGTGTACCAGCACTAGTATCTCCCTCCTCTTCCTCCTACATCCCCTGAATAATGCATGGGACTCTATATGTCAAGAGCTCAAGACCATCTTGCAATATTGCAATTGTCTCTTCTCTAGACACAAGTACTTTTGCAGCAGGTGGTGAAAGTAGTGACCTCTTGTCCAGAGTGACAAGATTGACATTCTCCTTGGTTTCTTTGGGAGATGTCTCTTTGTGGCTCATCTCTGTCTTATTATAATCAAACTACTTCCTCAACTTGTGAAATAAATATGAATACTTGGTCACCTTTGCATGCTCTATGAGCCCAAACCACCAATATTCTGCTTCATCCAAGAGATGAAGTGTTGCAATTTGAACAACCTCTTCTTTAGCCACAAGATGTAGCTTGAAAAATGAATCTAACTCCCTCCTCCAAGCCTTGACACTTCTTGAGGAAGATCCATCAAATGTAGGCAAATAGAATCTATTATGCCTCTTTCTTCTATTGCTGCTATAGGATCCTCTTTCTTCTTTAAGCTAGAATAATTGTTGGAGAGTTAGCTTCTCCTTGAATGCTTTAGATTGTGCATTGTACTCTTCAAGATACAGACTGAGAGTCTCATGAGTCTCAGGTTCATTCCTTTATTCACTTCTATACCTCTCATCTTCTTCAAAGAAAGTCGGCATAGTGGATCTATGAGGAGATCTAGGATTCTCCGGTCTTCTTTTCTGCTAATAGGAAGTACTTTCCTCATCACATCTTCTTCTTGGATCTTCCCTTTGTCCTTCCTCTTTCATTTGATTGACCTCCTTGGAGAGATCTTGCATGGATCTAAAGAAAGGAGTGACATATTTTTCATCCTCCATGATAGATCTCATCTATCTGTTCTTCTTTCAATGCACAAGATGAAGTGTCCACAAGCTGAGCCAAAGATCATGCTCTGATACCACTGTAATATCCCAAAAGGGAGAATGTAGTAATGCTTCACACAATATAAGAACTTACAACAAGATAAACAATAAATCTAAGTACACATCAGAATATGCAGAAAGAGCTGAGTCATTTTATTATATTGGAGAATATTTAGTTGCACAAGTACAGAATGTAGGTAGATCTAGCCAAGAAGATGAGCTAGGATTACCCTGAAAAAATGCATACAACAGGTACAACGTAACTGTGGAGGCACTAAATTAAATAATATGTATTCCTTTCAGCTGAACATGAGCATATAAGCGTAGGATAAAAAGGAGAATGTAGATCTACTCAAATCCGGAGCTCTGATGATGCCAAGATTCAAGATCTGGCCAATGTGATGGATTCCCAAGATAACCCAGAAAGGATTTTCTAGATCTGCAACTTTGGAAGAATCACCTCCGTAGGGTTTGATCCTTGATCTACTGGGAAATATAGATCTGAAGCTAGATATGAAGAATAGATGGATGAAATGTGTGCTCAGATCAGATCTATGCTTGAAGGGTTGATCCCTTCTTCAGATCTATGAGCTAGAATATCTAGATCTAGCTTCTCAATCCTCCAATGATGATTGCAACTGCTGCAACACAAATGCCTCTAGAAACTACGCTGTGAGGGTAAGAGAGGCCTTCTTCCTACTAAAAAATGCTGCAATAAACTCCAGGCTTATGGTAAGACTGATGGTAATGTGAGGGAATGATCCCTCACAGGATTTCTAGCTGAAATGCTAGCAACTTCCTTCCTCCCTTTTGATCTGCAAAGTAGATAGCGTAATTCCTGAAGGAAGTACTGCTGCTGGGAGGTCAATAACATTTGGCCTAATGCTAGATCTGCAATGTGGCTCTAGGAGTGCTGATCTATAAGCCCAAGTGATGGGAATAATCCCTCACCTTGTTCTCCAGCTGAAGTACTGAAGACAACTTCCACCTTCCAAACTAATCTTCAGAAATCTACAAATTTCTAAATATGGATGTTCTGTAGAAAGTAGAAAAGAGATGTGGCACCAACTGCTGATGTAGAATGAAGAGAAATCATCTTTCTAGAGCTACTCAAGAAAGAGGTGGGATTCCCACTCGGGAACACCTTGTGCTAAACAACACCTACAATCTCTGCTAAACAACCCAAGATGCAGTGGAATGTCACTTGAAAATTCCAAATCTAAAAGATCATACATCAAATAATCCAAGATGAATTTCTCCTTTGCCTTCATCTCCTTTATAATGTTTGAGCCTTCCCAAGCCTTGGCCCTAATCTCAACTATGCAGTCACATGTGGATAGGATCCTCCAAATGGGACTACGTTGTTTGACCAAATCAACCAACAAGTCCATGTGCAATGTACACCTCCTTCATCATGTGTGCTTCATTTGCACATGATCTTCCATCACTTGATCATGAATTCTCAATGATTCTTTGTTTGACATCTTCAAGATCTTAGTTCCTCCATGATCTTTCTCATTAAATGAGACATGATCTCCAATCTCATTCACATTACTAGTTGCTCAACTACCTCATTTTGCAGATCTAGGCTTAACTAGTCGACATTCACACACAAAAAGTGGATCTTATTCATCTTTGGGGTTTGTGGGTCCCTCCACCCTTTTATTTACTTAATTCATGAAGAAAATTAAGGACTCTAATATTCCAAGTATGATGTTCAAATTTGGGAATATTACAGCCCCCCATAGAAAAATGTTGCTTGTCCTCAAGCAACTCAAAAGGTTGATGCACAACCATCTATTCCCCTCCAAATGGCATCCACATAAGGAATGCTTCTTCCATTTGTTGCAATATGTTATGCATTTTCGGTTCCATAGTTGTCTTCTAGAAATATACGAGAAGACTTCTAATTGCAAGGCTAGATGTCCTCCTCCCATCAAGAAGCATAAAGTGACAATCACATGATGTCCAACAACATCATAAATACATGAGATACATAAAATAAGGTAGCTTCCTCCATAAAGGAAAAGCTTCATCATACAATACATTCCTCCATCCCATGTTTCATGAATTTGATTGAGAATTATCATGCTCTCATTATTAGTCATGTTGGCCTTATTGGACCCAAACTTCACCATTCTAGTGTTATGAAAAATAATAAGGGGAGGAGCAACATGGGTAGACAGAGATTTGAAACCATATTCTCCTAATAACAACCATCAGAGTAAGGCCCTTTGTTGCCATCCTACATCTTCTTTGTGTAAGATGGACAATCCAAACTCCCTTAAAAGCAACCAAAGCAACAAGAGAACTTGCTGCTTTCTCTCCTCCTCATGTGCATTATGAGGTAGAACCATACTAATGGACATATGAAATGTCACATCAGTCCAATACAAAGAGTCATCATCAATGCGCATCATGAGATCATTATTCTAAATTTCACACAATACAAAACACATAGACATAGGAGATGTCATGCGGTGGCCAAACTCTCTCAAGTGAAACCAAAATGAACATGCCTTCCTTTGCTGCAATTTATCATTGACACACAAGGCATGATTCAAAAAATGATGAGCTATTGGGTGGTAACCATACTCACCCAAGAGCAACCAGCGTAGCCATGCCTCCTTATTCATTTCATATGTGTTTTTCAAGGCATGGATCAAAAAAATAGGAGCCTTTGGAGAGTGACATAAATATCCCAATGGCAACCAACGTAACCAAGCCTGCTAGCCCATGTAATTCTTCAAGTGATTGTGTGACCCCTTGATCATCATCCTCATCCACTCACCCCAAAATGGAAGATGAGTGATGTGTTGTAGAATCATGGTATCCTCCCTTTGTAGAATACCATCTCCCCCAAACCAATGAAGAACTTTGCACTTCATGAAATGTTGAAATGCATCTCTAATGAGATCTCTTAATGAGATTCTCTCTCCACCAAAGGCCCTCCAAAACCAAAGAATTTTTGGATTTTCTACAAGTAGAAGTTTCTCTCTGAGCAGTGAAATTCTCATTGAGAAAGTGTCATCTAGAAAGGAGAAAAAGTTTCTCATCTCAAGATGTCTACCATTTGTCATCTTCACCTCCATTGCTTCATGATTGAATCTACCTCCAAAATTATCCAATAATAATGGGGCCCTTTCTTTGTCACAACCACTAAGTGACAACGTTGTAGATCTGCAAGGAAATACATATGCTGTCTCAAAGTAACACACAATACTGATCTCATAATCAACCATTGTACATAGGATAATGCTAATCCCATTTTCTGAAACTCTACATCTCAACTCAAAGGGTTGAATGTAGCTCAACAATGATGAATAGGGATAGTTTTTAGTCTCCTCCTTGATTAGATCAAGGGTCCTCTATGTTGTGATATGTCTCTGCTTCAAATTAGAATTTTGTTCTAATCCTTGGTTATGCACTGATCTTGAAACAATATGTGCTGAAATTTTATGCATGCCTTGGATCAACTAATATGTGGGAACCTCTTGACAGAACACAAGATTTTTTCCAACCAGGACAATAGTATCTCCAACTGCTGGTAGGAGTGATGGCCTCTTTTGTTCAAGTATACCAGTGCTGGTATCTCCCTCCTCTTCCTCCTGCATCCCCTGAATCATGCATGGGATTGTATGTGTCAAGAGCTCGAGACCATCTTGCAATTGTCTCTTCTCCAGATACAAGTACTTCTGCAACAGGTGGTGAAAGTAGTGACCTCTTGTCCAGAGTGACAAGATTGACATTCTCCTTGGTTTCCTTGGGAGATGTCTCTTTGTGGCTCATCTTTGTCTTCGTCTCATCAAAATACTTCCTCAAATTGTGAAAGAAATATGAATACTTGGTCACCTTTGCATGCTCTATGTGCCCAAACCACCAATCTTCTGCTTCATCCAAGAGATGAAGTTCTGCAATTTGAACAACCTCTTATTCAACCATAAGATGTAGCTTGAAAAATAAATCTAACTCCCTCCTCCAAGCCTTAAAATTGCTTGAGGAAGATCCATCAAATGTAGGAAAATAGAATCTATTATGCCTCTTTCTTCTATTTCTGCTATAGGATCCTCTTTCTTCTTTAATCTGGAAGAATTGTTGGAGAGTTAGCTTCTCCTTGAATGCTCTAGACTGTGGTTTGTACTCTTCAAGATACAGAATGAGAGTCTCGTGAGTCTTAGGTTCATTCCTTTCTTCACTTATATACCTCTCATCTTCTTCAAAGAAAGTCGGCATAGTGGATCTATGAGGAGATCTAGGATTCTTCAGTCTTCTTTTCTATTGATAGGAAGTATTTTCCTCATCACATCTTCTTCTTAGATCTTCCCTCTGTCCTTCCTCCTTCATTTGATTGACCTTTTTGGAGAGATCTTGCATGGATCTAAAGAAAATAGTGACAGATTTTTCATCCTCCATGATAGATATCATCTATTTGTTCTTCTTTCAATGCACAAGATGAAGTGTCCACAAGCTGAGCCAAAGATCATGCTCTGATACCACTGTAATATCCCAAAAGGGAGAATGTAGTAATACTTAACAAAATATGAGAAATTACAACAAGATAAACAATAAATCTAAGTACACATCAGAATATGTAGAAAGAGCTGAGTCATTTTATTATATTGGAGAAGATTCAGTTACACAAGTACAAAATGTAGGTAGATCTAGCCAAAAAGATGAGCTAGGATTACCTTGAAAACATGCATAAAACAGGTATAGCGTAACTGTGGAGGCACTGAAGTAAATACTGCGTAGTCCTTTTAGCTGAACATGAGCATATAAGTGCAGGCTGAAAAGGAGAATGCAGATCTACTCAAATTTGAAGCTCTGATGATGCTGAGATTCAAGATCAGGCCAATGTGATGGATTCCCAAGATAACCCAGAAAGGATTTTCTAGATCTGCAGCTTTGGAAAAATCGCCTCCCTAGGGTTTGATCCTTAATATACTGGGAAATACAGATCTAAAGCTAGATCTAAATAATAAATGGCTGAAATGTGTGCTCAGATCATATCTATGCTCAAAGGGCCAATCCCTTCTTCAGATCTATGAGCTAGAAGCTCTAGATCTAGCTTCTCAATCCTCCAATGATGATTGCAGCTGCTACAACACAACTGCCTCTAGAAACTGTGTTGTGAGGGTAAGAGAGGCCTTCTTCCTACTGAAAAATTTTGCAATAAACTCCAGGCTTATGGTAATACTGATGGAAATGTGAGGGAATGATCCCTCACAGGATTGCTAGCTGAAATACTAGCAAATTCCTTCCTCCCTTTTGGTCTACAAAGTAGACAGCGTAATTCCTGAAGGAAGTACTGCTGCTGGGAGGTCAATAACTTTTGGCCTGATGCCAAATCTGCAATGTGGCTCTAGTAGTGCTGATCTATAAGCCCAAGTGATGGGAATTATCCCTCACCTTGTTCTCCAGCTGAAGTACTGAAGACAACTTCCACCTTCCAAATTGATCTTCAGAAATCTACAGATTTCTGAATATGGATGTTTTGCAGAATATAGAGAAGAGATATGGCACCAATGCTTGATTTAGAATGAAGAGAAATCCTCTTTCCAGAGCTACCCAAAAAAGAGGTGGGATTCCTGCCCGGGAACACCCTGTGCTAAACAACACTTGCAATCTATGCTAAACATCCCAAGAATGCAGTGGAATGTCACTTGACAATTCCAGATCTAAAATATTATACATCAAATAATCCAAGATGAATTTATCCTTTGGCTTCATCTCCTTTATAATGTTTGAGCCTTCCCAAGCCTTGGCCCTAATCTCAACTGCGCAGTCACATGTGGACAGGATCCTCCAAGTAGGACTGCGTTGTTTGACCAAATCAACCAACAAGTCTAGGTGCAATGTACACCTCCTCCATCATGTCTGCTTCATTTGCACATGATCTTCCATCACTTGATCATGAATTCTCAATGATCCTTTGTTTGACATCTTCAAGATCTTAGTTGACTGAATCAACCCTCCATGATATTTCTCATTAAATGACACATGATCTCCAATATCATTCACATTAGTAGTTTCTCAACTACCTCATTTTGCAGATATAGGCTTAACTAGTCCACATTCACACACAAAAAGTGGATCTTATTCATCTTTTGGGTTTGTCGGTCCCTCCACCCTTTTATTTACTTAATTCATGAAGAAAATTAAGGACTCTAATATTCCAAGTATGATGTTCAAATTTGGGAATATTACATGAAATCAGTGTGTTTGGAGAGAATATCCCACTCTAATAATAGATGACCCCATCTCTCACTGTATATCTCCCATCTGACAATTGGCCATCAAATATCCTGCATGAGAAGATATCCTTGGAGTATTCCACCAATAGCTGGGATCTCCAACAAGGATCAATTCTCCATAATGACAGTGTTGTTGCTCTACAATGTAAAGCACCTGTCATGTTGTTGCCCTCTCCTTTGACATCTCCCATGCCAAAGTCATATGCCAGGATGTTGTTATCCTGCCTCTGCTGCTCCTCCTGTAGCTGCTCCTGCTCAAGTAAAGGTTGAATTTTTTGGAGGTTAGCCTTCCATGGGAAGCTATCACCTATCCAAAACCTTGTGAGTTTAGCCAATGTATGCATGATTGGCCACCAACCTCTACCATATGTGGAATATTCCTCCCTCTGTGGAAGTATCTTCTATTTATCCAAAGCCATGGAGTGGTCTCCTTGCACCATGATGGTGCCATCCTCCATCCTTGAAACATCTTCTCTCAGCGCAAGATGTTTGGTGAGAGTGGGTAATACTGATATTGGGAGAATGTGTCCCTCCTCCTTGAGCCTACCCAAGACTCTCCGTGATGTGCCAAGTCCTCCCAAGGTTCTCACCCCTCCTGGATCTATGAGTGGTGCAACCTGTTGTGAGACATCTCTCATCAACCCTTGGTCTGGTGGTCTCCCAGGTGGAATGCCTCTAAAAAATAATGTGTCATGAGCCAAAGTCATATGCATAACTGATTGGATTGTTAGGTCCTTTCTTTCACTATGCAAATACAACTCTATTTTATGTGTGGAAACTGTCTGAGAGGAATATGTGTGCATGCCCCTAATCACCTGATGCTTACCACTCCTTTTGTCTGTCCATTCCATCTGTAGAGTCTCCCAATTTGTGGTGACCTTACCCAAAGTAATCAACCACTACACACCCAATATCACATTGGTGTCAGGGATATCAACCAAAAATAAGTGATCAATCAATGTGTATGTTCCCATGGTGATAGATAATTCTGGAACATACTTCATGCACTGCATGGTTCTAGATCATGGGAACAAAACAAAAAATCCCTCAAAGTCATCAGTGGGTATTTCCCTCCTCTACACTAATTCGGAATTAACAAAGTTGTGGGTAGCCCCACTGTCAGTCAAAACTGATACCCTTTGATCCTGAATGGAACCTCTAACTCTCAAGGTCAAGTACTTGGGTACTCCCCGCAAAGATGCAACGGCCCCTCCAATTGGAGAAAATGCTCCATTCCCACCTCCTAGTGGTGATGGATCCTCTCCTTCTATCTTAGTGTTGTGACCTCCTTCTAGTTCCTATTCTTCCTCCTCTTGATCATCAAAAAATACCTCTATATAATGTGCCTTCCCTGTTTCACATCTATGTCTGGGTGCCCATGATTCTTGACATGTGAAGCAAATATTCATTCTCCTTAAGTCTCTTCGGACATCATCACTAAGAGGTCATTTTTTTTGGCTCTCCTTTGAAGGAGGATCCTTCACATCTTTTCCCTTTCATGGAAAAGTGGGATTTTTCTAGAATGGTTACTTTTCCCTAGGAAAAGCATCTTGTAGATCTCTAGCCCTTTCAACAACATCTTGAAGGGTAGTTGGTTTGGTTGATTTAACCAAACCATGTAGAGGCTCTACTAGCCCATCAATAAACATATAGACCCTCCTAGCTACAAATAAATCAAGAACCATAACATAATGTTTTAAAAATTTAGAAATGTGAGTTTCTGGATTACCTAACTATTTGAGCTTGGCTAGCTCAATAAGAGGTGCCTTCAGGTCTCTTCGATCAAACCTCTCCACCAACCTCCTAGTGAACTCTGAATATGTAGTCACATTGGAATGCCCCAATGTAGAAAGACCATGAAACCACCAATTATGTGCCTCACCCTCAAGGTGCAGCGCTGCTATTTTGACGGCTTCCATCTTCGGTACTTGGTTCAACTGGAAGTAGATGTCTAGCTTCTCTACCCAAGATTTGGCTGTGCATTTGGATGACCCATAAAAAGAGGGTAAGAATGATCTACGCATAATCCAGCGAAGATCATTGTTTTGTATGAATCCTACACCTCTATTGTGATGTCGGGGTCTCCTATGGTCCTTGATCTGAAAAAACTCCTAAAAGCTCAAATGATCCTTGAATATTTGAGATTGAGACTCATACTCAAGAAAATAGTCTTCAAGAGTTTCTTGTTCTTGAAACCCTCCATTTCCCACTTCTAAGAATGTAGGCCCTAGTGGAGCGCTTGGAAATTTGTTGCTTCATTAGTTGATCATGCCAGTGATGTGAAATGTTGGAGCCTTCTCCATGTAGAAACCCTTTAGGGGATTCCTTGTGTCTATCCATCCTCATCTCCTTGATTTCTCTTGCAATATCTTGCATGGTTTGAAGAAGAATCTTGGGGAACTCCTTCTCTTTATCTTCTCCTGATATGGGAGTTTTACCCTTGTCTTCTCTATTATCTATATAGTCATATCTTGAGTTTCTTTTGAGATACCTATTCTTTCTCTCTATGAGAGTCTCTCCTTTGTCTGATGGCATATTGGCTGAAAATGCACAGGCTAAGCCAAGATTATGTTCTGATACCACTATAATATTCCAAAATAGGAAAAGCAACAATATATGACATAAAAATGGAAATAATAGTGAATAATATTACATCAAGATACGAGACCAATATGGAGCCATTTCATTATTCATATCAACAGCAAATAAGTACAATATACTGAGGCACAAATCATATAATATATGAAAACATGCCACCAATGATCAAACACTTTCAAAAGTGAGATGTTGCTACTATACAAAATGCCGAAGAGTTGCTACAACGCAGTACAAGTGAGAATGCCTGCTATTGGGAAATAAAATAATATATATCCCCTCATGTATGGCTCAATAAATTCTAGGAACTGAGATCTAGGATCCCAAGCACCTTTCCTAGACAATCCAGAAAGGGTTTCCGGAAAAATGCAAAGTACAAATGGTGAACTACAACCCTAGGGATGAAGATTCACTGCAACTGAAAAAGCTGGGAAGAGATGGTTGAGCTGATGCAGAAATGAATGAAGCCTCCTCCCAATAGATTCTCCAAGTGAAAGGATGATCCCTTCACCGGTGATATAACTCCCCAAATGATGTAGTGAAACCACCCTTGCAACTAGTCTTTGAAATAACACAGTCTATTACGGAAACTGTGATGTAGGAGATGGTAGTAGCTTGGCCTGGTGCCAAATGGTGAAATGATGCCCAAGGACCTTCCTTTCTGGCCTTCCAATGGAAATAATACTTCCTCCACTGAAAACAAGCTCATAAAATGGCCCTGCAAACCCTCCACTACTTCTACCCTGCAATACAACAAAACCTTGGAAAAAAATGTGTTGTAGAAGAAAGATGAAGCTTAGCCTAATGCCAAAATGTGGAAATTCAGCTCAATCACCTCCCCTAGGTGGGAACTCAAAGTCCCCCAAGGATGAGGGTGTGATTCCCGCTCAGGAACACCCTTGTGCTAAACAACACAGCAGTCTCCGCTAAACAGCTGAAGAGAGAAAAAATTCATACAAACCATAAACATAACAATACTCAACATGATTTCCATCACTTCCATCCCCTTCCTTATATGCTTGGTGAGCTTCTTCACCCCTGGCCCCACTCATTAAAGATGCTACTCCCATGGAAAGACTCCTCCTCCAAAATTGCACTGTCTCTCATTGATTATCCACTCCCTCCATACTAGCGCTCTTGATTTGGTCAAATTTGACCCCATCCACATGCTTCATCCCCTATTCACACCTAAAGGTGCTTAATCCAACTACTTGATGCTCCTTATTCACATTAGGAGTGCTTTTATTCATACTAAGGAGATTTATGGGTCTCCCTACCCTCTTATTCTTCTAGCTAAGAAGCAAAAACAAAATTTAATATTCCAACTAGCTGAAAGCTAATTGGGAATATTACACAACAAAAGAGGTTGCTGCAATTAAATGGATTGGATGAGTTCAGGATGCAAGCACTCCTTCACAAAGAAGTGATTCATTTGGAAAGGAAGGTTTGGAATAAACAAGACATTAAGGATAAGACTTTTCAATAAGGAAATTGGGTGCTGCTATATGACTCAAGGTTTAAGGATTTCCAAGGCAAACTGATGACAAGATAGCTAGGACCCTACAAAGTGGAAAAATGTTATGATAATGGCACAGTTCATATCAGAACCATAGATGAGGAATGGATTCCCCTACTTGTCAATGGCTACAAGCTTAAAGTTTACAAAAAGACCCTATCTAGGGCATAATTTATAAATTCTATAAACAGGGAGGTGTATGTCATGGGAGACTCCATAGTTTCCAGCGTCTCCCCCTCCTAGAAGAAAAAAATAAAAGAAAAATAAAGAGGCATGGGTAAAAAATTGTTTGAGGTTCCCAAGGCCAACTTCAGGGTTGAAAACCTCCATGAGTTAATCCTGGAGCAAAAAAGAAGAGAGAAAAAGAAAAATAAAACAAAAAATAAAAGATCCTTGGGTGAAAACGTCTTTAAGGTGCCCAAGGTAGGCCCGTGGGTTGAAAAACTCTATGGAGGCAGCCCATTTGCCTTCAAAAATAAAAATAAGAAAAAAAGAGAAAAAAGAAAGAAACAAAAAAGAATAAAGAAAGGAAAATACCTATGCACTCATTTGTTTTTCTGTTATGTAGATTATTGATCAAAGATGGTTTTTGGGATCCATAGGAGCAGTTTTTCTTCAATTATATTTCTCCTCTACTTACATACACCATGAACCACTTCATCAGGCACCCATTCATTTATTCCACCCCTCAGATAGGAACAATTTTTCATCGTGACTGTAATTGCTACAAGGAAATCCAATTGCTACAAGATTCCTGTAGCACTACAGGAAACTCCTGTAAATGCTACAAGAAACTTATTCATGAAGGAAGGAGATATTTCAAGGATTTATGAACTTCAAGTAGAGCATGATAATTTAAGTTTTTCTTGTACCTACCACTCCTAACCCCTCATTTCTCTCCATGCACAAGGATTCACTTTCTAAACCCTATGTTGTGCCATTAGCAGCTAGATCACCTGAAACTTGGCATGAGAACTCTTCCCTTACCTATCCACCACTCCATTCATTCCATGAATCTATCCATGCCCTCCATAAACCATCTGCCTTCATTCCTAAGCAAGAAGAAGAAAAAATATGACTGCTATAGGAAATTGGAAAGTTTCCTGTAGCAATTTTGTGTATGGCACAACAAGGAAAAAACCTGAAGACAAGTTGATGAAGATGACTTCAAAAGACCACCAACAGACTCCAAGAGATCAAGTACACCAACCATGGCACCTAAATACCTCCATGTAAAACCTGCAAGAAGAAAAGATAAAAAAGATTAAGAAGCTCACTAAGAAAAACAAGCAACTCACTCAAAAAAAGCCGCTCACTCAAAAAAGAAACAAGAAAATAAAAAAAACAGTAAGAGGATGATCATGACTACAACCACAAGCTCCAGATCCTTGCATGGGCCAAGGCACATGATCTAATGTTATTACAAGCCTACTGCCCCTTAATTTCACTGGCATAGGTGCAAGCCTACATACCTAATGCCTAAGTCAAGGGCACAGGCATGCATACCTACTACTGCGCATTCTATTTCTGAAACGTTTTCCTTAGTAGCCGGTGTAATAAATATCCCTTTGCTGATAAAAGGGACAGGAATCTAATAAAGTTTTTGGGTTGTTTTTACCGAAGATATACTCTGCCTCCCCTTTCTTTTTCTTGTTGTTTGAGCATTTTCTGCAATGTTTGTTTGTGTTTGGGTTCCTTTGCATATTATGCAGACCTGAGGAGAGAGCCAGTGTGCCTTTTCCCATGGCTACAACTGACTCATCCCTTTTTTTAGAACAAATCGATTTCTGTAGATTTGATTTACACATTCTCCTACTGTGCAAAACCCTATTGCACTTATTGCAGACTTTTTCACACACCAATTCGCGGATCCCATTGAAAAATTATGGATCAATTGGTATCGGAGCCGGAGATCCAAGGGAAAATTGGATCTTAAGATGACCCAATTTTTTATTTATTTATTTATTTTAGTTATTTTTTGTGAGGCAAGCCAATTCTTAATGACAGTGGATACACAAGTCTCCTAGTTCTAGTAGCACACAAACCTCCACCACACAAGAGAGGAGATGCATAGATCTACTTTCCACAGATCTCTCCCTCTTGATCATCTCAAAGGATCCGATGGCAACAGATCCCCTATGGATCCGATGGCACTAGCTCCACCAACTCCCTACACAAGGAGTGCAAGCCTACATCGACAAAGTTGTGCCTATTTCTCCACATTACAGATCTGGAAGAAGTAGTAATACTCAAGTTTATGGATGGCTTATTGGTTCAACTCTGTAGAGAGGTAGAATTGTTTAAAAATCAGACTTTAGACATACTTTTTCAAAAAGCTTTGGCCATTGAATGGAAGCTCGCTTCTAGGGTTCGTCCTCCTTAATCCTGCCCCACCCAATCCCCCACCCCTTCTCCCCACTTCATACATCCTCATTCACCGAATCCCAATACCAACACACCCTGGTGTTCCTTCCACAAGACTACTTCCCACAGTACTTCCAATTGTCAAGTTTTCAAATCTATGAAAACCAATAAAACCTTACTCAAGGAGCCTAATACTTCCATATCAGTCGATGACAATGAGGACGTTTCCTTCGAAAACCCCACCACCCCAAATCCCTCTTTGATCTTAATGACAAATGAAGATCCAAACTCATCAAACCTCTTCACACACAACTGCCAAATAAAAAACTCTTTGGCTTTACTGATCATGGACAATGGCAACCAGAAAAATTTGGTATCTCAAGAATTAGTTAAACACCTTCATCTGGTTACTACTCCACACCCAAAACCCTATCATCTCGAATGGGTTAGAAAGGATGGTCCTCTCCTATTGGTTTCCCAACATTGCTTGATCACCTTTGCCATAGGCCCATTTCAAGACACTTTCCTTTGTGATGTCTCACCATTGGATTGTTTTGACTTACTTCTAGGCATCCCCTACCAAGCCCAAAGAGATTCCATTTATATGGCTAAAGCCCACCAGTATAAACTTACCAAATATGGGCGTACCTATATCCTCGCGGTAGCACAATCCAAGCCCACTTCCACCACAGATCAAATCCATCATGTCCATTTGAATCAATGTGTCTCTCTTTTTTTGGTATGCCTCGTACCACAAAAAAATACAACACATCCTATTCCTGAACCAATGACTCCTCTCCTTCACGAATTCGCTGATATTTTCCGACCTCCTACAGGCCTTCTCTTGTCTCACCATATTGACCATTCTATTCAACTCATTCCAGGCTTGACGCTACCTAATGCACCAACTTATAGGTTGGCCCCCAGATAATTAGAGGAAATGGAGAGGAAATTGACAGACCTCATTAACTTCGACCACGTTCAACCATCCTCTTCTCCCTATGCTTTTACCGCCTTTGTCATCCCAAAACAAGAAACCTCTTAAATGCGTCTTGTCACTGATTACCGAGCCCTTAAAAAAGCCACAGTAAAGATTTGTTACCCCCTAACTTGGATTGAGGAGTTACTTGAAACCATCCAAGGAGCTAAGTGGTTCACTAAATTGGATTTGACATCAGGATATCAGCAGGTTCGAATGAACCCCGATGATGTGTCTAAGACAACTTTCAAGACCAAATTCGGTCTTTATGAATGGAAGGTCATGTCATTCGGCCTGACTATTGCACTAGCCATGTTCATGCTACTGATCAATGATATTTTCAAAGGACATTTAGGTCGCATTGTTTTCATTTACTTAGATGAAATTTTCATCTTTAGTAGGACATGGGATTCCCACATGCAGCATGTCCGTCAAGTCCTCCAAATCCTAAGAGAACACAATTTACAAGTCAAGGATAAGAAGTCCAATTTTGTCCAACGTTTAGTTCCTTACCTTGGATTCGTGGTCAATTTAGAAGGTATTCAACCAGATCCATCTCGCATCCAAGCCTTGCAGCAATGGCCACAACCTTCTTTGGCCAACGAGCTCAAACTTTTCCTAGGTGGTATTAATTTTTACCGTAATTTTATTCTTCATTTTTCTCAGATTTCTCGTCCTTTGCATAAGCTCTCTCATAGTCATTCTACATTTATTTGGACTAATGAGGTGGTGCAACATAGCTACACCAACCGAAAATATGCATACAAAATGCATATGTATATATATTTTCCCAAAATCAAACTTCTCAAGAATTTAGGATATAGCTCTTAAGCGGCTATTTCTTTACACAAATATAAAATCCACGGACTTCAATATTTTTAACACCCATTTTATACCTCTTTCATAAATGCAGAATCCATAATTTTATAAGATATACATATACAACAATAATTAAATCACCCATAGAAAATAGTTACCAATTCGATTTTAGTTGATTTGATGACGGATTTAAACCAACATTAAACCTGTTTCCAAATTTCTATCGCATCCTAATTAGAACATTAACCCACATGCATGTAAATTTGCAATATTCATTGGATCTTCAAGATGCAGGCGAAAACCGTCAGATTAAACATGTGCTGGATGATCAACATAACAAATTAAATATGTCTTATAAAATATCGGGTTCATTTGAAAGTTTAAACTCCTTGCAATTTGAAATGCGATTGTCGTGGATCTCGCTGCGATAACCGTTGATCATATTGACAACTTGATCGAATTAGTTTCTAGCTTCTGAGACTCTTGTTAATTCCTTTCAGGATTGGATTGAACATTAAACCTCCTCGCCACTTCAATTTTGAATGTCGTCAGATTTCAAATTTCATGGTCGCGATTCCCTCTTACTGCTTATGCATTACAATGCTTCCGATTATTCAACTCTGCTAGATTTGAAGTCTGCTAACAAAAACTATGATTCTCGGGTATCAATAATTAACAACCCTTTTAAATATAACCGAACATATTTTCCTTCATAATGGATGCATAGATTTAAAGAAAAATCCACACAGCAATCAACTTAACGAGCATTATAGCATTTCCATTTCTTCAATTCCACCAGTTTTACACTCTGACTAAGAAGCCACGACTTTTTCTTTAATAAATTACATTCCTTTGATTTAAGAATACCACTGAACTATTACTCCTTCACAGTGGATGGAAAATTTTAAAAAGGAAACATATACACAGAGTCAAATTACTAGAACTCGGCCTAAATTCCATCAACTCGGAATTATTTCAAACGAAATTAACCCACCCAGATTTGGAAATTTACGCACATAGAGACATAAATTAACCCAACTCAAATTGGATTATCCAAATTCAGTAATATTTCAAAAATAAATGCACATCCAGAATTTGACAATTTATATCTATATTCACACAGATACAGAGAAATTGCAATATTCTTCTATTCAATCCCTCCTCTCGATCTAAATCTTAAATAAAAGGACTGTAATTTATTAAAGAAAATGTCGTGGCTTCTTAGTCAGAGTGTAAAAATAGCAAAATTGAAGAAATTGAAACACTATAATGCTGGTTAAGTTGATTGCTATGTGGATTTTTCTTTAAATCTCTGCATCCATTATGAAGGAAAATATGTGCGGTTATATTTAAAAGGGTTGTTAATTATTGATACCTCAGAATCGTAGTTTTTGTTAGCAGACTTCAAATCTAGAAGAGTTGAAGAATTGGAACCACTGTAATGCGTAAGCAGTAAGAGTGAATCGCAACCATGAAATTTGAAATCTGACGCCATTCAAAATTGAAGTGGCAAGGAGGTTTAATGTTCAATCAAATCCTGAAAGGAATTAAATAGAGTCTCAGAAGCTGGAAACCCATTCGATCAAGTTGTCAATATGATCAACAGTTGTGGCCATTACTGCAAGGCTTCAGGAATTAGGAATCAGCAGGTAAATATGCAGTTGTCAATATGGCCAACGCATCCAAGCCTTGCAGCAATGGCCACAACCAGCAATGGAGTTGATAATTTAAAAGATCGGCAATAAAACAGAGTTTGGAATCTTGGAGGTAGTAAGTCATTGAGACTTGTGGCTTTTACATTATTATAGAAAAGTGACAGACCTCATAGACAAGAGTCTATGGAAACATTTCTACATGGGGAGTCTGATGCAGGAGCATCCTACTCAATTGTCATTATTTATTTGGGTGATTTATGGGTTGATGTTCTTTTAATTAATTTATAAATTATGTGCATTTTAAATAAATTAAGAGGAAAATCTGAGTGTGAGGTTTATTGTAAATATTCTCTTATAATTGAGAATATGAGAAGAGTTGGGTTGTATAGATATCTTAGGGATTATGAACTTCTTAAATAGAATTTAGGAGAGTCAAAGGGGGGATAAGCTATTTTAGGATTTGGTTGAGCATTTGTGGAGGAAATCATGGATTCAAATTAATCCACAATTATGTATAAATATGAGCTTTGTGTGAGGATGGAGATAGATATAGAGATGGAATAGGACAAAAAAGAAAAACAAAAAGAGCATAGAATGGTGTGACAGTGTGGCAAATTGTAAAGGCGAGAGCCGAGAGGATCACAAATGTAATATTCAGCAAAGAAGGGTTTGAATTTGTAATTTTCTTGTTATTATTATAAGCAAGTATTTTATTTGTGTTCGGCTCTCTGTTCAGTTATTGGCTTAACTTCTGCTACACGATGTATACACTAAATATTGGTGGTAGATACTACCATCGAGTGCAGGTTTGAACTTCTTGACTGTGATGTATATTAATTTTTAAAATGGTGGCTTATATGAAGATTATTCAAGTATCATTTAACCTTGAAGTAACTAGTGGTCTCTATTTTCAGCACGCATTCTAATTTTCTGCAGAGACATTGCATTATTTTTTTGATTTGTTGCAGATCCTCTGCATCACGAGGCTACTAGCCACTTTGTTCAACTCAAGGAGGCACTATGCTCATCTCCAATGTTGCGTCTACTCGACCTCTCTCAACCATTTGAGGTTAAGTCAGATACCTCACAGTATGCTACTGGTTCCATACTTAAACCAGGAGGACATACCATTGCTTATCACTCAGAAGCTCTTTCCCAGGCCAAGAAAAACTATAGTACTTATGACAAATAATTTTACAGCCTGGTCCAAGCTCTCAAGAAATGGCACCACTATTTCTTGGGCAACGAGACTACTCTCCACATAGAACATCATCCATTGATCTTCATCAACTCACAGTCTAAGCTTTAGGAACAACGACATCTTAAATGGGCCTCCTACATTCAGAAATTTCATTTGATCATCAAATAGAAGAAGGGCACTTTGAAGAGAATGCAGATTTACTCAGCAGGCCACCCATGCCAATCCTCCCAATTCTAGAAGTGCGTTGTGCTAATTATGTTTCATGGAAAGCACAGTATGCTACTGATCCGGACTTTCACAAAGTTTGGGTTGCCTTATAAAGTCCCACAGTTATCAATCAGAATCCCTTCTTGGATTACACCATCTAGAATGGTTTTCTCTACAAACTCAATTTAATTTGTGTCCCACACTCAGACGATCGCCTCTTACTCATTCGAGAAGCTCATGAATCAACCTATGGTTGTCACTTTTGGACCACAAAGACTCTCCAACACCTCCAACGCCATTTCTATTGGCCTTCTATGCAACCTGAAGTGGCGAAATTAATCAGAGCCTACACCTTGTGTTCTCAATCAAAACCATCCAATAGAAAGCATCGCTTATATCAGCATCTGCCTCTCCCTTCGCGACCCTGGGAATCAATCTCTATGGATTTCTTAAGTGGGCTACCCACCACCCAAAATAAACATGATGCAATCTAGGTAGTAGTATGTCGTTTCAGCAAAATGGCTCTTTTTATTCCCTGCACAAAGACAACTATAACTGTTCAAATTACAAAATTGTATTTCCAACATGTTTGGCCACATTTTGGCCTACCAAGCACCATTATCTCAGATCGAGACTCACGCTTCCTCAACACCTTCTGGAATACCATCTAGACACTACTGGGGTGTCAACTAAAGTTTTCTACCACCTTCCATCCTCAAACGAATGGCCAAACAGAGGTGGTCAACTGAGTTCTGGTCCATGCTCTCCGTACTCATTTTGGGCACGGTAAATAATGGGACAGCTATTTACACATTCTGCAACATAGCTACAACAAGGCCAGACATTCTTCTATTGGATTCTCTCCTTTTGAAGTATGTTTGGACTTCCAACCAGTAGCCCTAGTCGAGCTTCCCCTCACTGTGGATCCCCAAGGTACGATACACCAGCAAAAAGAGCAACACTCAGCACACCAGTTTCTTCAACAACTTACACAACGACACATTGTCGTAACAACAACACTCATAGCAGCCCAAGATCATGACAAGAAAAGGCATGAAAAACAAAGGACCTCCATGTCCTTTCATCCATGCGACAGAGTATGGTTACATTTGGATGATAAATGCTTCATAGTACAACATCATAAAATTCTTCCAATAAGATATGGCCCTTATACCATTTTAGAACATATTGGGGAGAATGCCTATCGATTGGACCTTCCCCCTCAGCTTGGAAAACACAATGTCATTAATTTCAATCATCTAAAGTTGTTTGAGCCTCCCCTCTTGGAGGAATAAATCACAATTACTCAGTCGGTGGACAATATCCTAGACTTCCAACTCCCATGGGAAAAAGACACATTATTGGACACCAGAAATCGTTCTACCAAACACTGAAGCTACACCTCCTACCTGGTGGCACACCAAGGACAAAATCCAGCTCAAGCAAAGTGGATGACCGCCAAAGTACTGTACCGTCTGTATCCTCATCTTTGCATGGAAGTTGAGACGCTTCCAGATCCAAACAAGGAGGAATTGGGCCAAGGCGCATTATCTAATGTTATTACAAGCCTGATACGCCTTAATTTCACTAGCATAGGATTAGGCTTGCATACTTGACACCTAAGTCAAGGGCACAAACAGGCATACCTACTGCTGCACATTCTATTTATGCAATGTTTTCCTTAGTAGCCAGTGTAATAAAGATACCTTTGCTGATAAAAGGGATAGGAATCTAATAAATTTTTGGGGTTGTTTTTACCGAAGACAGACTCTACCTCCCCTTTCTTTTTCTTGTTGTTTGAGCATTTTTTGTAATGTTTGTTTGCGTTTGGGTTCCTTTGCATATTAACCAGACCTAAGGAGAGAGTCAGTGCGCCTTTTCCCATGACTGCAACTGACTCATACCATTTTTTTTAGAACAAATCAACTTCTATAGATTTTATTTACACATTCTCCTACTGCGCACAACCCATTACACTTATTGCAAATATTTTCACACAACAATTCGCAGATCCCATTAAAAACTTATGGATCATTGCACCAACTCATTTTGCAACACACCAGCACCAGTTAGGCTCGGGTATGGCCCTTCACCTCTTTTTATGCATTCATAATGAAAAAAATTGTTTAATGTCAAGTTTTAAAAATTTAAAAGGAAAAAAGGTGGCCAGTTAACTTGGCCACCTTCATAAAGTTAAACTGGAGGAAAAGTAAAAGTACATGCCACCTAGGTAAGTAAAATCAAGTCAAGAGGGAGTGAATGAGTAGGAAAAGGTGATTAAAAGGCTAAAAAATCATTAACTGGAGTGGGACCAATGATCTCAAAGAGGAAAACTCGTGTTAATGTAATATCCCCAAATTGGGACTGCTAGCAAGGCATGCCTGAAAAATGAATTTTTCAGGAATGTATGCTACAGGATTGGAAACCAACCATTGGATCCCTTAGATATGACAACCTAAGACCTGAATCAAAAAGGGATTCAAAAACAAATCCTTATAGGTGGGTTAAACATATCTCCCCATACCTAGTGCAGTTGGAAAATGCCCAAAGAAGGGACTGCAACAATACAAAACAACACTGCCCAGAAAATAACGTAGTTCAGCCCAATATTTGTAGGAGACTAATATGAAGGTTCATTAATCACTTATACATCAGAAAAACAAGTTTATAATAAGGCCCATATAATGTACAAGAGAAAAACATAGAACTTTGATGAAGAATCCCTAAAAAAAGAGGTGCTGCAACAATGTATTAGGTTGTAAGAAGGCTTGACAACATTATATTAAGAGCTCAAGAAGATGTACATTACATATCAGATCTTGAACAGATATGTGTACAAAATATTAGATCCATATCAGATCTTTACTCTAGAAGAGTTCCTCTACACATTCCCCTTGGGATTTTGAGAAAAACATGAGATTCAAAGAGTAGATCTGAGATCTAAAGCTGCAGATCTGCAGTAATATTTAGAATTTCTGAAGCATGTATAATAATAATTAGATCAGATCTAAACAAAACATGGATCATAAGCATAATCCATGGATCACCATAGTGAGCTAAAAACCCCAAACACCAGAGATCTCTCCTCCAAAGGTATGCCAAAACTCCCTGCAACTATGCACTTGCAAATAACGCAGTTATGGGAGAGAAACTGTGTTGTAGACTCTAGCACTGGTTTGGCTTGATGCCAAGATATGAATATGCAGCTCCAAGGATCTAATACTCTCTTATCAGGAGGATAGAAGGCTTTCCCACTAAAAAGAGGCACCAGAATGGCCTAGATCTGAGTAGATCTAGCCTCCACTTGCTGCAGCTTACAAAGACAACCAAACCCTTAATAGGATCTGCGTTGTAGTTGGAAGATGAAGCTTGGCCAAATTCCTGATAGTGGACAAGATCAGCAAGAATCCTCCAAGAGATTCTCAATGGAATAGGTGGGATTTCCGATCAGGAACACCCTAGTTCTAAACAACACTATTCTCTGCTAAACAGCCAAGAGAATAAGAAATGTCTAAACAGACAATATCTTCAGAAAATTTCATATCATGAACAACATTCTCTTGATGTCCTCCTCTTCCTTTTATAAGTTAGAAATCCTGCCAAACCCTAAACCATCTCAATGATTTGGCTTTGTTCACATGAGTAGTCTCCAAATAATACTGCGTTGTGCATCTAGGTGGTTCATTGCATCTAGACAACGCTGATAATTTGGTCATGGTTGACTTGGTCAACTGATCCAACCTCTTTCACACTTAAGTGTGCTTATGAAAATAGCTCAGATTTAGCCTTGTTCACATTAAGAATTGATTTTATTTAGGATTCACTCCTCGAATATTAATGTTGTTGACTTGGTCAAATTGACTTTGTCCACATGCAAAAAGTCTCTTTTCACACATGAGGGTGTGAAATCCATCTTCTAGAATGATCCCCTTTCATACCAAGAGGGTTTTTTATGCTGATTTAAATTAAGTATGGGTCTTCTTCCCATTTATTCATCTACTGGGTGCAAAAATAAAAAATCAATATTCCTATTAGCTGCATGCTAATGTAGGAATATTACAGTCCTCCCCTCCCAAATGTTGCTTGTCCTCATGCAACTCCAAGGATAAACTAAAGAGTTTCCTCCCAAGGCATGGAGACTAAAATGTATTGGGAAACATCCTTCCCAAGTGGACCCTCCATCCCCAAGCAATCATCCATACAAAATGAGTCGCCTCCCAACATGGCAACTCCAGAAAATTCTCCTCCACCTTGAGCTCCTACAAAGTAGATGGGCTGAAAATATGATCATGGTGGAAAAATTAGCCTACCCCACGCTATCTTCCTCTCCACTTATGGTAAGTGTAGAGCTTATGTAGATCTTGGGCTGAAATAATGTTGCCCTCAAGTGGCAAAATGAAGACTAGATCTCCAAAGATCTCCTTCCCAACATTGTGAATCAAGCTAGCCCAAATAATTCCATATGTGATGGATAGAAAATAATCACTATATGGAATCCCATCAATCACATGGCCCACCTCGAAAAGAAACAAGTGTTTGGCTGTGGTGGCCATATCTCCTCCCATGCTTCCATTAGAACATACAATGCAGAAAGTGTGGGAATCCTCTTCCCAAAAGGACACATCCAACCCATGTGTCTCTCTCCCAATCATGTTCCCCACAAGGATAAGGAAAATATCAATAAATGAAACCATGAGTGGAATTTTAATGAGGGAAATACTGAAGGTTTCATATGGAGCTGAACTGTACCAACAGTTTCCCAAGTAGTCACAACGCATTTTTCCAAACTGTTGCTTCAGAAAATTTCATGGCAAGTGGTTTCTTGATACATGGTTTATTATGTATGTTATTTCATCTACTAATGAATATTAAATGGCTGTGTACACCAAATGAACATACATGAAGTAATACAACACTTTCCCATGGCAATATAAGAGATGGTTGTCTCCATCATACATTTTGGCCCAATGTTGATCATGGATCTCAATGAAAATCTTGCCCTCTTATGGAGCAATGCACTGCATAGAAATGGTAAGAGTATGCAAATCACTAAATGCAAAAACAAGATCCTTACCATGTACTAAAAGTAAGATTATGATAAGATCCATGAACAAACTCTCCATAATGGTATGAAATACTCTCATGAAGAGAAATGAGTAATGTGTTGCAAGAAGATCCTTCCTTAGTTACTTGGAAATCCAAGCCAAGAAGAACATATCATAGTAATAGATGTCTCCACCCATTACTCCATCTTTCTCAACTCCTCCTTGTCCATCAAGTGCATCAAGAGTGAAGTGATCCTGGGGACACTCCATCCATAAGTCCATGCTCCAAAGTGACAAAATTGTTGGCTTATGCAAATATGCTCATGCCAATACATAGCTTCATTCTTTGACATGTTCATTGTCAAAGACATCTTCCATAATGCTGCTACAAACAAGAATCTCCTTCCAAAGTGGAAGTACTTCCAGATCATCCAAGGCTAAGGAGTAGCTCCTTTGCACCATGATATAGCCATCTCCTACTCCTGCAACATCATGCAAAGTGTGAGAGCAAATCTGCCCTTGCTCTCCCATGAATATCCAAAGCAACAAAAGATTTTGCTGCCTCCCCATACCTCCATCATACAAATCATGTGGTGAAAACATGGTGATTGATATGAAGAATGTCATATCAACACAATGTTTCCATACTCCTTGATGCCCAATGATGCAACTATCCAGCCACACATCTTTCCCCTACATACCCTTAGAAAGAGGATGATGGCCAAACTCTTTCAAGAGTAGCCAACACAGTCAAGCCTCCTGCTGCCCAGTATCATAGATTTTCAAGTAGCTTTCCAACTTCTTGCTTATCATCCACATCCACTCAATCAATTGTGGATGATGGAACTCATTATGCAAATACTTGGTATCCTCCCACTGTAGGACACCAACCTTCTCAAATCTTTGAAGAAATTTTCACTTCATGGAACTTTGAAGTGCACCTCCCATGGGATCTCCTGATGAGACCTCCTCCTCATGCATGGCCTTCCAAAACTAGTGGGGTCTTGTATCTACTGCAAGTAGAAGTCTCTCTATGAGATGTGGCATGCTCATTGAGAAAGTGTAATCTAGAGAGGAGAAAATTTTTCTCATCTCAAGATGTCTACCTTTTGTTATTTCTTCCTCCATGGATTCCTGAATGAAGCTGACATTTGGAAGCTCCCATGAGGAATGGGTCCTTCTTTCTTCACTACTGCTCTTGGACAGTGCAATGCAACTCTAATGCTCTATATTAGCAGTAAGTGATGATCCTGGGTCACACAATAGCATATTTCCACAATATTCCAAAATATTTGCTGCAATATTAGAAAGTGGAAATTCAATCATACCTTGACGGGCTTTGGGAACACCTTGTATGGCTGCAAGAGTTCCTTCTTCTACCATGTTGGCTCCCGCAACTGCTGATGTTGAAGGATGCTCCTCCAAGGTTGTGACAGTGCTGGTACAATCCTCCTCAAGAGGTGGTGAGGGATTTTCTTCCTCTAATTTCTCTTTATCAAATTTCTTGATCACCCTTTGAGTGAAATCTGTAAAAGAAGATACTCTTGCATTTCTCACATGGCTGAACCACCAATTGCTTGCTTCACCCTCAAGGTGTAGTGCTGCAATCTCCACTGCTTCTTTCTCTACCATTGGATGTAGTAGGAAGAATGCACTGAGTCTTCTTGCCCAAGCCTTTTCTGCAGATGTCCCATCAAAAGTGGACAATAGGAACCTATTTCCCTTGACTTCTCCCTTGCTGCAAGGTCTCCTCTCTTCCTTCAGTTAGATGAATTGTGGGAAGGCTAGAGTCTCCTTAAAGGCTCTAGGTTGAGATTTGTACTCAACAATATATTCACTTAGAATCTGATGATCCAATTTTCCTCCATGCTTCTTGTCTACTTCTTTGTGAGAGTAGAAAGTGCATGGTCCTTCCTCTTCTTGAAACCCTCTAAGAGTTTCATTGCATCTCTCTTCTTTCATCTGCTTAACCTCCTTTGAGAGGTTTTTTCTAGATCTAAAAAGTGATGAGAGTAATCTCATTCTCCCCATAATTCTGATCTTTCTCCTTCTGATAGCTAGACTCATAGGATGAGCCAAAGATCATGCTTCGGTACCACTGTAGTATCCCCAAATTGGGACTGCTAGCAAGGCATGCCTGAAAAATGCATTTTTCAGGAATGTATGCTATAGGATTGAAAACCAACCCTTAGATCCCTTAGATATGAATATATAAGACCTGAATCCAAGAGGGATTCAAAAAAAAATCCATCTAGGTGGGTTAAACAGATCTCCCCACACCTACTGCAGTTAGAAAATTCCCAAAGAAGGGACTGCAACAATACAAAACAAAACTGCCCAGAAAATAAGGCAGTTCATACCAATATTTGTAGGAGACCAATATGAAGGTTCATTAATCACTTATACATCAACAAAACAGGTTTATAATAAGTCCAATACAATGTACAAGAGAAAAACATAAAACTTTGATGAAGAATTCCTTAAGAATGAGGTGCTGCAACAATGTATTAGGCTGTAAAAAGGCTTGAAAACGGTATATTAAGAGCTGAAGCAGTTGTACATTACATATCAGATCTAGAACATATCTATGTACAAAATATTAGATCCATATCAGATCTTTACACTAGAAGAGTTCCTCTACACATTCCCCTTGGTATTTTGAGCAAAACATGAGATACAAAGAGTAGATCTGAGATCTAAAGTTGCAGTTCTGCAGTAATATTTATAATTTATGAAGAATTTATAATAATAAGTAGATAAGATCTGAACAGAACATGGATCATAAGAATAATCCATGGATTACCACAGTGAGGGAAAAACCCCAAACACCAGAGATTTCTCCTCCAAAGGTATGCCAAAACTCCCTATAACTATGCACTTGCAAATAATGCAGTTATGGGAGAGAAACTATGATGTAGACTCTAGCATTGGTTTGGCCTAATGGCAAGATCTGAATATGTATCTCCAAGGATCAAATACTCTCTTATCAAGAGGATAGAAGGCTTTCCCACTGAAAAGAGGCATCAGAATGGCCTAGATCTGAGTAGATCTAGCCTCCACTTGCTGCAGCTTACAAGGACAACCAAACCCTCAATAGGATTTGCGTTGTAGTTGGAATATGAAACTTGGCCAAATGCTTGATAGTGGACAAGATCAACAAGACTTGTCCAAGAGCTTCTTAATGGAAGAGGTGGGATTCCTGATCAGGAACACCCTAGTGCTAAACAACACTATTCTCTACTAAATACCCAAGAGAATAAGAAATTTCTAAACATACAATATCTTCATAAAATATCATATCATGAACAACCTCCTCTTCCTTTTATAAGTTATAAATCCTACCAAACCCTAAACCATCTCAATTATTTAGCTCTGTTCACATGAGTAGTCTCCAACTAATACTGCGTTGTTCATCTAGGTGGTTCATTACATCTAGACAACACTGATAATTTGGTCCTGGTTGACTTGGTCAACTGATCCAACCTCTTTCAAACTTAAGTGTGCTTATGAAAATAGCTCAGATTTAGCCTTGTTCACATTGAGCATTGATTTTATTTAGGATTCACTCCTCAAATATTAATGTTGTTGACTTGGTCAACTTGACTTTGTCCACATGCAAAAAGTCTCTTTTCACACATGAGGGTGTGAAATCCAACTTCTAGAATGAGCCCCTTTCATACCAAGAGGGTTTTTATGCTGATTTAAATTAAGTATGGGTCTTCTTCCCCATTTATTCATCTACTAGGTGCAAAAATAAAAAATCAATATTCCCATTAGCTACATGCTAATGTAGGAATATTACATTTAAGTACAAGTCAACACCCCACTCCAAATTTAGTTAAAACTGACATAAAGGTGAGTCCTGCCTCATTTTCACCATCTCGCTGAGCATTTCAAAGAGCGGTGAAAGAAAAATAATAGTGGGAGCCATCAGGGAGAGAGCATCAAATTCAGAGCTGCATGCACCATAATTTTATAGGAAACAAAGAATTGCTACAAGAAACTACACAAGCTGATAAACAAGGATACATAGGGCAACACAGAGTCACATGTGGTATAAATTTCTTCCTAAGTCAACCATATACCAAGAAAAAACACCAAAGGACAAAGGTAACTGGTTGCCACCCTCCAAAACTGAAATTTATCCATTAAATTTGCTCACAAGTTGTAATTTGGAAATTAAAGGGTTATTTATTTATTTATTTCGTTTATGACCATCATCTCCAAGACATCTTCACATAGCTCTCAAAAACCTCACCACCTTCTTATCACAACCATAAAAATGGGAGGGGGATTCAACACAAGGGAGCCCACTAATATTAGGAGAATTATGCATCATCATCAAGTCATGGAAATTTTTAGAAATCACCAATGGCTAGGTTTCTTTGAGATATTGAAAGGTTTTGATTAGGAGATAGCCCAAGAATTTTTAGTGGCTCTATAATCACACTCAGAGGAGAGAGCCACCAGTATGGTTAGGGGCCTATCCATCACAATTTTACCTAAACTCATAAGCAGAGTCACCACTTTTTCCTTAGGAGTTAAATGGGTTAAGGAAAGGATGCCAATAACGCCAATAAAAGATTCTTTTTTCTAGGAGAAGAATACACTGAGGACAAGAATGGAGTGAGGAGAGAAAGCCTTCCATACCCGTGGGATGAAGTAGCCTTCCATACCCCTGGGATGAAGTAGCCTTCCGTATCATGAAATTTATTTCTTGTGAAGGCAAACTTAGTGTAGTCTATGGGTACCATTTCAGGTTATTGAATGAGCTTAGGTTTCAAGGAGAAATCCCTCTATAATAGAGATTAAGAATCCCTCATTTCCTCTTGAACTCAATAATTGACATGAGAAAAAAGGTGAAGGAAAGAAAATACCAGCATTTGTCTCATCATGGCCTTATAAAACTAATAGTGAATGATGCTTTGAGAATATTAAACCTGCCTGTATCTTGGTCCTCATTCATAGACATGGATAGGGAAGCCTTCATAGCTACCCAAATAGGACAAACCTCTATCTCTAGTCTTAGAGAGAGGGAGGTAGAAGAAGAAGAAGAGGGGGTTGAATATTAGGAGGAAAAATAAGAGATGGATATGGAAAAAGAAAACACATGGATAGTAGAGAAAGAGAAAGAAAAATCTGAGGGGATGAAGGAAGAAAAGAGAGAGGAGAAGAAGGAATTGAACCCTATGTTAGGTGGTGATACCTCCCCTCAAGACACCAGCATGTCACTAGAAATTACAGATCAGGAATTCGCTTCTACCCTAGCCACTTTGAGCACACCTATGAAAACTAAGAGGAAAAGGAAAACACCTATGTATTTTAGCACTAGGAAGAGTCAGAGGGTAAGGAAAGGGAAACAAATGATTCCAACCAAAAGCCCTATTGCCATTGAGGAGTTGACCAAGAAAGATGATGAAGTAAGGATATAATAACGAAAAGTGTAAGAGGTCACCTCCCTCTGAGGACCCCTATGACCTACATACGAAGAAACTCAACTAGGTTGGCATCCCATACACATCATACAACCCCCGCAGACCCTCAAAAGACTGAAAAAAAGAGAAAAACAAGAAAAAGAGGGTCTTCAACAAGAAAAACAGAGTTTTGTATAGGAAACTACGTCTTTTCTAGAGGAAACTCCAACAAACCCAAAATTATAGAAAAAGACCGTGCTTGAGGAAGAAAACACAACCATATATGGGCAATAGGTCAAAGAAGTTGAGAACAAGGCATGATATGAAGGACAATATGAAAAGGAGGGAGAATAAGATGACAAGGAGGATCCCACCTCACCTAAACCAGTCCTCAAAGATGTAGTAATAGTGCCAAACCCTAGCCCTCAACCCAATCTCATCTCTACTACACATTTATTGAAGTGGCCAAATTGATTCCTCAAAATTCACGATGCCTTTATTCTATCAGTTGGAAGAGGAGAGGGAACACACTCATCATTTGATGAATGTTTCCAAAAAATAGGTGTGCATGACATAGGGGTCATGGAGGAAAAAGTGACTGAGTTGGGAAGGGATTTGTCTGATGCTAGGCTGAGAGAATCCATGTTGAAATAGAAACTTCAGAAGGCCTAAGAAAATAATGTAGCATTGCAGGAGCAGCTTGAACAAAAGGATAAAATAATGGCCATCATGGCATATTTGTGCATGGAGGCCATCCAACATAGATATCCATTAGATTCTTATGTAGTCTACCTCAAGGAGTAGTGGCTCCTATTTCAAATCAAAACACTAGCCTCTCATGAATCCTTACCTTTTCAGAAATACAAACAACTCATTGACTTTTGCAACCAATTGAGTATGGAAGATAAGGAAAAAATGGCAGAATTCTACATGTACAATCTTGTGTTGACATACTTGAATATTTGGGGCCATAATCCTAGAATGGGATACGTGCAGTTAATGGCATTAGCATCTTGGATGGTTAATGAGGAGACCAGAGCACAAGAGGTAAGAAGGGTCATGAGGAGAGTACACATAGAACCTTTACACATTAGGGAAAAAATATTCAGCCCTAGGGGAGTCATCCACAACCATCTCAAGATAGAAAAGGATCTAGCACTTGGATAAAAGTACCTCCACACACAAGCTCAAACCATGGCTCAATTTGATGATGTTTCTAGGTTGTTGGGAGATGAGTTCATAATGGCTAGTCAAAGGAGATGGAATAGGCTCCCTCACAACCTTAGAAACATGGAGTACCACACACCAGAAATATTGAGAGGTGTCCTAGAAAGAGCACCACTATAAAAGAGGGCCATGGATGCCAGAAATATTCATGGGATTTGTTTGAAACTAAATCCACCCTTTCTACTGTGCTTGAGTGATGGAAAAGACCAAGATGAGAAGAACAAAGAATGGGAGGAAGCATAAAATAATGATGACTTTTACCCTCTTGAAGGGACTCCCAAACTTCTTCCTTGGGAAGTCAGAGGTTGCATTAAAGCTTTGAAAGAAATATAGAAGGAGGACTAAGTTGCTCAGAGGATGAGAAACCATTTGGTAGGGAGGTGATGATGAGCTCCATCATTAAGTAAATTTGGAGGGGTTAATTGTCACCTTTTTTCCTTATTAGGTCTCTTTTTCTCACATTTAATTATATTATGGTCTTATGTTGCTAGTGTAGATGGTGATTAAGGCTTGTCATACTTTGTGTTACACCATTTTTTGGTCATCTAACCCATTGGTATTAGATGGACCCAAGTACACCATGTAAGACCAATTTTACCCTAAGTATAAATGCATTCACTATGAAAATAAGTTATTAAAACCACCTTTATTAAGTTTTTTATGGTCTAAACAAGAAACCCCATGGGGAAACATTAAATAAATCCATATTTGTTTGAGTTTCCTCAAGGAATAGTTATTTAAACAGCAGTTTAATTAATATTCCTAGTTATGTTTAACCCAAAACAAGGAAATTAATTAGATAAATCATTATTTATTTTATTATTTTCTAAGAATAATTATTTAAACATTACTTAAATAATATTCTTTGTTAAATATGACTAAATCTCCCTTAAATAATTAAATAAATCATTATTTATTTGATTATTAGTCAACCACATCCTTAAAATGATAAATAAATCATTTATTTATTTATTATTTACAAATAAAGGGATTTGACCCAAGTCAAATTATTTTTCCCTCCAACAAATATAATAAAATATTCCATAAAAGTAGGATCTTGATTTGGTTAATAATATATTAAATTATGCACCAATATCTAGACTAACTCAATATTTTGTTATAAATAGAAGGGTTTTTCCATTCATTTTTCACCTTTTGTTGCCTAAAGATCACTCTGGATCTCAACTCTTGGTCTGACTATTGATCCACCATCATAGTCATATTTTTCCATTTTTTTCTGGGTTTTCTACACCATCAAGAGAGAGGAATTCTAAATATTAAGTGCTGAGGACTGACAAGAACCCATCCCATTGAGGAGAACCAGGAACACCCTCTTGTGTTTTCTTCCCAGGTGCCATTAATACAAAATTCATTTGATATATTCTTGTCTTGTCTATTGGATCCATGGAGTAAATCTTGTTTTTTCTACTGTTTAATGTCTTCTAATGCATAGATCTAGATTTTTGCAGCATTTATCTTGATCACCTAACTGCAGATTTGAAGATATTAGTAGTCATTTCTGTTGTTAGGGTTGTTTTTTATGCGCAGCTAAAGTGGTATTTTTTCGGACGCTTGGAATTAAGATTCATACTAATAACTGGCGACTCCACACGAGTTTACGATTATGACCGTTGTCGTTTTTCTGATCCTTGCATATCCAGCTGCTTCAAACCCTATGATTTCTCTTAAGCCCCTTGTTTTTTATTTTCTTGATGTTGTTTTTAACCTATAAAACCCTAAAATAATAAAAATTCTAACTTTCGCATGTTTTTGGAGCCATTGCGCAGGTGACATACATCAGCGGTAGCTGAGACAGAAATTTTTTCTAAAACTCGCCGTCGAGAGTGCCGAAGGTGCAGGTCACACTTTTCAGCCCAAAACCTACAACTTGGACCCTCAGGGTGCACATTATAGCCCAAAAAGTGCGACCTCTACTGAAAACAGGTCAAAAACTACGACCTGGACTTTTTACGGGAATTTTTATCAAAGTTTTTTGGGTTTGTCTGAGCCTCTGTTCAAGGTTTTCTAACCTCCGTCTCTGCCCGTTTTGGACCTATAATTGTTCTGTTTTACTCAACTAAGTGGGAACCTAGCCCCCTAGGGCTTCAGTACCCTCCAATTTTTGTGGAAGAGTTTTGTTGTTGCAGGTTGTCTGAAATTTCAGAGTCTTCAGCCATTTTTTCAGATCTGATATCTTACCTTCAGATCTGCTTCAGATCGGCTTGTTATCCATCCAAATCTCCTCATTCACCTTTTTTTGGGTTTTCCTTTAGGGTTCACTCTGTTTCCCTCCTGGAGATAGCCTTTCACCACCTCTTTTTACAACAATTTTTCCTTAGATCTGTTACTATTTCTGCACCACTTTCTAGCAGATTTTGTCCTTTAGATCCCTGTCCCTTATGAACTTAGATCTATTGGCTGTTTTAGTGTGTTTTGATTAGTTTTTTCACTCACCTGTAGACTATTTGTTCAGAGGCCCGCCTCCTTGGGTTTAGATTATTGCATTATTAGCTGTTTATTTTCTGTTTTGCAGGCTTATATACTGTCATTTGCAGGTTATTTACAGCTATACAACACACTTTTTTATTTTTCTCTACAAAATTTTGGGTTTAAAAATTAAAATTTACACACTTCACACACACACCCTAAGCGAAAAAGGGCTTGGTTAACACCGCCAAGCAAAGACTCTAAAACATTGAAATCAATTGATCTTGCACCTCTTTGCCCTTGTTTCGACATTGCAATCACTTGATCCTACACCTCCCTTCCCTTGTCGGTCTCTTTTTCCTCTGTGTCGTGTTTGTGTTGTCACCATTGCGCCACCAAGGCATTTATCCTGGAGACTTCTTGGCCTTCATCCTTATTTTCTGGTAGGAAGACTTACTCCTCCACGTAGGATTTGAGTTAGTCCTTCACCGAGTCTGCACTCTGACTCTTCTTTTGGCCCTTTGGGTTCTCCTTCTCATTCTGCCTTTGGTTCTCCCCCTATCACCTTCACTATGTCTGGTGCAGGACCTAACGATGGTGGTAACCCCGACCCTCATGCTGCGAATACCACTAGTGGGACCGCAACAGACACTACCTCGACTGCACCCTTGCTCCCTTTCATGGCAGGCCTCAGCCTCACCGATTTCAACCAGCTGATAAATGACCCTATACACCATGATGCTAGTTGGCCTGCTATGCCAACAAAGCTCCCTTTAGACATCCCAAAGTTTGAAGGCCTTGCTGGAGAAGATCCTTCAAATCATATTCGATCTTTCCACATGTGGTGTTTGTCTAACTCAATTACCGATGACTCTGTCTGTCTTCGGTTGTTCCAATGAACGCTTATAGGTGAAGCTTCTAAGTGGTATGTTGATCAAGCCCCTTCTTCCCATACCACTTTTGCAACTCTTGCCTGGGATTTTTTGTCTTATTTCTAGCTTCCCCTTCGCTATGACACTGGTACCGAACTCTTGACCTCTTTCCGTCAATCGTCTGCAACCCACCTATCCGACCATGTTCAGGAATGGCGGAGACAAAAGAGCCTATGTCGAGCTCCTACCTTCGAAGATCGTGTCTACATGGACTAGTTCCTTAGATCTCTTTTTCCACCTATCAGAAAATATATCGCATCGCACTTTCCTCAAACCGAAGAAGCCGCTCTCCAAATTGCGTAAAAATATGACTTGATCTATGCTTAGCCAGGTTATTTTTATACCATTTTACTTGATCTTCCCAGACCCGATGGTGCCAACGCACCGGGGGCATCTCACGCCACCAACAGTATCATTGGAGCTCTCTCTAATTCGTATGTTCAATCCCCCATGGGCTATGGTTTTCCTCAAGGGGGGCGGGGGGGCAGCACCTCCTGCACTTTCCCCCCTCCTGGTAGCACGTATCTAGGATACGACATACCTCCTCTCTTTGCCCAACCTCCTATTTACCACATTGTTACCCAAACTTCTTATTACCCGTATCCACAGCCTGGTGCTCCAGCTCCTCTAGCATTAGCACCTCCTCCTCCCTTGCCTTCTCAACCCCCATAACAACAACCACCACCCCCTCAGGGATAGGTGTATGCATAGCAGGGTGCAACCAATCCTCCTCCCTTAAAAAGGAAGAGGAAAGGCACTCAAAATCAAGATGCCCTTGGTAATCTTAGACCTAATCAAGGTAATGCTCCTAACACTAAAAACCTGCAACAAGGCACTTAGCCCAAGTAGGATAGGCCTATTCGTATGAACAAGCCCTGTTCTTGTTGTGGTGTTTATGGTCATTATACATGTGATTTTCCTCTTCTGCTTAGATGCGACATGTATGGGAGTCTCAAGAAACATTAAGAGGACAGCAAGCCATCCCTTCCGTTCCTCCCAATACTGCACCTAGTCAACTAACTGTGCTTACTGATCCTTTCCCTCAGCAGGGATTTGTGGCTACCCAACCACCTGAAGGTCAGGCGGCCACTCAACCTCTTCCATCTGGTTCCCCTGATTACCAAATTTTCATGATGTCCTCTAATCAGCCTTTTGAACCTTCTTCTCTTGGTCCTTCACCTTTAGCTGGCACTCATGAGCCCCTCTATCCTCTTGGAATGGTTCCTCTAGGCTTTAAACATCTTGGAGCCATCCTGCCTAGTCATTACCCCACTGGTTAGATACCGTTCTTAGCTCCCCCACTGGGAGTGTACATGATACCTGTTATGGCCACCCTCTCTCTTCCTAACCTAACCCTTGGGATTCTCGTCTATTACCTTGATCCTCGAGCCGCTACCCCGCCTGGTCAACCTAAGCCTTATCTTTCTTTGACCCCGATTCAACCGGTCAATATGACTTCTCCCGCTGCAACAGTACCTCAGTCACCTCAACAAGAACCACCTCCTGTTACGACTGCTTCGGGTAAGAAGGGCAAAGCTCGCAAGGGGGCATCAAAGGACAAGGCTACCCTGACAAACCCTGTCCCTTCTCGGCCTCCAAAGTGTACCATCCAATGTGCTTTGTGTGATGTTTTCGGCCACGCCACCCACACTTGTCCGAAGTTGCCTCACCTCAAGTCCATGGTCAATGAGACATTTCTGGAATCTGATATCCCAGAGGTATATGTCACTATACCCGATTCAACCCCGAAACTCAAAACATTGCGCACAAATCACCCTTGTGCTTTGTCTGATTTCCATGGCCACTACACTCACCTCTGTCCTTGCCTCGAAGAGTATCGTTCCTCTTTAGAAGCCTTACGCCAATTCGAGGCCAAGCACAATGAGTCCATCGCTCCCTTATTTGTACATCTTGCTTCGGTAACACTAGAGGACACGAATGCTCACATTGACATTACCCATTATGATGTCGAGATGATGGAGCCTTGGTCCTCCATCTTCTATCTATCATCATCCATGAGACCCTCAATGGAAGTCCCCTTAGAGACTCCCCCTGATGTTTCACCTGACCTCCCTTCAGCGATCACCCTGGGCTCAACATCAGTAGATCCTTTATCTGATTACTCTTCTGTCACCACTTGTGACGATGCACATGTGAACCTCTCTTCTCATGATGATGAGTCATGTAGCTTCACCGTGTTAGGTGGTATTTCTTCCACCAGTCACCCCATCCTCTATTACGATGACGACATTGTGGAAGTAGTCACCACCCCTGACTTTATCTACCCCCCCTTACATCGAACCCATACATCTAAACCAAAAACACCTTGTGGCCATTACATGAAAACCCAATGTTCGAGTAAGGGGGCACCCATATTTGAGAGACCAAGAGAAGCAGTTCTCCACCACTCTCCTACTGAATCTAGTTGTTTCGACTCTAGTCCCATTATTCTTCCACATTTAGAAGAACCTCTAGAGTCCCATATCACTTCAGATCACTCTAGGGATGATACCCCTCATCATTCCTTTATTACATCAGCAATCCAGTCTCATAGACATTGTGCTTGACCAACCTATGGGTTTTCTAGAAGAACATCAGTTCATTATCCCCAAATCCTATCTTTTGGATAGTAACACCATGTATGCCAACCCAGAAACTTAAAGTCCATTTGATTCATATATGCAGTGCCAAAAGAGATTGGTAATCATCTAGTTCCTTTCTTAAACTACATAACCATACCGAAAACAAGTAGTGCACCACATCATTAAAATTTGTTTAGATTTCCATTTTTCTAAATACATTTTGGCATGTCCATAACATGCCTGGGGGCACCCACGCCCCTCAACCATAAAATCCCAGATCTCAGCCTATAACAGCACTAAAACCCCCTTTCTCTGACAGGTCACACTTTCCAGGTCATTCCCTGGGATAAGTAGCAGTTTTCTGCCCAGTACCTACTACCCAGGCTGCAGAACAGACCCCAAGAAAGTGTGACCTGGCCTGTTCATGAGCTCTGGGTACCTAAGCTAAACTTTCAACCCACTAAAATGAAACAGTAGGATTATGTAATGTTCCGAAATGGAAATTAGCAGCTTTTACACCACTGAAGAACTCCTTTGTCGGAAATATGAACAAGGCTATGTCAGAGATGGACTGAGAGGGCTTTAACAAGTTATGTCACCTCTAAAGAGAGGGTGAGAACTAGAGGCTATCTGGCCCTTTCTCAGGCTCTGCCTATAGCTATGTAAATACTTCTTCCTCAGAAGATCTTGCTCCAAAGGGGATGAGCTACAACAACATCTGAACTTCAATAATGAACAACAGTGAAATAATACATCATAGTGTATAAGAAGAGTGCATGACTGATATATAAAGTAGCAACAACAAATAATATACAAATCTTGAAGAAGAAACCTCTCAAGATATTATCAATCAAGAATGTGCATGAGAACTCAAGACTACACTGCTACAAATTGTTGCCCTAGCCATGACTGTGCAGTTACATGAGGAGACTGCAACATATAATATGAAAATGTGATGATATATCATTATCAGCTCAATAAATTAGGGGGAGCAAGCTCTCAACCTTTGAGAATAACTAACTAACAATCCTTAGAAGGATTGGCTGCAATACATGTACAAAATGATAAAATACAAAAATGTCGAAGTTGCAGTGTAGCTGCTGCAACTAAATAATAATACATGAATGGAGAAGGGGAAGAATGCTGCAAACAATACGATGACCTCCTCCAATGATCTTCTAAGTGAAAGGCTACCCCTTTCATAGAATATTACACTCTCTAGTACCCAAGGTGAATCCTCCTACAATTTCCCTCTGAAAATAATGTTGTAAGAGGGAGTGACTACGCTGGGGCTGAGATGAAACACTTGGCCCTACACCAAAATCTGCAATAAAGCTCCGGAAATTTCCTTTGCTGATTTCTTAGAGAAAGAGTGAGCTCTTCCTCTACAAAATAGCTCCGGAAATGGGTGATGATGAATCCTCACTGCAGCACAAGCAACTCCAACGTTTCTTCCCAATAGAATAACGCAGTAGCTGAAGATGAATGCTTTTGCCTCAAGCCAAGATGTGAGGGAGATGAAGAACAGCTCCTCCAAGGCCTCCCAAGGAAGAGAAGGGAAATCCTAAACAAGAATCCCTCTTGTGCTAAGCAGCACAAGCTATCTCAGTTCAACAACTGAAGAGAGCTACAATTCGAAATTCTCAAGCATAATCAACAATGGCTCTCCTTCACCTTTTTATGCAAGGAATGATTCCTTGCCATTTACCCCACCCATTAGGGTTTCTCTCATCCTCTATTTTCCCTCCATTCAAAACTGTGCAGTCTTCTTGAGCAAGCTTCTCCTCTTAGCCACGTTGTTGACGTGGTCAACCATGGCCTAGTTTACTTGCTTTTGGCCCTTTTCACACTAGGGATTGCTAGGTTTAGCCACTTAAGTGACTCTTTGCACCTTAGGAGAGTTTATTTTGTTGCTACATGGGCTCCCTTCCTATTTTATTCCTTTTATTAAAATAAAAGAAAAATTAATGTTCCAATTATCTTATTGAAAATTTTGGAACATTACAGTCCTCCCCTCACAAAGATTTCTTGCTGTCAAGCAAGTGCAAGGGTAGAACTAAAAATGAACCTCCACTCAAGGCATGGAGTCTAAAATCTCCTCATGTAGATCCTCCATCCCCCAAGCAATCAACCAAGCAAAATGAGTCACCCTCTAACTAGGAAACTCCTGAAAATACTCCTCCACCTTGTGCTCATGTAGAAAAGGTGGGCTGAAATACTGAACATGGTAAGCTTCATAGCCTAACCCACACTGTCCTCTTCTCAACTTATGATAGGTGTGGAGTGAAAGCTGAACTTGGGCTGTAATATTGTTGCCTTCAAGAGGCAAGATGAAGTCTAGATCCCCAAAGATCTCTCCTCCAACGCTGCAAATCAAGCTGGCCCAAATCATATCATATGTGATGAGTTGGAATTCATCATCATATGGCATCCAAGCAATCATATGGTTCACCTCATGGAAAAACAAATGGCTGAACATGGTGGCCATATCATCTCCCATACTCCCCTTGGAGCATGAGCTGCAAAAACAATGGAGGTCCCTCCTCCCAAAGGGCACATCCACCCAATGAGTTCCTCCCTCCTCATGATGCATATGGGGCTTCTGTTGATATATGGCTGAAATGAAATGGTCTTCAAAAGAGACCCAAGCCACCCCATCAAACATATAAACCATGAAGTGCCTCCTCCAAAAACTCAAACTCTCCAAATAGCTCCTCCTGCATGAAGGAAAGATGTGAAGCTTTGCAATCATGGGCTGCCCATTGTTTCTCCTGAAACATACAACATGAAAAGTAGGGAGAATCACACTCCCAATGGGCCTCTTCAATTTATTTCCTCCCTTCAAAACAGTGCTTCCTCTGAGAAGCGTTCCATTAGCAAAATATGGAAGCATAACCTTATGAGGGCAAGGGAGTGAAATATAGTTCCATGCATGGAACCAGTGCAGAGCATCATTGGCCTGCCTCCTCATATGATGCAACAAGTGTCTTTGTAGCCACTTTCCTTCTACCACATTCATCCTACAAGATGTGATCATGAAGACATATTTTGGTGCCAAAGGTGCACACCAAAACCCATGTGGCTTTCCCTGACAATCCACTGCTAAAATGGCCATCATATTTGCTGCAATAGACCATGAGAATAACAAAACATAGTGTGCAAGAAGGAAATATCCCTCTTGATCTGATATGCTTCTCATAAAGATAAGAGAGTGCAAATCATGAAACAAATAGTTACCTCCCTCATCATGTACCTTGGCCTTTGAGCTGAAATGGCTCAAGCGAATGTTCTCCCTTACTGCAACAGAGTAGGGAAGTGGTTGTGGCAACTATCTCATCATCTCTTGGGCTATGCATCTAGCCATATGCTGATATACATCCATTAGGATGCCCTCCCAAGTGGACTCCTCCATCAGTAGATAATATGCATGAGAATGCATGGAAGAAGAATCCAAAGTTGCTGCATGTAGGTGTCTCTTCCTGTGCTTGTGAGCCCAAGCCAAGAAGATCAAAACATAGTAAGGGATGCTGCCATCCATTACTTCCTCATCCCCATCTCCTACATGCCTCCAAAATTCATCACTTGTGAAGTGGTTTGAAGGACACTCCAACAAGTAATCTAAGCTCTTAAGTGACAGTGTTTCTGTCCTTTGGAGTAGGGCCACTGTCATCTCAAAGCTCCCCTCTTTGATATGAATCTTGTCAAAGACTCCTCCCATCATGTTGCTACAAATGTAGAGCCCCTCCCATGAAGAAGGTGCTTCTTGGGCACCCAATATCAAAGAGAAATCCCCTTGCACCATGCTAGTGCCTCCTCTTGCTCCCGCAACATCCAAACAAAATCTGAGAAACAAGAATGTTTGTTGCTCCTCCATACTCCCACCATATCAGATATGAAAAGGGAACATAATGAGTGGTAAGGAAAGTGCCATCCCATCATGATGCACCCATGCTCTCCTTTGCTCTATGGTGTAAGTATCCTACCCTCCTCCTTTCCTCTTCAAACCCCATGAAAAGGAATAGGTCATATGCTGACCAAACTCTCTCAAGAGCAACCAACGCAGCATGGCTTCTTACTACCCTGTATCATAGATCTGCAAGAGGCTCACCAACCTCTTGCCTCCCATCCACATCCACTCAACTCCTAGTGGATGCTTCCCACCATTCTAAAACTTGGCACCTCCCCAACAAGAGCCGCCATCATCCCAAAACATATTATCACCTTTACATTTCATGGGAAATTGAAATGCAATCCTCTCTAAGGTCCATTTCTCAAACCCCATTCTCTTGTGTGGTGCATGACTCATAAATGGAGTATGAGAATGATGGCACAGCGCAGTGACAGTATTTTGCTCAAGACAGTCAACTTGCAATGGTATGCAACTCCTCATAGAAGGTACTGAATCAATAGAAAATGTAAACTTGTGCATACCTCTATGAAGTTTTGGGGAATATAATGTGGCTGCAAGTGTCTCTTCCCCAAATGTGCTGGCTGCCCCAACTGCTAAAGATGGAGGTTGCTTCTCCATGAATGTGACAGCGCTGGCATGTGCCCTCTTTTCTAGTGATGAGGTCTCCTCCCTCCTTTGGCCAAATCTTCTTATCAAGATCTGATAAAAATCAGCAAGAGTAGAAACCCTTGCATGCCTCCCATGGCTGATCCACCAAATCTTTGCTTCTCCCTCAAGACGCATCGCTGCAATTGCTACAGTCTCTCTATCTACTACAGGATGTAGTAGGAAGAAAGCCTCTAGCTTCTTCACCCAAGCCTCTGCTGCACATGTGGGTGACCCATCAAATGTAGACAATAGAAATCTATTGCCTTTCATCATCCCATAACTGTGGGGTCTTATTTCCTCCTTCTGCTGAACAAAGTGTGAAAAAGATAGAGTCTCTTGGAAGACTCTAGGGTTTTCTCTATATTCAGCAAGATATTCACTTAGAATTTTGAATTCCAAGTGCTCCTCATGCTTCTGCTCTATTTCTCTGTGAGAATAGGAAGTGCATGGTCCTTCCTCTTCTCCTTTTTCTATCTCCTCAACCTCTTTGGAGAGGTTCTTGCTGGATCTGAACACTGATGAGATCAATATCATCCTCTGCATCATCTTGACTTCTTCTTCTCTGAAATTCAAACTTTACAAGCTAAGCCAAGTTCGAAGCTCTGATACCACTGTAATGTTCCGAAATGGAAATCAACAACTTTTACACCACTGAAGAACTCCTTTGTCAGAAATATGAACAAGGCTATGTCAGAGATGGAATGAGAGGGCTTTTACCAGTTATGTCACCTATAAAGAGAGGATGAGAATTGGAGGCTATCTGACCCTTTCTTAGGCTCTACCTATAGCTATGTAAATACTTCTTCCTCAGAAGATCTTGCTCCAAAGGGGATGAGCTACAACAACAACTGAACTTCAATAATGAAAAATAGTGAAATAATACATAATAGTGTATAAGAAGAGTGCATGGCTGATATATAAAGTATCAACAGCAAATAATATACAAATATTGAAGAAGAAACCTCTCAAGATAGCCTCAATCAAGAATGTGCATGAGAACTCAAGACTACACTGCTACAAATTGCTGCCCTAGCCATGACTGCGCAGTTACATGAGGATACTGCAACATATAATATGAAAATGTGATAATATATCATTATAAACTCAAGAAATGAGGGGAAGCAAGCTCTCAACCCCTGAGAATAACTAACTAACAATCCTTAGAAGGATTGGTTGCAATACATGTACAAAATGATAAAATAAAAAAATGTCGGAGTTGCAGTGTAGCTGCAACAAATAAATAATAATACATGAATGGAGAAGGGGAAGAATGCTGCAAACAATATGATGACCTCCTCCAATGATCTTCTAAGTGAAAGGCTGCCCCTTTCATAGAATATTACACTCTCTAGTCCCCAAGGTGAATCCTCCTGCAATTGCCCTCTGAAAATAACGCTATAAGAGGGAGTGACTGCGTTGGGGCTGAGATGAAACACTTGGCCCTATGCCAAAATCTGCAATAAAGCTTCAGAAATTTCCTTTGCTGATTTCTTAGAGAAAGAGTGATCTCCTCCTCTACAAAATAGCTCCGGAAATGGGTGATGATGAATCCTCACTGCAGCACCAACAACTCCAACGTTTATGTCCAATAGAATAACGCAGTAGTTGAAGATGAATGCTTTGGCCTCAAGCCAAGATGTGAGGGAGATGGAGAACGGCTCCTCCAAGGCCTCCCCAGGAAGAGAAGGGAACTCCTAAACAAGAATCCCTCTTGTGCTAAGTAGCACAAGCTATCTCAGTTCAACAACTAAAGCAAGCTGCAATTCAAAATTCTCAAGCATAATAAAAAATGATTCTCCTTCATCTTTTTATGCAAGGAATGCTTCCTTGCCATAGACCCCACCCATTAGGGTTTCTCTCATCCTATATTTTCCCTCCATTCAAAACTGCGCAGTCTTCTTGAGCAACTGTCTCCTCTTAGCCATGTTGTTGAATTGGTCAACCATGGCCTAGTTTACTTGCTTTTGGCCCTTTTCACACTAGGGACTGCCAGGATTAGCCACTTAAGTGACTCTTTGCACCTTAGGAAAGTTTATTTTGCTACTACATGGGCTCCCTTACCCATTTTATTGATTTTATTAAAATAAAAGAAAAATTAATGTTCCAATTATCTTATTGAAAAATTTGAAACATTACAGATTAGGCATCTTACCTACAACTGTCGGATCTTAAATTCCAACGATTGATTTATCTGCTACAATCATCGCAAGATTTAAGGCCTCCTCTCCTCACGACATTCACCACAGCTCCACTGAAAAATGAGTGAATCTGGAAGGAAGATGCCTTATTAACAAAAAACCCCTAATTTTTCTTTCACTTGCTGCGACCAAACTATAGCTCAGTTTGACGAACCATCTATACCATTGGAAAGATCTCACCAAGCCCTAAAATGGGTATCTTTTAGTTTTTAGTGATTTGATACTTCATGAGGACACATTTTTTCCAAGAAGCGCCACTCCACCCTTCCTCAAAATCAAATTTCGTCACTTGTAACACTCGTACTGGGGGCATCACTTTGCCTCCACACTTGTCCACACTTGTGTTGAATTTCATCATGAGTTACCATCTTATACTCATGTTTTTATGGTCTCCATTAGACCTTTTCTGTGTGGCAGCACCATCGAGTCACCCTTGGCAAGAGCATCCAATTTGAGTCATCATTGCATCCATGGAGTCTATCCCGAGTCCCTTTGCATCTCGCTATAGTCCTCCATCCTTCATTGCTTGGTCCCTCTCTCGTGTCGCACATTATGGCCTTTAGTTCCACTATCCCCTATCCCTCTTGATGTTGTGTTAGTCACTGCCAGGTCATTCATGCCCTTTATGCTCTAACAAGGGAAGTCGTTCAAAGCTACTTAGTACCCCCCATTTCATCATCATCATTCGTGTCAGTCTGTCAGTCGCTCTACTATTGTCTCTCGTGCCTTAGCTGAGGATCCCTTATTGCCTCACCTATGGCGAACCTCCTTCTGTCAACATCAACTCATTCATTCCAGAAGACAGGTCTAGAGGGCAGTGTACCTTGGTTCCAATTTCCACTCTTGCTCGGTGCCCCGGATCAGGCAAAGGGACTCCTTATTTCCCTTTGAATTGATTGATTCTCAGCTCCAGCGATCTTCAGCATGATCGAGATACATATACTTGATGGTACAGTGATGCAACAACTGATATTGGTGATTCCCATGTGTGTGTGAGATGTCTCAACCCTCATGAGGGGGTGGCCCTACAGGTAGCCCCCCACATACTTGGATGACTTCTTCACTTCAACCTTTGATGCAGCTCCATAGATTTGATGATACCGACCTCAGTCGCTTGCAGCACCTTCTTGATTGCATATATCAGTCATATTTTCAGAGCCCTTTCATATTTACAGGGGCATCTGGGTTGTATTCATATCTCATGTACTCAGATATTATTGTACAAAGTCATGGTTGTTATCCCAGGCACAATACGTATGTGGGATTCATTATCATGTTATTCATCTCGCTCATGTTTATGCCAGCATATGCTTTATTATTTCGTCCCGTGGTTTTCTGGATGCCTTATTGTTTGTACTATTACCTCAGCGGGCATAGATATGCCTCCCCCGCCACCTATAGCAGGTACTCACTCATCAAAGATACTTGTCGCAACTGTAAATCTCGCCTCCTCAGGGTCTAGTTCTTTCAGCACTTTGGTCCACCTTATACTCCTCTCTCTTTGACTTCCCCTTCGACGTCTAGTGATTGAGTTCTTACAACGTACTTCGGTCATATGATTAGCTCCTAACACTCACATGCTGGGGGGTAATCTGTTACACCATGTTTTGGTCATCTAACCCGTTGGTATTAGATGGACCCAAGTACACCATGTAAGACCAATTTTACCCTAAGTATAATTGCATTCACTATGAAAATAACTTAGTAAAACCACCTTTATTAAGTTGTTTATGGTCTAAACAGGAAACCCCATGGGGAAACATTAAATTAACCCATATTTGTTTGATTTTCCTCAAGGAATAGTTAGTTAAACAACAGTGTAATTAATATTCCTGGTTATGTTTAAACCAAAACAAGGAAATTAATTAGATAAATCATTTTTTATCTTATTATTTTCTAATAATAATTATTTAAACTTTACTTAAATAATATTCTTTGTTAAATATGACTAAATCTCCCTTAAATAATTAAATAAATCATTATTTCTTTGATTATTACTCAACCACATCCTTAAAATGATAAATAAATCATTTATTTATTTATTATTTACAAATAAAGGGATTTGACCCAAGTCAAATTCTTTTTCCCTCCAACAAATATAATAAAATATTCCATAAATTTTGGATCTTGATTTGGTTAATAATATTGTAATTATGCATCAATATCTAGACTAACTCAATATTTTGTTATAAATAGAAGGGTTTTTCCATTCATTTTTCACCTTTTGTTGCCTAAAGATCACTCTGGATCTCAACTCTTGGTCTGACTATTGATCCACCATCATAGTCATATTTTTCCATTTTTGTCTGGGTTTTCTACACCATTAAGAGAGAGGAATTCTAAATCTGAAGTGCTGAGGACTTACAAGAACCCATCCCATTGAGGAGAACCGAGAACACCCTCTTGTTTTTTCCTCCTAGGTGCCATTAATACAAAATTCATTTGATATATTCTTGTCTTCTCTATTGGATGCATGGAGTAAATCTTGTTTTTTATATTGTTTAATGTCTTCTAATGCATAGATCTAATTTTTGTAGCATTTATCTTGATCGCCTAACTACAGATCTGAAGATATTAGCATTCATTTCTGTTGTTAGGGCCATTTTTTATGCACAGCTAAAGTGGTCTTTTTTCGTACGCTTGGAATTAAGATTCATACTAACACTTTGAATTCCTCATATGAGTTAAATGCAGAAAGATCACGAAGATATTTCATTTTTATGAATATTTTTCCATTAAAGCTCAGATTAAACATAAGGGAGAGCTTCTAGGGGTATTTTCCACCTCCTTAACTCCTAAAGGCAGCAAAGGGATCCTTGATATTCCTTCCAACAACTCGAAATCAAAGGCAACCAAGCAAACTCAAGATCAAGTGCACCGAAACTACACTTCACTTGCAGTCTAAGTGGACACATCACTTAATTTTTAGGGAGTTGTTAGTAGCTACCCTCTAGATTAAATAGGGCTGAGCAAGAGCTCATTAGGATTTGAAATTTGAAGGAATCTAATAGACTCTTAGCTCTTGTAATAGGTTTTTGAGACTTTCATGTTTATGTAATGAGACTATTTTCTGCAATAAGATGAGTATTCAGATTGTGCTTCATTAATATAGTTTCAGAGGACTAGGCTTGTGGTTTAGGGCCCAATCCATTGGCCTTTGTCTCTCTTGTGTATTCATTCTTTACTTTTATGTCATTGTAGCTAGTTTTCTTATGAGTTTTAGCTAGTTTGCTTGAATTTCAATTCATTGTTTTTAGTTTGCTTCCAATTGTCTTTTTCTTCTGAGTGAGTGGTGGGTCACATTGATTTACAAGTAGAGGCTTTCACATTGATGGTGGTCAATGATTCACATGTAAAAGAAGATTTGATACTAATAGAAAGAGGAAGACGAAGACGAAGACTATCCATTGATGATGGTTTTTACCCTTTGGGTTTCCACCTTATATCTTATGTCTCATGTGTTGATTACTTGTGTGGTTGTGCTTTGATGATCACTTGTTTCTTATTACTTGCATGATTCTCATATGATTTATATGATTATGTGTTTATATACTAATGTGATGATGGTTAATTAACATATGAATAAGTGATTGTGAAAGAAAAGTGAAAATTTGTATAAATTGGTCATAAGTCACACTATTGATTCACCCCCCCCCCCCCCTCTCAATAGTGTTCTATATCTCTAACAAGTGGTATTAGAGTGGGGATCTTACTAGCAACTAAATGTTGGAGAGCAGATTTAGAGACTATTGGAAAAAAATAAATTTTTATTTTTATTTTTATTTTTTGTTTATTTTTTTTATTTTTTTAATTATTATTACTTTTTCAAAATGAATCCTCTAGGAGTATCTCCACTCACAAAGTAAAAGTGTAAGGTATGGAAATATAAGGTCAAATCTCTATTATTATCTGGTGGATCTGACATTTGACATCTTGTTTTTGAAGGACATGGAGATAAATCTAGTGCAACAAAGATGATACAAAATGATGCTTTAGCAAGATGTACAATTTATGAAAATCCCCACAATAAAAATCTGGAGAAGATAATAGATCTGAAATATGCTAAATAGATCTGGGATAGACTAGAGATCCTATTTAGTGGTGATAATAACAACATTAATAGAGATATAAATAATATAAAAATAAATAAAATAAAGAAGAAGGGCCCAAAGAAGGAAGAGACTTAACCTAAGGATATAAACCCCCCTAATATGAATGATGCAATAGATATTAATGAAAAATCATAAAATGAAGCCTCAGTTGAATCAATTGTGCTACAAGAAAACATATCTAAAGGGAGAAATATGGATGATCTAATTTTGAGTTTTAATTTTAATGTATCTGATGAATTGCATAGTGAAGAAGAGAATTATTAATTGCTCCTTAAGGAAAAATATGAATCAATAATGGTAGTAATTGAAAAAAATATTTATTGAAGTGAGTATGCTAAGAACTGCATGTAGGGACCATGAAATATTTTTTGCAAATATTTTATGAAAATGGGAATTCACTGAGAGAGAATATCCTTAGCCTAAATATGTAGTTATAGGTGGACAAAAGAATAGAGGATGTATTGACCAATCAATAAAGGAGAAAGAAGGTTAAATTGAAGACTTGGAAGGTGAAGTGGCCTCCACGAGGAAGCAATTAGAAAAGAATAATGATCAACTAAAGAAATATAAGAGCACCAAGCTCTTGGATAGTATGCTTTAGAGCCATATACCTCCTATAATTATATCCAACCTTGGATTTAGAGAGTCCAAATTGTAGAAATTATATAACTTATGTGTTATATGTCCAAGATTCTCCTGATCTCACACTATTTTAACTTCATGCAAAATACAGAATCTATTCCACCATTGATCATCACATGCAGAAATTAAATCGATTGCAATGCACACATGAAACAATAAAAATTCAATCGCACATAACACAATTTTTAATCAGGAAAGCCTGAAGCTGAAAAACCCCAACTATATATTATGTAACATGGAGATCATATGACAATCTCATACAAACATACAAAGCTTATCACAAGCTCTCAGTACAGTACAATCGTCATACACTAATTAGGCCCAATCTTGCAAATCCATGCACTAATCTTTGCCACCTGCTAGCATGCCTCCACTGCGCAATCCAAGCTGATTACAAGGACCAATTCAATGTAATCCCACTCTCCTTGACTATGTGATTATCATTGGCAACTCCAATGTATATATAGATGCAATTCATGCATCAATAATAGTCACAACAGATAGTCTATCTTGCCCTTTCACATATCTCTCCACTGGTCTCAACTGTAACTGACATGCACTATAGTTAACTGATGTATTCTTCAGTTGATTATTGAGTTATTATTTAGTGAATTAATTAATAATTAATTCACACCACTCTCACTAGTGTATCAATAAGTTAGACTAGATACAACTAGCTCAACTGTGTCTAACTGAGTTAAACTGAACACAACTCCACCAACTACTTCTACAATTCCACCAAAGTCTGTCACATGAGTTCTAACTAAAGTCCTCCATGCATTAGCTCCAGTAAACCCTTAGGAATAGCATAATTCCTTTTGTCAGTTGTTGTGCCACATCTGTGCACTTAACTGAAGTGCTCCAAGAGAATAAGATAATGTTTAGAGTCCAAATATTATTAAGAGCTAATAATATTCGACATATCTATTTTTAGACTGGAAATCTAAAAATAGATTCCGCCCAATATGTCTAAAAATAGAAGTCCATCTATTTTTCCAACTTGACCAACCATCCACAAATAGCATCCTGCAACTCATAGAATATGATCGACATGTCTAAAAATAGACATACACCTAAAAATAGCATGTGTGGGCCCCACCTAGTTTAGGTGATTATTTTCCAACTAGGATCAAGGATGATGTTTCAGGATGCCTCCTTCACTATTTCTTGTTGCAATATTCAACACTCCCTCTCAACAAGAAAGGACTGTCTTTGCATGCGACGTGCAACTCCATGCATTCACCCTGCAACTCTTGCTGCAACACTTCCGAAACTAAAAGGCTCCAAACAACTCAATCAGTCTAATGCATCTATCATCAAATTCTTCGACTTCTGCTGATACCAACTGTACATGTCTTCAGGAACCACTGTGTTGTTGAACTCTGCACCCATGCACTCTGCACTTGCTGTCAACTCTGAACCGCACTCCAGTATCCGACACTGTCACTTTGATCTGCCTGCATCAATCCAACTGATCATGCTACTACTGCTCTGTGGGCTCCTCGTAGCCAGGTTCAATTCATGAGATCGACACCATCTCAATGAATCCTGCCTAGAAATATCCTCTTGGGATTACTCATGCATGTCGCCCCACCTCTCACTTTGTGGTATAGTTGCATGCACTCCCTTTGCCCATCTGGCATGAAATTTCTCTGCATGATTGGTTGCTCCCACTCCATGATCCTCATCTTGTGGCTACTCCACATCCCGAGGTTCACTCTTACCTGCATGCAAATCCTGCTCCCTCTCAAGCTTCAACTGCATGGCTTTCTTGCACTTCCCAATAGTAGGAAGCTCCGTAGAAATCCCATCTACTTCAAATCTATAAATATTTTTCTTCATTTTTATTTTTCTGAGCTTGTCTTTAAGTGCCAACTTCCTCTGGTCACTTCTGCTTTGGAAAAAATCTATCATATCCTTCCAAATAGCATATGGAGTGGCTTTACCATGAAGGCTGGACACAATGTGGTCCTTCACAACTTCCAACATAATCCTTCGACACTTTTCTACCTTCTTTTTCCATGCGTCAAGTGTGGTTGCATCGCTAGAAGCTGGCTTAGGAACATCGCTATCGATGAACTCCTTCAGCCCATTATCATCCAGCACCACCTCCATCCTATCCTTCCATGCAATATAATTCGAGCTTCCATCAAGGGCATACTCCAATCGCAATCCGTTGAAATAAATTTCAATGAATGATCAACTTCGACACCAAGAAAACACTGCAGCAAATTCGAATTCCACCAGCACAAAACTCAACCTCTTCAATAATTGCAATCTCCTCCGATCAATACTGCTTTGATACCATGTAGAAATTATATAACTTATGTGTTATATGTCCAAGATTCTCCTGATCTCACAGTATTTTAACTTCATGCAAAATACAAAATCTATTCCACCAGTGATCATCACATGCATAAATTAAATCAATTGCAATGCACACATGAAACAATAAAAATTCAATCGCACATAACACAGTTTTTAATCGGGAAAGCCTGAAGCAGAAAAACCCCAACTATATATTATGTAACATGGATATCATATGAAAATCTCATACAAACATACAAATATTATCACAAGCTCTCAGTACAGTACAATCGTCATACACTAATCAGGCCCAATCTTGCAAATCCATGCACCGATATTTTCCACCTGCTATCCTGCCTCCACTGCGCAATCCAAGCTGATTACAAGGACCAATTCAATGTAATCCCACTCTCCTTGACTGTGTGATTATCATTGGCAACTCCAATGTATATATAGATGCAATTCATGCATCACTAATAGTCACAACAGATAGTCTATCTTGCCCTTTCACCTATCTCTCCACTGATCTCCACTGGAACTGACATGCACTTTAGTTAACTGATGTATTCTTCAGTTGATTAATGAGTTATTATTTAGTGAATTAATTAATAGTTAATTCAAACCACTCTCACTAGTGTATCTATCAGTTAGACTAGATACAACTAGCTTAACTGTGTCTAACTGAGTTAAAATGAACACATGAGTTCTACATGAGTTCTGTCACAACTCCACCAAACTCTGTCACATGAGTTCTAACTAAAGTCCTCCATGCATTAGCTCCAGTAAACCCTCAGGAATAGCGTAATTCCTTCTGTCAACTACTATGCCACATCTATGCACTTAACTGAAGTGCTCCAAGAGAATAAGATAATGTTTAGAGTCCAAATATTATTAAGAGCTAATAATATTCGACATATCTATTTTTAGACTGGCAATCTAAAAATAGATTCCACCCAATATGTCTAAAAATAGAAGTCCATATATTTTTTCCAACTTGACCAACCATCCAAAAATAGCATGCTGCAACTTATAGAATATGCTCACCATGTCTAAAAATAGACATACACCTAAAAATAGCCTGTGTGGGCCCCACCTACTTTAGGTGATTATTTTCCAACTAGGATCAAGGATGATGTTTCAGGATGCCTCCTTCACTGTTTCTTGTTGCAATCTTCAACACAAATCACAACCAGGAAAAAACAACAATGAAGAACCAAAGAAGCCCATAACAAATAATGGGACCAAAAATGGAAACATGACAGGAAAGAGACAAAAAATCCACCAAAAACATTCAAGAAGAGAATCAAGATGATCATTTACAGCCAAAATATCATTCGCTCATAAGGTTGTTAGTGGAAGAACTTAAAGGAGGAGTCAAAAATCTTTTTCCCCCTTGACGGATGAGATTGAGTGCTTCATTTGTCACAATTTTAGACATGTTGCAACTACTTGTAGGAGCAGATTGTACACATCTAAGCACCATCTTGGACATCTAGGAATATGACCCTCCTTCAGGTATACAAGTTTTTTCAATGGTTATTGTTATTCTTGTAACATGTTTGGACATAAGGCTGTTGATTACAGATATAGAACAAGGAGATAGAGATATGACTTGAATAATAGAAGATCAGATCATTTAGTTTCATATCTTAGACATGTGGAGTGTTATGTGTGGCACAATTTTGGGAACATAGAAAAATATTGTAAGATATCCATATTTTTCAGGCCATCTAGTCAAAAGGAGAAGCAAAGTTAGAGTAGGCCTGGAATAAATTCAAATAATAGTGCTCAAATACGAAAGCAACCAAGCACTGTGTGGAAGAAAAAGGAGTAGCAACTAGGAAAGTGTGGCATTGTTCTTTTCACACGTGATGATGATGATAGGTGGTACAATTACAATGGATGTTTCCACCATATGTCACGAGACATGAGTATATTTCTCTTTTTGAAGAGAATCGAGAGTGGCCATGTTGTTTTTGAAGGTGATGAAACAATAAGAGGGTTGGGGAATGGAAAGGAAAATCCTGGTGACAAGAAGACCAATGCATCTAATATGCAACTCATTGAGGGTCTAAAGAACAATATATTGAGCATGATACAAATTGTTGATGGAGGTAAGGAAGTGGTTTTCAACTCTAAAGGTTGTTTCATACAGAGATAAGGGTCAAAAAGAGTGATTGACAAAGGATTCAAGACACTAGAAAATGTGTATGTGTTGAAGGGAAGAGTTAGAAAAAAGAAGAGATCAAAGAAAAAATATTTCTCATCAAATTCTGAGTAGGAGAGATCATCCCCTATTGCAGTCCATTATTGCATGACAAATATCTTAGACTAGAAAAATGCAAATTAGGCATTTATATGGAGTGCATGGTATGTGTATGAGTTGTAGCAGCAATAACATGCTTGATCATGAGATTACTTGCAAATTTACGTCTGTAGGATCAACATGTCGTCCATTGGAGGTATAATGAGCTCAGATGGATATATGCATCCAACAAAGGTTTTATGGTTATAGAAAAATTTCACTCATACTTTCACTCATTTGTCTTATAGTAGATTTATCTTTTTGTCATCATGAGTTGGAATCTGTGAATTAGCCTTGTATGTATATGTTTATGATTATCATTTTAATTAACTATGTTTCCATAGAGTTGGTCATGCATTTGAGTGAGAGTTATAATGTGTTACTGCAATAAAGCATGGGATGTAGAGAAACATGATTCAAACATGTAGTTGCATTGTTATAGTTATGTACCATCATTGTTGGGTCATGTCTTGGTGAGTAGTCATGATGTTAGGCATGCTTAGGAGTTGATATATATATTTCAATAATGTATGCATCCTATTATGAAATCATTGTGATTGTATGAGTATGATAGAGAGAGAGACATTTGGAATGCATTGTATTAGATCATTTAAATCAACCATGTATGCTCACATGTGAGAAAGAGAAACCCTCTAACATTGTTGAAATTATCATTTGGTATAGTTGGTTGACTAGTCTTGGTGTAAAACATGTTTTGGAGAGAGTATTGAAATGGTTCAACCACGAGTGGGCCTATGGAGTCATTAGTACAACCATGTATTTCTATTTTTTAAGCCCTATATCTCATGTATTAGCCTTGTATTTTCATTATGTGTATGGTGTCTTTGATGACCTCTTACTTGCTTCAAGGAGGTATTTGTAGAAACTAACATTGAGGAAGAATAATTTGGAGAAGATGGTTACATCCCTATTACATGTTCATGGGGAGTATGTTTAGTTTGTGGTTAACATGGTGTTGAGGATTTAAGGGGGAGTACTTCTCTCATCCCCTCATATTGTTGGCATTATTTTCAATGCTAGTTTTTCCCTTTTCCATTGAGGTCGAATGGGGAGAGAAAATGGAGAGAGTATGGAGATCAATTTCATAAGTCAAATAAATTTATGGAGATTAGGTTGAGGTTGACATCAATGCTAAAGGGAGAGAATTTTGGCATTGATTTCAATAGGGACTTAACATTGTTTGTATTATCATTGATGTCAACCTAATGATAATGGATCTCATGGTTTGTGGTAAGTATGAAGATATACTAGACATGAGTTATCATTGATTTAATGCAAAGTTGTTGACTTGATGCATAGATGTTGATCCATGCAAAGGTGTTTGGACAACTAGGACTTCATGATCATGACTTGATGTAGATGTATTTGGAACGTTATTCCCTGGTGATGATGTTATTGATGATGTATAGGAGTTGGAGGAGGTTTGAGAGGGTTTGGAGAAGTTGTAGGAGGTCTGACATGCCTTTGAGACACTTACAAGTGAGATTTTGAGCAGGAAAGGGACTGAATACAGGGTAACACATCTAATAGAAGGACAAACTACATTATAGTATAGGTGATTAGTATTCTAGGGAGGACCTTATTCATTTCTTCTAAGTGGAAATTTATGGCTTCTGTGCAAACTCTAGTGAATTCCAGGGGTAGTAACCAAGATATTTTCTCATGGTTTTGAGTCGATGCTTTGATTGACTTGATATCCACTTGGAATAATTGATTTTGTTTGTGATTAAGGTGTGAATTAATTGATCCGTTGAGTAGTGGAGATAATGGATCAAATAATTTAAAGATATGAACCAATGGATCAATGAGATGTTAGATAACATAGATATTATGGAAAAAAAATATCTATAACAGAGATCAGTGTGAATTTTTTTAGAGGTGAAGGATAGTGAGCATGGAGCCTTACAAATAATAGAGATTGATGAGATGAAGGAAGAGAAAAATGTGCTCATGCTATGCACAGGGACAGAGCTTGGAATGTAGAGGTAGAGTTCAATCTGATTAATTGTTTCAAAGCCTTATAAGGAACAATATGACATTGTTGTAGTAGATATCATTTAGTATGAATGGAGCACATGGATTAGACATTGATGGTTGAGAAACATAGAAAGGTGTAACTACTTTATTATGTGACTGATGCATTTGTTATTGCAGGGGCAGATCCATTATTTTATGGATATATGGCTGAGTTATTGTTTGCATAACTTGTGCTTTGCAGTGAGAGGATTTGAGTCAGTTGTATGTGAGGAGTTTGATATCGCTGGTTGTATGAGAGCCATAAATTCTATGTATGTTACTAATTTTTGTTGAGGGATGAGTTGTTAAGTTCAGAATAATTATGTTGATGATGGAGTTGTGTTTGGTGTGTGTATGTAAGAGGTTTATGGTGTGGTTTGAAAATCCATAAATATGTTTCTGATTGTGTTTATGAGAATATTGGGTGTTGTACAGATATTATGTTGGAGCAATAGTATTCAATTCATTTGATTATTGTATGTTGTGATCCCAGTTTGAAAATTTATGAAAATAGGTTAACGTTTGTTGTATGTAGAGTATATGGGAATAATTTGAAAATAAATGAAATGAGGCCCATGTGGCTTTGAAAGTTGGGGCCTTCAATTTTTCTAGTATAGGTTTGTAGGCGAGTGGTGGCTTGCCAAGGGATTAGGGTCTTCCTTCCAGTAGAGGCTGGAGAACTTTCTTAGGGAGTATAGGCTTGCTTCTAGTGGTGTCTAGAAAACTAGTGAAGGTGGTGGCCTACATGGTTTATGGGAGTGGTGGATCACATTTATTTGTGAGTAGAGGTTTTCACACTGGAGGTGGAGAGTGGCTCACATGTAAAAGAAGATTCAATATTATTAGGAAGACAAAGGTGAATACTATCTATTGACAATGGCTTTTACCCTTTGTGTTTCCACATTTTATCTTGTGTCTCATGTGTTGATAAATTATGTGGTTGTGCTTTGATGATAACCTGTTCATTATTACTTTTGCAAGATTCTCATATGGTTTATATTCTTATGTGGTGATATAATAATGTGCTTCTGGTTAATTAATGTATGAATTAGTGATTGTGAAAGAAAATAAAAAATTGTATAAATTGATCATAAGTCACACTACTGGTTCACCCCCCTTTCAGTAGTGTTCTAGATTTATAACACAACAATGGTTGACTACTTTTACAACTATGTAAACATACATAAGTATGTGTTATAAGTCAGGAGACTTGGTGAAGTTTAATTACATATGTATATGTATATATATAGAAGAGGTGGAAAAAAATCAGCTAAGTGTCGAGGATTAGATGGGAATTATTTCTCGACAGTTAACGTGATGGATCCCTGTCTTGGGACCTCAAGGATTTTTATATAGATGTACATGAAATTTGGTCGAGACAGGAAGGTGAGTCTATCAGGCGAAACATAAAACACCATCTCAGGCCTCGCCGAGGGCAAGTGTGGTACCTTGATGGGTGGAACGTCAATGAGATACCCCATCTTCCTTTCGTACTTCATCAAGGCATAAGATCAAGTCCATATACATATAAAAAAGCAATTTTGTGAGGTTCCTTTCATGTTGTTTCCATATGAATACCCTATGTTTGTTACCAAAGAACAATTCTAATCATTCATAATATGGGTATGAAGAAGTGAGGGTAAATGAAGAAGAACTATCAACTGGATAAGGGGGAGAGGTAAATTCTCTTGATTGGATAGATACCTTGAGAACCCTAAGGGTTGAGATCCAAATATTCAAAGTAGATAATGAAAGCTTGATAAAGGCTCAGGAGAGGTAATATGAGGCTAATGCATCCATACTGCAAAGAATTTCAGAATTTCATTGGATGGAAGACTTAGGGCCGCAAAATCACCAAATAAGTTTATTAGGGAAACCACATTTTGCAAGAGGATGAGACCTTGTGGAACCTAGATCCAGGTGACAATGATGTTCATCTAGGTTGACATGGAACCATGGTGGCATTCCACGTGGAATCTAGATATGGAAAAATCAAAGAGATGAAATCCTCTCAAAATGAGTGACAAATGGCACAACCAAAGGGAGCCACAAGGATATGACGATGTAAGATCAATGTCAACGAGGTTTTTAGGTCAGTGAATGGAGAGTTGTCCCATAGTTGCCATGAAACCTTCTGTCCCTGGGTATAAATCCATTGAGTGTGAACCCTCATAGGTGTACATATGCATGGGCTAGTAGATAGAGGTCAAGATAAATAAACTTTCCCAGTAGGCGACATAAAATTTTCTATCCCAAGACATCGAGCGTGAGAGTAGATCTGAGATGTTCAATGGGATCGAGGGGGTGATGTTAATGAAGGCCTGTAGAAAAATATATTGCTGGTTTATTATGATAAATATTGTGTATCATGGTTTTTAACCTCGAGCAATATCGTGAGTGTGCAACGTGACAATAGTGTAATGTGGGCCTTGAAGGGAGACCACAGGTGGTGAGGTGGCTATGCCACACTAGCTTAGCTGGAACAACGTATGTCATGGGACCCTAGTGTAATAACATGGCGGTGAGATGGGATTCCATGTGGACACTGTGTCAGGACCACATGAGCCCCATGTGGCAGAGCCTTCTGACATGGTAAGAAGTTATTGGCCAAATATCTAAATGGCATATATTTTATATGAGATTTATATCGAGGAAAAAATTATATTTTTAGAAATATCTTGATGAGACGAATGGAATAATTATTTTTATTTTAAACTTCAAGGAGTTTGAAAATTGACAAAATTTTAAGATCTCGTTTCCATGATAGGACTATGGAAGTTAGTTCAAAGATAGTAACACCCTCTTCTAAATTTAATATGAGCTATGTTTGGATGAGGGGGGAATGTTACAGGGTGGTATTAGAGTAAAGGTTCAACACTATACCTTTAGAAACAAGATAGGGATCTAGAACATGTGATATGTGTTAAACCCGGTCGGCATGTGAATTGATGATATGTGATGCTTGTTGTCGCACATGTGATATGTGCATATAGTATGTTGGTATTGATTTTGACATAATTTTTTTATTATGGATATGCTAACCTAAATTGTAATGTTTAAGCAAGCCTTTCATTGGAAAAATCACAATAACAATCCAAGGTGAAGATTTATATTATGCACTTATGTTTTGTTTAATCTAACAATCATGTGTGTGTATGAAAAAAAATTAAGAAGACATTAAGAGCATTAAAAGAGCAAGGAATGAACAAAATAATGGTGTGATATAGAACTAACAATTCAAAACATGGACATGAAGAGGAATGAATTGAGAAGGGAGGAGAGGTAGTTTCTCATGATTGGATGGATACATTGAGAAGCTTAAGGGTTGAAATAAGGAGTTGCAAAGTTGATACTGAAAGGATGCTCATGGCATAAGAAAATAAAGCTGAAGTAAATGCACCCATATTGCAAATTCTCTTATACCTACAAATGAAAAAGAATCATGAGTTAGGAACTAGCCACAAGATTAGGCAAAGCTCATCAAAACAAGGAAAAAAAGAAGAAAGGACTAACAAAGCAGATGGGAGTAGATCCAGGAAAATACGTTGGTTTTCAAGTCAAGAAACATATTGAATACTCCATAGAGAAGAACAAGCACCCATGAGAAAAAATCTAGTAATAATCATAGAAGACACCATCCTCATAGGAGAAGGACGAAAAAGGAGCATATGCCAAATGAGTTAAAGAAATCCAAGCCTCCTACATTCGATGGTGAGGTAAGGACAATAGAGGATGCTAAGGAATGGTTGCATAGAATTGAGAATTTCTTTAGAGTACATATATGCTATGATAACATGAAGGAAAAATTGGCTACTTTCAGCCTGAAAGAGAAGGCTGACACATGGTGGTAGGATTTGAAGAATGTGAGGAATATAAGGGGAGAAGATATATCTTGGAATGAGTTTGAGAAATATTTAAGGAGAAAATATCTATCCGAGAGGTATTTTGACAACAAAGCTAAGGAGTTCTATGATCTCAAAATGGAGAAAATGTCTGATGAATACTATATTACCAAATTTATGGAGTTGCGACGATATGTGCCTTATCTAAAGGAGGAAAAGGAAAAGGTTCAAAGTTTTATTATTGGGATACCACATTCATTTAAATAATAAATTGAATTTGATGAGAAAAAAACTCTATAGGACTTAATTAGGAACTTAAAGCACTATTATGAGCAGTCTAGGTGCAAGACAAAGTTTAAGAGTGGTTGGAAGGCTAGAAGCAATCTCAAATTCAAAGGAAAATGAAAGGCATCATGGGACAACAACCTAGAGAGAAGAAAACAACTTTCACTACCACACATAGAAGTGAGATCCAACAAAATTTAAACTCTTCTAATACAAGACGAGCTATACAAACTATAGTGGAAGAGGCCAAAGGCTACGTGGGAGGACCCTTTAAGTGTTGGATTTGTGGTGAGAATCACTCGAGGAAGGATTTCCCATAGCACAAGAAAGATGGCTCGAGGCTGTACAATGTTAAGGAATCCAAGACAGTTTGGAATGTGACCTAAATCATTCCTGTAATTTATGTTTTCATGGATAACTGACAAGATGATCATTAGGCATCCATTATAGAGATGGAAGGTATGATTTATAATCAAGGAATTTCTATTTTAATAGATCCAGGGTCAAATTTTAGTTATATGAGCCCAAAAATCATTGAATGATGAAAAATGGATAAGGAAGCACATAAAGAGAAATGGATGGTCTAATTAGCCATAGGAACGAGAAAGAGAGTGGATCACATAGTAAAATATTTCCCATTTACCCTAAGTGGCATGCCAACAAATGCTAATTTTAATGTATTGCAACTGGGGGAATATAACACATTGTTGGTAATGGACTAGTTTTTCCTCCATCACACTAAGATGGTCTATTATGAAAAGGAAATTGGATGATTTGATGAGTCTAGGGAAATAAGGACACTACGGGGAAAATTAAATCCCATATCAGTAATATTGATCATGAATATTTAGGCTAAAATAAGTTTCTGGAAGTGTTGCAAAATGCTTGCTATTTAAATTAACAACAATAAAAAGGATGAAAAAAAAAAAATGTATTGGAGCACCTGATCTTGAAACAATTTCAAGACATGTTTCCATAAGATCTTCCTGAATTACCTCCACACAAAGGAGTATATTTCTCCATTAAGATTTTACTAGGGATAACTCCGACATCCAAATCCCCTTATCGAATGAGCACCCCAGAATTAGTAGAGCTAAAGTTACAACTCAAGGAAATGTTGGACAAAGGGTATATTACGCCGAGTGTATCACCATGGGGAGCACCGATCATATTTGTAAAAATAATTATGGCACACCCAGGTTGTACATATATTACAACTAGATTTAAAAAGTTACCATCTTGAACATATACCCCTTACCATGAATTTATGACTTGTAGGATCAATTGTGGGGAGCAACAATATTTCCAAATTTTGATTTGAGATATGGATATCACCAAGTGTGTATTAGAGACAAGGACATTGATAAGACAACAATCTAGACAAATTATGGTCACTATGAATGTGTAGTTGTATCCTTTGGGATTACTATTTCACCTACCACTTTTATGTGCATTGTTCCCTTACTTGGACAAGTTCGTAAAGGTGTTTGTTGATGATATATTGGTTTACTCAAAAACCAAGGAGGAGCACAAATAACACCTAGATGCGATGTTACAATTGTTAATAGAGAACAAGCTATATGCAAAGATCAACAAGTGTGAGTTATTCTAGTCCCAAATTCACTATTTGAGACACATTGTCTCAAAGGAGGGAGTGGTTTTTGACCCATAAAATACTAAGACCATCATGGAGTGGCCAACACCAGGAAATGTGGCTAAGATTAGATCATTTATGGGGTTGATAGATCATTATAGGAGGTTCATCAAGAACTTCTCCAAGATAAGTCACCCATTTACAACATTGCAAAATAAGGTTAATAAATATGAATGGACAACTAAATATGTTTTGAGCTTTGAGAATTGAAGAGATTTCTTATTCATGCACCAATATAAAGAATAGAAGACATGGAAAAGTATTTTTTGGATTTCAAAAATGACTGCAAGGAAGGACTTAAAGGATTCTTAATGAAGGATGGCCAGGGGGTGTTCTATGAATCAATGAAACTAAATGACCATGAGAAAAATTATGTGACCCATGATTTAGAGTTTGATTTCATCATTCATGTGTTGAAATTATCTCCTTGGAAGGAAATTCATACTGAGGATCATTATAGGGATGAAGTATTTATTTGATCGGTATAAATTAAATGCCAGACAAGTAAGATGGTTGGCCATAATTAGTGAGTTTTATTTCGAAATTAAGAACATAAAAGGAAAATAAAATAAAGTGGTTGATGCACCCAGCAAGAGGTTGTTAATTTCAATTAAGCCATATATCAGGCATAAACCCTTATGGGAGTTAACTCCAAGAAAGAATTGAAATTTCTTGACATCAAGATGAAACATATCAATAATTAAAATAAAATCTATACCAATAGTCTAAAGGTGAGAAAGATAAGATATTTTACCTCCTAGTGGATGGACTAATCAGATTTAAAAAAAAATAAAAAAAAATGAAGTGCCAAATGAGAGCAACTCGAAGAAGCTCATATTAAAAAAGTTTGATAAAGAACCATATTCTTGCCACCCAAGCTATTAAAAGACATTAACATCCATCAACACATTTTATCACTGCCTTGATTTAGAAAGGGAAGTGGCTAATTTTATTTCCAAATGCATTGAATGTCAATAAGTGAAGGCCAAGTGCAAGCACTTAGCTGGAATATTACAACCAATTCCCATTATAGAGTGTAAATGGGAAGTGATATCAATGTATTTTATCATAGAGATGCCACAAAAATCCAAGCAACACGATTCCATCATGATCCTGGCTGACAAATTGAGCAAGGTTTCTCAGTTTGTATCTATTAAATCAACTTACACAACAAGTTATGTGGCTCAAGAGTTCATAAGATGAGTTTTGAGGTTGCATGGAGAACCCAAGAAAATGATCTTAGATAGAGATGCTAAATTTACTTCAAAATTTTGGAAAGAGCTATTTTTTGGCTTAGGGACAAAGTTTACTTTTAGCACAACATCCCATCCAAATATTAATGGGTAGACATAAAGGAAAAATATAATATTGGAGGACATGCTTAGAATGTATTTCATGCACAAACCAAGGAAGTGGGAGGAGTTTCTTCCACTAGTCAAATTTTCTTACAACAATGGGTACTGATAATCAATATGGATGGGTCAATTTGAGGCTCTCTATGGGAGAAGGTGTAATACTACTATCAATTGGAGTGATTTAGTGAACATGGTTCATATTTGGCTTGATATTTTGAATGAGATAGAACATGAAATGGTAACCATTAGAAAGAATAAGTGGCTAAAATAGGCATAAGATCTATGCAGAAAAATATATAGTGAAAAAATATTTTAAAGTAAGAGAGCACGTTTTCTTGAGAGTTAGACCCAAGAAAATCTCTCTAAAAATTGGGTCTTGTGCCAAGATGGCACGACGATTTCATCAGAATTTTAAAATACTTGGAAGGATAGGGCTAATGGTGTATATGATAGCCTTACCACCAACAATAAAAGTTCATAATGTTTTGTGTTTCTTTGCTCAAACAGTACGTACATGATGCGAATCATGTGATTGATTGGTCAATGTTACAGGTAGAACTAGAGGGATAGTTCCAACTAAAAACCCTATGGATCCTAGATCAGAGGTAGATCATGCTCCAAAATCAAGTAATCAAGCAAGTAAAAGTGAAATGGAGGCACTTTGGGGCCAAATGAACCAAATGGGAAATGGCTGATCAAATGTGGAAAGGATATCCATTTTTTCTTGTTGGTTGAAGCAAATGTAAATAATTTGTAAATGACTGTATAGGGATGTGTATATAAAGCTCCAAATAGTTGTGTGCTTACTTTTAAGCATGATTTATTTTGTGTTTAAACATAAAACATCAAGGATGGTGTTCCTCCAAGGGGGTGGGGATTATGAAATCCCTTGGATAATTCCCCTATTTTAAACATTTTTTTAAAATCATTTTTTTGCAATTAAAATGATTGATAATTGGGACACAAATTTTAGGGCCTAGAGAGTGAGGTTGCTTGGGAAAATGGAGGAAGCCTAGTTATTTTAATGATATACATGAAAGGATAACTAACATACATTAATGGGCTTTACTGTGTTTAAATTAATCTATAAAACAAAAGGATGACGGCCGTGTTCCTCTTGGGAGTCCACATGTAATGGAGGACAAAAATTAAATGGGGAATGGGTTGCACTGACGAAGAAAAAAATATCCTGGACAAAATGCATGGGGGGAAGGAAACTAATTTCATTACAATGGTTGTGAAGGAAGGAGTGTGCTACATGTGGAAATGTAAGAGTGGACCAATAAAAGGAAGGCCTAACAAACCAAAATAGGAGTCACGAAGAGAAATAAGGGGGATGGAAATTCAGTCCAGGAAAGTTGGGACATAGAGAGAGATGGAAGGGGAGATGGAGATCACTCTAGTGGTATCTAGATGAAGAAAATAAAGAGGGCTTTCTAGTTTATAATCACAAAGTAGTTGGATTGGCATAAGGCTAATGAACCACTAGGAAGATTGTGTATTGATTAGCCTATTGTCTATGAGAGAGATACATAGGTACTTTTGGGGCTGATGAACTGCCAGGTGTATCCATGGGGCTGATAAGATTGAAGCTTATGCTCACTATTTAAATACCTAGAGAAGTGCTCTCTGTTATCACCCTAGTAATTCTTAGGTCGTGAGATTTTGGTTTATAGTTAAAGAAAAGTAGGGGTAACCAAGAACCTCTTTTAGATTTCAGGATCTAGCCTTCCTGAATTCTGGAGAGGGATCTCTCCTTATGATTTAAATTTGTTTTAGATTTGAGTTTTAGGCTAGGTATGATTGAATAATTGGTTTGTTTCAAAAGTTTGGTGGGAAATAAGATTACTTGGAGACAAATTAAAGAGGGATCTACTAGTCCATTTGGCTATGGAGTCAAAATGTAGCAGGCAAGACTGAAAGGCAAGACCAAAAGGATGCTAATGTAATCAGGGTAAGGTAGATAACCCTCAGATATTTGAATAGTTTGATTGGATGGGATGGCTTGCTTTCGGGATAAAGGGCAGTGAAGGATCCTTTGATCCGAAAATAGGGAGAAGGAGGCAGGGGTCAAACGAGACTCAGGAGCAACTAAGAATTCCTAGGTCCGTAAATCAGCAAAAGACATTGAAATGATCACTTAGTTAAGACAGGGAGTTTTTTACACTTATCCTGAAATAATACTCCTAATTAATCATTCAGATTTGAACACATATATGAAATTGAATGGAACTTCAAAAAAGGAAACAATGACATAAATAAATCACTTTACTCATTAGTTGATCACATGAATCCCGAGTTATGAAATCCAGTTAGATGTAGTCCAGTCTGCTGCTATACAATCAACACATGAAGCCTCCAAAGTACCAGCAAAAATATCTATAATAATCTCAACAACTTTTATTCCACACTTAATACTTCAAAAAGAGAAGTATTTATACAAAAATTATTGCAAAATATCTTAGAGACATGTAGGAATATCTCTAGGCAAAAATAAAGAATTATTACATAGAAAGAGGGACAGTTGCAAAACAAATTGGCAAGCTATTCTCTTATCAATAAAAAATAGGACTAATCATCTTAACTTTTTGCTGGGTTGTAGTTGCTGGAAATGCTTGCTGGAATTTTCGGGAAAAGATCTTTTGAAGATAACTTGAAAGACACTCTTTCCATTTCACATCCTTTAACTTGTGCTTTATCACTGATACTCTTTACGTTGTTTCTTTTACTGCTTTACTGTTGTAAAATAAGGAATAATCTGCAATAAAAAGGCATTTTGACTAATACTCTTTGACTCTGGTATTTTACGCTGATATACTTTGACTGCAAATTTTGTATTAAGTCAGTGAATTCCTACCATTGTTTTGCACTGGGAATTTTCATATTCTTCAATTTCCTATAACTTTCATTTGCCTCTGTATACTTAGAAAAATTGGGCTTAATAATGAAAATGTGTTTGATCTCATTTTGTAGAAAGAAAAAGTTCTCAAAATATTCCAAAATGACTTTACCATTTGGAGACCCCTATGGTAAAGATTTGTTGACCTTCTCTTTGGCATAAGCCCTGATTTTGTTGTCATAATCCTTCTGTGCCATTAAATTTTCATTCAAAGCATGAATTTATGGAAGGCCTGCTTGTGTTACTATGCATTTGGCCCAAAATCTTGTGATTGCTAAATTCATGTATTTACATTTTTCCTCCAAATTATTCATCATATTTCTCTTATTCAGGACTTTCTTGATTTGTAGTATGCTTTCAGTTCTGTCCTGAATTTTTAGTTCTTCAAGCTCCTCTCTGTGTTTGCTATTCAGAAATGTAATAAGCTTCAAAGCTAGAGCATGTTTGTCAGCCAGTTCTTCTTTTGTTTTCTTAATTTCAATTTGTGCTGCTTTGAGTAACTCCTTCTGTTCATAAATAATTTGGATTGAAGGCCACTGAGAATGTATTCCTTGAATGATGTTGCTCCGAAGATAATTCTTGATATATGACACCTGTTCAGTGAGATTAACCTGTTGTTGTAGAATCTTTACCTGCTCCTGCAATCTCTTGGCTCTCTGCTCATGTCCTTTGGATGTGATTAATGCATCTCTCTTTAATGTTTCAAGATTTCGAATAGTACCTTTCAAATTGATTATCTCTTTATCTTTTAAGGACATGTCTTCCATAGCCTTGACTATGGCAACTGTTTCACCTGTTTTATTTACCTGTGATGTAGAGGATGAAGTGGCAGAGATATCTTTAAAAGTAATTGACATTGTAGTTTCCAATACTCTTTTCGATGCCAAATGTTCTGCCAATGTAGAGGGAACAGTTGTACTTACAGTTGGAATAAATGTGGGAACAGAGACTTCATGAGCTCTCTTCAATGTTTCATTTTCTTGCACTAGAGATTCTATTTGATTTTCCATCTCTTTAATCTGAGCTGTCATCTTCAAAACTAGCTACATGGTTTCATCTTTTTCTATCTTTTCTTGAAGAATTTCTTTCACCTATGGGTGCTCACTCTATGGAAATTTGAGTTGCTTTCTCAAGGCAGCAATATCTTCATTCTTTTGCCTTATCAATTTCTTAGAAACTTTAGTATTAGAAGGATCTACTCCAGTTTCTATCACCAAATCTTCTAAGGAATTTATCCTCAAATCCTTAGCATGTAGAGATGCTTTACCTAATTTCATTTGAGTTTGCAAATTAGATACAGTATTTTGAAGCATGGTAGCACTCATGGTTTTGCTTACTACCTTTGAATACAGCATCTCTGAAGCACTTCTGTGGAACTCTATTTGGTCTAGTTCATGTATAGTATCAGCATTCACTTCAAACTTTGTTTTCCTATAGTCTGTGGCTGACTTTGGATCTGTTACTACTGGTTGGAGAAAAGACATGATCATTTTATTTGTTGAGTAATCAAAGGCTATCACAAGTCTGTCTTTATCTCCTGGTTTTTCTTTCAGAATTTTAGAATAAACCTCATTCTTGATTTCCTCATTCTTTTCTCTAATTTTCTTGAACCTTTTCTGGATATCAGAATCAGTTTCTTCTGCTAATTTAGAGGAAGAGGGAGCTTCTGTATCCACTTCAATCATTCCTTTACCTTTTTCCTTGTGCTTGTACCTATTCATTTTGAATTTCCCTAAGTGTTTCATTAACAATCATTGTGGCCTCATCATCTATTTGTTGATCATTATTATCATCTAAATCTATGACTCCTTTTTCTAGAGTAGTCATCTTGGCCTTCTTACTGTAGACTGTTTTAAATTTATTTTCAATGATTGTCTTTGCAAAATAGCCTTCTTCTTTTCTAGGCCTTTTATTAGATACCTCTATTGGTTGCTTAACTATAACCACCTATGTACTGTCCATATAATTCTCCTGCAGGCTATATGTTTGCATCTCCTAAATATCATCAATTAAAGTGTTTGCAACCCAATCCATCTGGTTGGCATATTTTTCAATTAGTGGCTTTGACTCATGGAGGAATGGAGTTAACTTACATTTGACCCTGAGGTTGCTCAGAATACCTTGAGGATCATAGTTCCAGTAAAATCTTTCTTGGAACTTGAATGCTGATAATTTGCTGCTTACCTCTTTCAAAGCATCTCTGTTGTTGACTAAGAAAGAGCCAATTTGACTTTTCAACTTGAATTGTGCTTTCTTTTTGGATGCTATGAAGTTCATTGCATCTGCATTCAAAATCGGTTTCAAGTATTCCAAAGCAAAAATCCTTGTAGTTAGGAATTTTAGTAATTTGTAAGGAGCCGGGATTGCACCATACACTCTGATTTCTGTGTGATTTTTAGACAAATACCAATCCCCAACTTTATAGTTTTCAGACAACTGTAAAATTCTTTTTATTTCTTCATTGATCCTTGGTGGCTCTGCTTTGTCCAACAAACTTATGGCACGTATGATAAACAAATCCTTGAAATCACTGTAACTGTACTCACTGCTATTTTTCCTAAGAAGAGAAGTCCAGAATATTACTGAAAGAGTTTTTCCCTCCATATCCATCTTCTGTAATGCAATGAGAAAATTTTATGCCTGAGAAAATAGGAAGAGATGTAACAAATATGATGTATATCTGAACACTCCTTCATCAGGTAATTTTATTAGCTGATAATGTATATTATCAACAATGAATTTGGCAAAGTCAAAGACCAATTATGGCTGTTGTCCAGGAGACAAAGTAGAGAGGAACCCTAAAATGGAGGCATCTGTAAATTCATCATTAACATAGCCTAGAATGAAGGACAACATGGAAAGGATTTTTCTAGATCCCTCAGGGAAATCAAAAGTATCATAAGGTGGATTTACCTTAGGAAGGTTGACATGATTTACTGCTCGTGGGTCACGGCTTAGTTGGAGAATATCATTGATTGCTTTAGTAGTTATGTAAAACACGACCTAACTATCTTTGTTCACCATGCATCTTTGATCAGGGATATAGTGCATCTGACACAACCTAATGAAATCTTGAGCTATATGGGTGATGGGAACCACATATTTAGGCAAGCTGGAGTCCCATACAGGTATATCATTTGCCACTTTTTTCTCAAATTTTTCCTGACACCAGCTATGTACTTCAAATAGATCAAATTCTAAGGTAGCATTAGCAATTATGTAGTCTAAGTCAATCAAGGGATTGTTCTCTTCAGAGGTGACAGGAGGCTGCAATGGTCTGACTACCTCAGTATAATCTACAGTTAGGACAGGAGTAGGTTTATCAATTTTGGAAGGTTTGGGGTTTGGAAGCTTGCTGGAGGCAGGCTTCCATGGTTTGGGACCTCCAGTTCTAGGGGTGACCTGTTTTTTTGTCATTTGAATAAAATTGAGCAGTATTAGACTTTTTTCTCAGCTCTTTATGGAAACAAAAGGTCAATTAAGTTGTCTTTGGGAAAAATTCAGAATCTGGGCGAGAGTTTTATGAGTAAAATGCAGATTTGCAATGTGCAAACGGTGGGAAGGGGATTTCAATGGTTTATTTGGTAATTTAAATGGATTTTCACTGTAGGAATAGCTTTTGGATGGTGAAAATTCTTTAGGCGGAAATGGAAAATTCTTGGAAAATTTTGACAGGGTTTCCCCTGTTTCTTCAAGGTTTGAGTACTCTCAGATGAATACTTTTGGCTTTTAAATTCCAAGTGGTTTAATTTTTCTTGAAAATTAAGAATTTGCAGGTTTGATTACTGAAAAAAATACCTTTAAATAGGTATGGTCGTGGTCGAAGAGGGTTGCAGGTGATACCAGTATTCAAACTGGTTGCAGATATTTAGTAAGAGGTACTGGGATTCTTCGAAGGAAAAATTAAGAGGGGAAATGGCTTCTGGGATAAAAAACAGCTTTGAAATGGTGTCTATGAATGTTTTCTGAGAGGGAGTAGGTGCAAATGCATGTAAACAATAAGATTTAAGTCTGAAACCTCAAGTATTATTAATAAACATAACATTTATTGCAGGTTGATATTAATGGCGGGAGCGGTTTGTGCTTTTGAAGGCGAAACTACTTGTGGTTATCGCATTGCTTCTGGGCAATAACTGGTTTTTTTCTTTTGCAATGCGATCCAGTAAAATTAGGACACGCAGTGGGCGAGGGTTTCGTAAAACAATTTTTATCGCAAAATTTTTTGCCAACTTTGCCCGATCACTTTTGTAATGCAACATGGGATCCGTGGCGTCGAATTTGGTTGAGAGATGTGAACAGCTGAGATGCATCAGGAAGCTGCAGGGAAACAAGGTGGGACTGGGTACTTTGATCTGCATCGTTGATTTGATGAGAGAAGATTGACGGTTTAAAATCAATGCGATAGGGAATGGTGGGGGCGGGGGAATGATTTATTGAGTTTAGTTTAGACTGTAGGATTAAAGGGATTAGGATGATTAGAGGGTCGAGAACGAATGCAAGGATGCTTCGTTTTTATTAATGAAATTTATGTACAAAAGGATTTTACACATAGAATGGGGTGGTTTTAAATATTTAACCAAGGTTTAATCTTATGGTAAGGGGATATATATCGAGGGGAAGGGCGAGGTTAAAATGTTAACCTTGGGTAAATTTTGTGAGGGGAAATGCGAATAAACTTCTTTTTCTTCATTGTTCTATATACACACTATGTAAATAAATTGCGCATTTTCAATATTATTTTTATTATATAGTTTCAGATTGGTCAAAGGTCTAAAACTATAAGGGAAAGGGGATATTTTATTATGGATAAGTTTCATGTCAAAGGGATAATTTCGGGATGTTTTTCAACATGTGTTTAATATCTTTGACATGAAAAGTATATAATAAGAGGGTTTTGGGGATATTAAATAAAAAGGGAGCTATATTAATAGGACTAGGATAATTGATAGGGAGTTAATAAAATATGTTAAATGTTAATATGAAAAGGGACAATGAATACTCAAAATTCATAAATAAAACTAAGGAAAGTGAAAATTAAAGCAAATCTTTATTATCATAACTTAATCACTTTTACTTGGAATATCATGTTTTTGAGGGTTTTTATGTCTTGTAAAATGGAGGAAGTTAATAAAATGGGCCTTTATGTGACTTTTAAGTAAGAAAAGAGTTCCCACTTATGAAGTTAAATGGTGATGAGTGCATGAAGGGGTAAATGATGAAAATTTTAGGGATTAATATAGAAACTTAACATTTTCAACTAATCAGTCATTAAGCCTTGGGTCCGGTTCCAACAGAAATCAAGGAAATGCCTTGAGCCTCTTTGACTGATAGTCTAGAATATCAAATCGCTATGGGGAGGGGAAGTTATTTATTTATTGCCCTGGTGAAAGATATTTACAATGATGTTTCCCACCTTCTTCTACCTACCCAGTCATTATATTCTAACATTTTTTCCTTCTATTTTAATCAGGTGCATTTGAACTAGAAACCTTACAACATTTTATTCTTTTTTGAAAGCAGTAAACTATCTAATTCTACACTTATTGCATCCAAGAATCCAGATCAAATTGTTGGATTCTTTTATTCTCTACCTAACTAATGAATTGTCATGATTAAATTGTATGACAATTGTTTATTCTCTATCTACAACATTTGAAATTGAAAAATGAAGAGTCAAGATTAAATTGTTCAACTCATGACAGATTATGGCATTTATTGACACTCTACCATAATCAACTGCAAAAGGTAAAAGTAGTGGCATTTAGACTTGCACACTTTCATGTTTTATTCATCTTTTCTCTTTGGGGTATCTTATTTTTTTTAAGTCCTTTGATCTTTCTTTTAGGACTTTTTACCCTCTTTTTTTATTTTATTTTTTGATTTTTTATTTTTACAAAATATGGGAAAATAACTTGCAGAAAGAAAAGTTTGTACATAGTTACAAGACTAACATCAGTCAAGTCAAAATTATGAATCCTATATTTATAGGTTACTAACATCGGCTTCACTTCGGGATGACATTTCCTGGTGGAATGTCAAGAACTCTAAGATCAGTAGCCTTCAACTTTGACCTTGGTGATCCTGTAATTGTCTTCTGGTTTCTGCAGCAATTCATACTTATGACATTTTTTACTGCAAAGCTTAGGGCCTTCTCTTCGGGCTTCAACTTTGTAGATAAAATCTCCAATCCAATCTACACACTTGCAATGAATATTTACAATGATAAAATAAATGAATCTAATTGATGACTGACTCAGAAGAATAGAAGTGTTACAACATTCTACCATTCACTGGTCCTTCTTGTAGTTCAGTTCCATCTAAATTACTGATGAAAAAAGAATTGTTACCTCTATAACCATATATCACATAAGGTCCTTGCCATAGAAAGTCAAACTTTCCATGTTTGCCTTTATCCTCTCTCCGTGAATCCCATTTCAAAACTTAATCCCCTATGAAAAAATCATCTTCTTTAATCCTTTTATCAAAAATCTTTTTAATTTTATCTTGTACAACTTGTGATCTTTCATAAACTTCTTCCCTTGTTAGTTGGAGATGTATAGTTTCATTAATTCTTCGTTGAATATCATTGGTTTCCACCTGTGCTTCTTGAATGATCTTCATGACTGGAACACCCAAGGAAGAGGGGAAAACTGCATCCATTCCATAAACAATCTGATAAGGTGAAGTTCCAATGGACTTCTTTGTGGTAAGTCTATCAGCCCATAAGGCATAGACTAGCATTTTGTTCCAGGTCTTTTTGTTTTCTTGAAGTAATTTCTTGATTATATTAATTAAGCTTTTGTTTGATGATTTGGCTAAACCATTACCTTGTGGATAATATGCAGTGGAATGACCTAATGTAATACGGTATTTATGACAGAAAGAAATCATTTTCTTGGATTTGAATGCAGATGCATTGTCAGTGATAATCTTATGTGGACATCCAAATCTTGACAAAACATTACTTTCTATAATTAAGATTATAACTGAATCAGTGGCTTGCCTAGTAGGAATGGCTTCTATCCACTTTGTAAAATAAATCTGTAGCAGTTAAAATCCATTTATGTTGGCCTGATGATGGAGGGTGGATTTCACCAATGAAGTCTAACCCCCATAGTTGAAATGGATTTTCTGAAGATATAGGCTTAAGAGGTAAGGGCAATAATTTCTTTTTCCCTTCAAAAATTTGGCATTTGTGACATGAGGTAACAAATTTTTTGACATCAAAAAATAAATTTGGCCAATAGAAACCAGCTCTCAATATTTTTTCTGCTGTACTCTTCCAGTATAGGTGGCCTCCATAGTCACCTGCATGAAATTCCTCAAGAATTTTGTCAGCCTCTGATTTTAATAAACAATTCAGTAAAATCCCACTACTTTCTTTCCAATAAAGTGCATTGTTTAAGATACAAAACCTCATTGCTTTATGTTTGATAAATCTTTCTTTGGTTTTAGTTAGCCCAGGAGGAGCTTGTAAATGTGTGAGTACAAAGATAATATCAAAGTACCATGGTGATTCTAGATAGGCCTCACTGATCAATGGAGTCGCCATATCCTCCTGGTCATCTATTTGTGCAATGAAATTAATATCTAAAGCATTGCAATTGGATTCATCCATCAATCTGGCTAAACCTTGTCCTTTAATGAGCTTTGTTGGTTTGATTTCCAGATCATATTCAAGGATAGTGGCAATCCAAAAGGCATTTTCACGTACATGAAAGTTCCCCAAGGAGTGGTAAATGAATTTTTAGTTTGATCATCTTTATGAACTAAAATTTGATTATAACCAGAGAAACCATCTAGTAAAGAAATTCTTGAAGAACCTGCCACCCTATGCAAAATATGATCCATTTTGGGCAAGGGGTAATTTTCTTTAAAGGAAGCTTTATTGAGATTTCTAAAGTCTATACACAGTCGAATTTCTCCTATTTTCTTTCTGGTGGGCACTAAATTAGATACCCAATTAGAATACCTGACTGGTGCAATTATTTGTGCATCAAACATTCTTTTAACTTATTTTTCGATTAGAGGTAATAAAATTGGATTAATCCTTCTTAATTTTTGTTGAAAAGGTTTTTGATTTTCTTTCAAAGGGATCTTATGTTGAATTATTTCTTTGTTGTAAGTTTTCAGATCTTCGTAACCCCATGCAAAGACATCCTGGTATTCTTTCAAAAGTTCTATATATTTAACCTTTTCTTATGATGATAAGGATTTTGATAATTTGATAATTTTTGGTTTTTCATTTGTTCCTATGTTACACTCTTCTATATTAGACTTAATTGGTTCCATTTTTGGCCTTTTGGGCACATCATTGGAATCAAACAAGTCTTCTAGGGGAGTTAAGCCTCTGGGTAAAATGTTATGTTTTAAATCAATCAAATCTGGTTCATCTTCCATCATTTCCTCTATATCTACTTTTTCCAAGTCATCTATGTCACTCTGAGTAAATATAGTAGGTTTATCAAAATTAAGTACATCTAAATCATCTAAATCATTTAAATCATATATTTGACAAGAATTTGAATCTATATTACAAGGTGAATCTATATTACAATCATTATCAATTTGGAAATTTTGAAACTCTCGCTCATTGTTCAAAAACTGATAGATTTGTTCATCTTCTGAGAAAAATTGCCAGTATTTTACATTGTCTGGGACAATAGGTCTGTGTTTGATTTCAACAGTGTATTTTTGTATTGGTGAAAACGGAAGTTTTCAAGTGCTAGCAAAGGTTGCTAAACAATGGGCTTGTAAATTCTGTTTTCTAGGAATAATAGCAAACTTGCATTCTAACAAATCTTCAACTAAATCATGTGTTCTGTCCCTGTATCTGGCCAATCTGGGATTGTAAACAGAGTATTCTGCATTTATTTGTTTGATAACTAACTCTGAATCTCCCATAATCAATATTCTTTGCGCTCCCAATTTTCTAATAATTTTAAGACCTAAGATTAAAGCCTCATATTCATCCATGTTATTGGCACACTTGAAATTTAATCTGAAGGCATGCCCTTGGGAATGGCTAGTTTCAATATTGGTGATCCATGCACTAGTTCCAGCTCCTGATTTATTCACTGATCCATCAAAATCCAAATGCCATAAAGCTTCATGACCAATGTAATCATCCATTATTTTAGGCTTTATATCAGTAAGTTCAGTTTGGACATTATTATGATTAGAGTTACAGAGAATAAAGGAATCAAGATCAATAGGAGTTGAATAGATTGGATAACTGGTAGGTCTTTCAGCATTGCTAATCATGAACTTCATTAAGGTTTCTCTGTAAAGCTTTTTGGGCTGCCCAAATACTGAGATAGTGGCATAACTCATGTCAAGTTGTAGAGATCCCTGCAACTTTGCTCCCAATGAGCGAGAAAGAAGCATGCCATATTTTGGCGGGATATCAGCTACCACAACATCCATGATCATGCTTTTACCAGGATGTTGGACCAAGTTTACACACAAATCTTTAATCAATCCTATGCATTTGACTTTAGAAGAATCAAATTGGAATAGGTCTTTATATGGCCGGGTTATGTCTAGATTCAAGGTTTCCATTATTGCTAGGTTATGAGAAGCTCTAGTATCTAGCATAGCATTATGTAATATCTGATCAATTACAGTAAGACTTAAATAAAATGGAGGTACTGACCCATCTAAATTTGGACCAAAGATTAATTCAGGTCTATCATCATTCATATTAATTGTATCCTCATTTTCATTTACATTCAATGTTTTAGTAATAATAGATCTATACAAGTCATTTTTAGCCAATTCAACTAAGGGAATGGCTATCTTCAACATAGATATTTCAGATTGAATGTTAAATGTTGACTGAGATTTGATAGCTTGATGTAATTCATCTTTTGGAACTGTTGTTTGGGATGATTTTTCTTGTGTTTCAACAGTTTTACCTTTAGCTTGAGTTTTTCTTTTATCTTCTGTTTGAGTTTCCTAATTTCTGCTATCTTTGATTGTTTTTTTAGGAACAATTTGAGTGTTAAAAGATGTTTTATCAGATTTGGAATTATCAGCAGAAGATTTGGGATTTTATGATTTCGAGTCAGCTGGATTCTTTTTTGGATCAGTAACTGTTGTTGAATTGGTGGTCTTTGTGGTATTAGCCTTTTGGGCATCTTTGGAGGATTGAGCCACCTCATCAGTGATATCTACAATCTTTGGACTAGGCTGTTTTTTAGGACTGGGTGGGTTCGAATTTTGTTTATTTTCTCTGGGAAGAATCTGCAAAATTTTAGTCTTGGGAGTCTATATATTCTTTTTGTTTTGATTTTGTTGAGATGGAGCATTGTTTTTTGCAGTAGGCTCATTTTTTTTCTTGCTCCTAAGGTTATATTGGTTGTGAATTTCATTGATTGCAAAGTCATAACCTTGCTTATAGTCAAAGGATTCACCAGATTCCACCTTGAACTGTTGTAGCTCAAAGAGTTCCTAGTCCTCCTAAGTGAGGAAAATTGTATTGCTTTCATCTATCCCCATAACTATGTTGATGTATTCCTCATCCTCAACATGGTTTTGAGAACTCTCTGCAAAGTTCTCTTGGAATGGGGGTCTTATGTTTTGATCTGGGGAGGGTTCTTTACCTTTCCCAAGATTGTTGTTTTTCCTATAGTTGGGATTTCTGATTTAGGATTGATTGTCCCATTGTGGTTTTCTTTTAATGTGGTCTAATCTCTCAACTAATTTTTCTAATGTTTTGTTAATAAAATCAAATTTACCATCTAAGTTTGAAGCTTCTTCCTTGATTGTAACCCTCCTCTCTTTTCTAAGTCTAGCTTTTTTGGTAAGGATATTGATTTCTACTCCAACAGCATTTAGTGGCATTTGTTCTAGAGTATCTGCATCCCTTTCTCTAAGTTGATAGCCCATGTCTACATCAAAACAGTCAAGGAATTTGAGCAGCACGGAATATGGAGTGGGTTTAAGGTCTGCAGGAATAGAATTGTAAATACTATTGTATCTGGTGCAAAAATCTTGGATAGACTCATTGGGAGCTCTCTTAACAGCATCAAACTCAGATAATATTTGTAGGGGATTTTTCTTCTTTTCCCATTTATTTAGAAAATCTCTATGGAATGTATCTAAGTCTGCTATAGTACCAGCACCTAAATTTCTAAACCATGTTTTGACTTCTCCTATTAGGCTTTGTGAAAACAACCTCATTCGGACATCAGACTCATCTATCTCATAAATTTCCCAAAAATCATTCATTTTGGTGATATGTTGTTGTGTAGTAATTTGTGAACAATTATCAAATAATGGGATATCCTTTTGGTAATTTTGAGGCATGTCATGGAGGTTTTGAGGTAAGACCAGGGGAGCATATCTGGCTGCCATGACTTGGATTTTTGCTAAGCTGGGAGGTACAGTAGTAGTGGCAGGGATAGTGCTGGTTATAACAGTAGATGTGCTGAAGGCTATACTTGAAGAGCTTGGAAAAGAGGATGGAAAATGAGTGGTATGGGTAGGAAATATAGATGAAGTGCTTATCAAGCTAGTAGGTATAGTGGTAGTGGATGTAGTGGACTGAGTAAATGATGGAAATACTACTTTGGGTTGTAAGGGCAGCTCAGGGATGAATGGCCCTGTGGATTGAGGGTATAATGAATATATTATCCTATGTTGTAGAGGCAACTCAGGACTTATAGGCTCTAGGGGTGAACTGATAGTAAAATCTGTAAATGAAGTGGCAGCATACAGAGTAGAATCTGATGCTGGAAAGACTGTGGTGTATAGTTGGGAAACTAGAGGTTTAAATTGAGACAAAAAATTGGCTAACTTAATAGCTTCTTCAATTTCTTTTATCCGTTTAACATTTACCCTTTCTACTGGACTTTGAATTTCAGTTTTGTCTGATTTTATAGGTGCTAAAATAACTTTTTGTTTCTCATTCACAAAAGAAGTAAAGACAGGATCGATAACAGTTTCCTTTAAATTAGTTTCAGACTTGGTTCTAAATAATGATTTTTCAAACTTCAAATCAAATTCAATATCTGATAAGCTTACTAATTCTTTGGGTAAAGAATCAGCTATTCTCAGGGGTACTTCAGTTTTTGAACTAACAGTTTGTTTTTTCTTTCTTCCTATCTGGTCCGGATTGTCTACTATATCTGCAGGGTTGGGATCAGGATTGGATCTAGTATAATAGACCTTCTTTGGAGCTAGAATTATTATTGTATAAATACCCACAACCTTTAAACTTAATCTTAAAGTAGAAAAGATATGTTTAAAAAATTTCTTCTAAGATTAAACTTAAAACTGGAGAGTGGTTATTTCCCCAGTGTGGTCGCCAGTATGTTATCACCCTAGTAATTCTTAGGTCATGGGATTTTGGTTTATAGTTAAAGAAAACCAGGGGTAACCAATAACCTCTTTTAGATTTCAAGATCTAGCCTTCCTGAATTATAGAGAGGGATCTCTCCTTATGATTTAACTTTGTTTTAGATTTGAGTTTTAGGATAGGTACGATTGAATAATTGGTTTGTTTCAAAAGTTTGGTGGGAAATAAGATTACTTGGAGACAAATTAAAGAGGGATCTACTAGTCCATTGGGCTATGGAGTCAAAATGTAGCAGGCAAGACTGAAAGGCAAGACCAAAAGGATGCTAATGTACTCAGGGAAAGGTAGATAACCCTCAGAGATTTGAATAGTATGATTGGATGGGATAAAGGACAGTGAAGGATCCTTTGATCATGAAATAAGGAGAAGGAGGCAGGGGTAAAACGGGACTCAGGAGCAACTAAGAATTCCTAGGTTTGGAAATCAACAGAAAACATTGAAATGATCACTTAGTTAAGATAGGGAGTTTTTTACACTTATCCTAAAATAATACTCCTAATTAATCATTCAGATTTGAACACATATATGAAATTGAATGGAACTTCAGAAAAGGAAACAATGACATAAAGAAATCACTTTACTCATTAGTTTCTCGCAAGAATCCTGAGTTATGAAGTCCAGTTAGCTGTAGTCCAGTCTGCTGCTATACAATCAACACATGAAGCCTCCAAAGTACCAGCAAAAATATCTATAATAATCTCAGCAACTTTTATTCCACACTTAATACTTCAAAAAGAGAAGTATTTATACAAAAATTATTACAAAATATCTTAGAGACATGTAGGAATATCTCTAGGCAAAAATAAATATTTATTACATAGAAAGAGGGAAAACTGCAAAACAAACTGGCAAGTTGTTCTCCTATCAATAAAAAATAGGACTAATCATCTTAACTTGTTGCTGGGTTGTAGTTGCTGGAAATGCTTGCTGGCATTTTTGGGAAAAGATCTTTTGAAGATAACTTAAAAGACACTCTTTCCATTTCACGTCCTTTAACTTGTGCTTTATCACTGATACTCTTTACATTGTTTCTTTTACTTCTTTACTGTTGTAAAATAAGGAATAATCTGCAGTAAAAAGGCATTTTGACTGATACTCTTTGACTCTAGTTTTTTACCCTGACACACTTTGACTGCAAATTTTATATTAAGTCAATGAATTCCTGCCATTGTTCTACACTGGGAATTTTCATATTCTTCAATTTCCTGTAACTTTCATCTGCCTCTGTATACTTATCAAAATTGGGCTTAACAATGAAAATATATTTGATCTCGTTTTGTAGAAAGAATAAGTTCTCAAAATATTCCAAAATGACTTTACCAGTTGGAGACCGCTGTGGTAAAGGTTTGTTGACCTGCTCTTTGGCATAAGCCCTGATTTTGTTGTCATAATCCTTCTGTGCCATTAACTTTTCATTCAAAGCATGAATGTTTGGAAGGCCTGCTTGTGTTAGTACTGTGTATTTGGCCCAAAATCTTGTGATTTCTAAATTCATGTCTTTACATTTGTCCTCCAAATTATTCATCATATTTCTCTTATTCAGGACTTTCTTGATTTGTAGTATGCTTTCAATTCTGTCCTAAATTTTTAGTTCTTCAAGCTCCTCTCTATGTTTTCTATTCAGAAATGTAATAAGCTTCAAAGCTAGAGCAGGTTTGTCAGCCAGTTCTTATTTTGTTTTCTAAATTTCAATTTGTGTTGCTTTGAGTAACTCCTTCTGTTCATAAATAATTTGGATTGAAGGCCACTGAGAATGTATTCATTGAATGATGTTGTTCCAAAGATAATTCTTGATATATGACACCTGTTCAGTGAGATTAACCTATTGTTGTAGAATCTTTACCTGTTCTTGTAATCTGTTGGCTCTCTGCTCATGTCCTTTGGATGTAATTAATGCATCTCTGTTTGATGTTTCAAGATTTCGAATAGTACCTTTCAAATTGATTATCTCTTTATCTTTTAAGGACATGTCTTCCATAGCCTTGACTATGGTAGTTGTTTCACCTGTTTTATTTACCTGTGATGTAGATGACGAAGTGGCAGAGATATCTTTAGAAGTAATTGACACTGCAATTGCCAATACTCCTTTTGGTGCCAAATGTTCTGCCAATGTAGAGGGAACAACTGTACTTACAGTTGGAATAACTGTGGGAATGGAAACTTCATGAGCTTTCTTCAATGTTTCATTTTCTTGCACTAGAGATTCTATTTGATTTTACATCTCTTTAATCTGAGCTGTCATCTTCAAAACTAGCTGCATGGTTTCTTGTTTTTCTGTCTTTTCTTGAAGAATTTCTTTTCCATGTGGGTGCTCACTCTGTAGCAATTTGAGTTGCTTTTGTAGGTTTTAACCCTGAAAATAAATTATCCACACATGAATCTTATAACAGAAAATAAACAATAGCGAGAGCATAAGGTATAAAAGCAGAATGGCTGCAAAGAGGTTCCCTTGGATCCCAAATCGGGACGACCAGCTTGATTTTTCATTATATTCCTTTTAGTGTTACAACACATATATATACATGCCGAAGCATACATAAACCCCAATCCATTAACCCTAGATTAGAACATAATCGTAGTTCCCTTGACCAGATCTACACAATACTAGGGGCCGAAAACCATCGTACCCCAAAACCATGTGCAAAATCATGCACAAAACATGGGTGGGTCCGCCTATGAGTGGGACCGCATACCAAAAAAAAAATTTGTCGAGGCGCTGCCCCGAACCCCGATAGGGGGGGCTGCTGCGCCCGGTGCAACGTATAGCGCATGGGGTTAGTCATGGAAATAATATAACACATACCCAACATTCTCCCACTTGTTGTTTTCTTTCCATAGGGGGCCACAGGAGAGCTTAGTCATTGGACCAATTCTTCAACACCCATTGTTTCTCTACACCAAGAGAACTTCTAAGTGCTTACAGACTTCGTCAATGCATCTGCAACATTCTTCAAAGTGTCCACCTTTACCAACAACACCCTTTTAGCTTCAACCATATCTCTAACAAAGTGATATTGAACATCAATGTGCTTTGTCTTTGAATGATAAGCAGGGTTCTTAGCCAAGAAAATTGCACTTTGGCTATCACAGTCTATCCTTATAGCTTGCTGTACCAACCCCATACTTGAACAAAATCTCTGCAACCAAACTGCTTCCTTGCTTGCATGAGTGGCTGCTATGTATTCTGCCTCTATAGTTGAAAGCGCCACTACAGACTGTCTTTTACTCATCCAACTAACTGCACCTCCAAATAGGCTAAACACATACCCACTTGTAGATCTTCTTTGGTCCAGATCTCCAGCCCAGTCTACATCAACAAAACCATGAATGTCCAACATTCTTTCTAATCCTGGTCTTCCTTGGTAGCACAAGACATAATCACTAGTGCCACGTAAATATCTGAAAACCCGCTTCACTGCTGTCCAATGCTCCTTCCCTGGGTTTGACATAAACCTGCTCAATACTCCCACTGCATGTGCAATGTCTGGTCTAGTACAGACCATTGCATACATCAGGCTACCTACTGCACTTGCATATGGAACATGGGACATATCCTCCTCTTCTTCTTGTGTCTTGGGACACTGTTCAGCAGAAAGCTTTGCACCTACAGGAATAGGAACACTCATCGGTTTACTATCCTGCATATTGAACCTCTGCAATATAGTCTCGACATACTTCCTCTGGTTTAACCAGAGCTTCCTCTTTGCCCGATCTCTCTTAATTTCCATGCCCAAAATATAGTTTACAACACCAAGATCCTTCATGTCGAATTTGGAGAATAGTTGGGTCTTCAAATCTTGGATAATTTCTTTGTCATTTCCAATCAACAACATATCATCCACATAAAATACCAAATAAATAACACGGTCACCAATTAATTTAAAATAAACACAGTGATCCTCCTTGCTTCTAGTGAAGCCAAGTCCCCGTATATAGGTATCAAATTTCTGATACCACATCCTTGGTGACTGTTTTAACCCATACAGAGACTTCTTCAACCTGCATACCAGTTCTTTCTTACCCTTCACCTTAAAGCCTTCAGGTTGCTTCATGTAGATCTCCTCTTCTAGATCCCCGTGAAGAAATGTTGTCTTCACATCCATCTGTTCTATCTCAAAATCAAATGCAGCAGCAACAGATAAAAGTAATCTAATAGAAGTAACTTTGGCAACAAGAGAAAAAATATCACCAAAATCAATTCCCGGCACCTAGGAATAACCTTTTGCTACCAACCGATATTTTTATTTCTCCACCTTGCCTCTACATTCATCTTCTTCTTAAACACCCATTTTCTCCCGATGGGCTTCCTTCCAACCAGCAACTCCACCAAATCCCATGCCTCATTTTTATGCAAGGATGCCATTTCATCAACCATGGCCTCCTTCCAGATTTTTCCATCCTCTGAATCTGCCTCCTTTTGTGATTACAGGATCATCATCGATTGATTAGGCAAACCTAAACAAAATCGAGATGGACTATACCTTTATTGCCTTCTTTCTGACGGTCTTCTCCACAGTGCAGGTTTGTAGCTCTTCCTCTTTCGAGTATTCTTTTGTTGTAGAGTCTAATTCATCCTTCTTTAGCTCAAACTCTATCTTCTCAGGTTCCCTTGGTAGGACTTCATGTTTAACAACATCTTTCACCTCTCTAAACACGACATCTCAGTTGTACACAACCTTCCTTGTTTCTGGGTTCCAAAGCTTGTAACCATTTAAACCATCCTTATACCCAATAAAGATGCACCTTTCATATTTATTATCCAATTTTCTCCTTTTCTCCTTTGGAACATGTGCATATGAATCACATCCAAATACCCTCAGGTGTGAAAGAAGGGTTTCTTACCGGTCCTTACCTCATGTGGAGTCTTATCCTCATGGCCCATTGGAAGGAGATCCATTAACTAAGTAACATGCAGTCTCCTGCCTCTTGCCCCAGAAATTATTGTCCCTGTTTGGTACCCACAGAGCATGCTTCTTGCCTTTTCCATCGACGTTCTGTTCATTCTTTCTGCAACTCCATTTTGCTGAGGTGTGTATGGAGTAGTCTTCTGCCGTGCTATACCACACTTCTTACAGAACTCTTCAAATTCCTTCTTGCAGAACTCCCCACCATTATCTGTCCTCAACGCCTTTATCTTCTTCTATGTCTGGTTTTCCACCAGAGCCTTAAATTCTTTAAATTTGTCAAAGACTTCAGATTTCTTCCTCAAGAAATATATCCATGTATTCCTTGAGAAATCATCTATGAATGAAACATAGTACACAGACTTTCCCAGTGATGGAACTGACACAGGTCCAAACACATCACTGTGCACAAGCTCTAATATCTTGTTCGCCCTCTTAGCACCAGAAGGAAAACTCACCTGATTCTGCTTCCCATATGCACAATGTTCACAGAAATCGAAATCCAGAGAGAAATTAGACATACCTTCTACCATACCATTTCTATGCAGTATCCGAAGGCCCTTCTCTTCAATATGTCCAAGCCTTTGATGCCATAGCATGGTCTTTTCTCCAGAGATAGCTAGGCTTTCCGCTCCTCTTTCAGGAACCACGGAACTGTTACATGCATCAATAACAGTGCTACCTTGTAGCTTGTACAGAGTTCCAATCTAAACTCCCCGCATTAATATCAGTGCTCCTCGAACCATCTTGCAGGCATCTTTCTCTAACACTGTTTTTACACCTGCATCATCCATCTTGCTTACAGAAATCCGATTTCTGGCCAATGCAGGAATATGCAGAACACCAGGAAGTGTTCTAATCCTTCCACCTTGCAGCCTCAGCTTGACCTTTCCACGTCCGACGATTCTGGCCTTCCTATCATCCCCTAGGAAGACATCACCACCATCATATTTCTCATATTCGTAGAACCACTCCCTATGGGGAGTGAAGTGAAAGGATGCACCTGAGTCAATGAACCATGATTCATGATCTACAAGTGTACTTGAAGAAGAAGCCAAATACACATCCCCACCTTCATCCGAGGTGGTTTTTGCCTCTGCAGAAGGAGCATCATCAGATCCCTTTCCTTTCTCAGGAGCTTTAGATCTGCAGTCCTTTTTGTAGTGCCCTTCCTTTCCACATTTCCAGCATACCTTTACAAACTTTCCAGGAGATTTAGATCTCCCTCTAGATTTGGATCTCCCACTCGAAACCTTATTCTTGTTTCTGTTTTGGGACCTTCCTCGTACAGATAAGGCATCTCCATTCTAGCCCTCCATATTTCTCCGTCTCATTTCCTCCAACAACAAGGCTGAGACAATGTCATCAAAATTCAAGGTAGTTGTATTGCTACCTATTGCAATAACCAGAATATCCCACGAGTCTGGTAGAGAACACAAAAAACTGATGCACTTATCTTCATCTGATATTTTAATATCAACAGATGACAACTGACTTACCACAGTATTGAAGGCGTTCAGATGCTCTGTCACCGAGTCTCCATCCTTAATCCTCAGGTTATACAGCTTTTTCTGTAGGAACAACTTATTCACCAAAGACTTAGATTGGTACAAAGTCCCAATTTTTTCCCACAAATTCTTTGTCGTAGCTTCCCCAGATATATTCAACAATACTGAATCTGAGACACACAACCATATTGTGCTCTTAGCCTTTCGATCTAGTTTCTTCCAGTCTTCATCTGACATTGTTGTTGGTTTAGTACCTGGATCTACCGCAATCCACTGATCTTTATCCACTAGCAGATCCTCCATCTTGAGCTTCCATAACTCAAAGCTCTGACCATTAAATTTCTCGATCTCTATCTTCCCGCTGCTCACCATCCTCTTTCACCGCAAGAATCGATCCCACAGATCTCCCACTGAACAGGGTCTACCTCAGGTCCAAGAAAAAAACCCTCAGCAGCAAAGGCGTCCTCTTGAAGCCAAAACAGCTCGGATAACAAATGTAGGTTTTAACCCTGAACATAAATTATCTACACACGAATCTTATAATATAAAATAAACAATAGCGAGAGCATAAAACATAAAACAGATAAACACAGAGATTTTCCCCTAGATCCCAAATCAAGATGACCAGCTTGATTTTTCATTATATTCCTTTTAGTGTTACAACACATATATATACATGTCGAAGCATACATAAACCCCAATCCATTAACCCTGGATTAGAACATAACCGTAGTTCCCTTGACCAGATCTATAAAATACCAGGGGCCAAAAACCATTGTACCCCAAAACCATGTGCAAACTCATGCACAAAACATGGGTGGGTCTGCCTATGAGTGGGACCGCATACCAAAAAAAAAATTTGTCGGGGCGTTGTCGCCCCCCCTGTGACCCCCCTGCTGCACTCAGAGCAACGTACAACGTGTAGGGCTAGTCGTGGAAAGAATATAACACATACCCAACAGCTTTCTCAAGGCAGAAATATCTTCATTCTTTTGCCTTATGAATTTAATAATCTACTCTAGTTTCTATCACCAAATCTTCTAAGGACTTGATCCTCAAATCCTTAGCCTGTAGAGATGCTTTATCTAATTTCATTTGAGTTTGAAAATTATATACAGCCTTTTGAAGCATGGTAGAACTCATGTTTTTGCTTACTACCTTTGAATATAGCGTCTCTGAAGCACTTCTGTGGAACTCTATTTGGTCTAGTTCATGTATAGTATCAGCATTCACTTCAAACTCTATTTTCTTGTAATCTGTGGCTGGACTTTGGATCTGTTACTACTAGTTGGAGAAAATACATGATCATTTTATTTGTTGAGTAATCAAAGGCTGTCACAAGTCTATCTTTATCTCCTAGTTTTTCTTTCAGAAGTTTAGAATAAACCTCATTCTTGATTTCCTCATTCTTTTCTCTGATTTGCTTGAACCTTTTCTCGATATCAAAATCAGTTTCTTCTGCTGATTTAGAGGAAGAGGGAACTTCTGTATCTGCTTCAATAATTTCTTTTCCTTTTCCCTGTGCATGTACCTGTTCATTCTGAATTTCCCTGAGTGTTTCATTAACAATCATTGTGGCCTCATCATCTGTTTTCTGATCATTACTATCATCTACATTTATGACTCCTTTTTCTAGAGTAGTCATTTTGGCCTTCTTGCTGTAGACTATTTTAAATTTATTTTCAATGATTGTCTTTGCCAAATAGCCTTCTTCTTTTCTAGGCCTTTTATTAGTTACCTCTATTGGTTGCTTAACTGTAACCACTTGTGTACTTTCCATATGATTTTCCTGTAGGCTATCTGTTTTCATCTCCTGAATATCATCAATTAAAGTGTTTGCAACCCATTCCATCTGATTTGCATATTTTTCAATTAGTGGCTTTGACTCATGGAGGAATGGAGTTAACTTACATTTGACCCTGAGGTTGCTCAGAATACCTTGAGGATCATAGTTCCAGTAAAATCTTTCTTGGAACTTGAATGCTGATAATTTTCTGCTTAGCTCTTTCAGAGCATCTCTGCTGTTGACTATGAAAGAGCCAATTTGACTTTTTGACTTGAATTGTGCTTTCTTTTTGGATGCTATGAAGTTCACTACGTCTGCATTCAAAATCTGTCTCAAGTATTCCAAAACAAAAATCCTTGTAGTTAGAAATTTTGGTAATTTGTAAGGAGCCAGGATTGCACCATACACTCTTATTTCTGTGTGATTTTTATACAAATACCAATCTCCAACTTTATAGTTTTCAGACAACTATAAAACTATTTTGATTTCTTCATTGATCCTTGGTGGCTCTTCTTTGTCCAACAAACTTATGGCAGGTCTGATAAACAAATCATTGAAATCACTGTAAATGTACTCACTGTTGTTTTTCTTGAGAAGAGAAGTCTAGAATATTACTGAAATAGGTTTGCCCTCCATATCCATCTTCTGTAATGCAATGGGAAAATTATCTACCTGAGAAAATAGGAAGAGATGTAACAGATATGATGTATATCTGAACACTCCTTCATCAGGTAATTTTATTAGCTGATAATGTATATTATCAACAATGAATTTGGCAAATTCAAAGATCAATTCTCGCTGTTGTCCAGGAGACAAGGTAGAAAGGAACCCTAAAATGGAGGCATCTATAAATTCATCATTAACATAGCCTAGAATGAATGACAGCATGGAAATGATTTGTCTAGAGCCCTCAGGGAAATCAAAAGTATCATAAGGTGGATTTACCTTAGGAAGGTTGACATGATTGGGCATGAAGTTTTGAAGGATCTCAAACTTCCTAGGGAAATCTAGGTCTAAATACATCTGAGTCAAATCTTCAATTGATAATGATGCTGCTTGTGGGTCATGGCTTAGTTGGAGCATATCATTGATTGCTTCAGTAGTTATGTAAAACAGGACCTCTCTATCTTTATTCACCATGCATCTTTGATCAGGGATATAGTGCATGTGACACAACCTAATGAAATCTTGAGCTAGATGGGTGATGGGAACCACATATTTAGGCAATTTGGAGTCCCATACATGTATATCATTTGCCACTTTTTTCTCAAATTTTTCCTGACACCAACTATGTACTTCAAGTAGATCAAATTCTCAGGTAGCATCAGCAATTCTTTAGTCTAAGTCAATCAGGGGATTGTTATCTTCAGAGGTGACAAGAGGCTGCAATGGTCTGACTACCTTAGTAGAATCTGCAGTTAGGACAGGAGTAGGTTTATCAATTTTGGAAGGTTTGGGGTTTGGAAGCTTGCTGGAGGCAGGCTTCTGTGGTTTGGGACCTCCAGTTCTTGGGGTGACCTACTTTTTTGTCATTTTGAATGAAATTCAGCAAGATTAGACTATTTGCTCAGCTCTTTATGGAAACAGAAGGTCAATTAAGCTGTCTTTGGGAAAAATTCAGAATCTAAGCAAGGGTTTTAAGAGGAAAATGCAGATTTGCAATGTGCAGACGGTGGGAAAGGGATTTCAATGGTTTCTTTGGTAATTTAAATGGATTTTCACCGTAGGAATAAATTTTGGATGGTGAAAATTCTTCAGGTGGAAATGGAAAATTCTGGGAAAATTTTGACAGGGTTTCCCCTATTTATTCAAGGTTTGAGTACTCTTAGATGAGTAATTTTGGCTTTTAAATTCCAAGTGGTTTAATTTTTCTTGAAAATTAAGAATTTGCAGGTTTGGATTACTGAAAAAAATACCTTTAAATAGTAATGGTCGCGGTCGAAGAGGGTTGCAGGTGATACCAGTCTTCAAACTAGTTGCAGTTGTTTAGTAAGAGGTACTGGGATTCTTCGGAGGCGAAATTAAGAGGGGAAATGCCTTCTGGAATAAACAACAGCTTCGAAATGGTGTCTTTGAATGTTTTTTGAGAGGGAGTAGGTGAAAATGTGTGTAAAAAATAAGAGTTAAGTCTGAAACCTCAAGTCTTATTAATAAACATAACATTTATTGCAGGTTGATATTAATGGCGGGAGCGGTTTGTGCGTTTGAAGGTGAAATCACTAGTGGTTTTCGCATTACTTCCGGGTGGTAACTAGTTTTTTTTCTTTTGCAATGTGATCCAGTAAAATTAGGACACGTAGCGGGCGGTGGTTTCCCAAAACAAGTTTTATCGCAAATTTTTTTGCCAACTTTGCCCAATCACTTTTGCAATGCGACATGGGATCTGCGGCATCGGATTTGGTTGAGTGATGCGAACGGATGAGATGCATTGGGAAGCTGCGAGGAAATAAGGTGGGACCAGGTACTTTGATCTGCGCCATTGATTTGATGAGAGAAGATCAAGGGTTTAAAATCAATGCAATAGGGAATGGTGGGGGCAGGGGAATGATTTATCAGGTTTAGTTTAGATCGTAGGATTAAAGGGATTAGGATGATCGGAGAATCAAGAATGAATGCAAGGATGCTTCGTTTTTATTAATAAGATTTATGTACAAAAGGATTTTCCACATAGAATGGGGTAGTTTTAAATATTTACCAAGGTTTAATCTTATGGTAAGGGGATATATATTGTGGGGAACGGTGAGGTTAAAATGTTAACCTTGGGTAAAGTTTGTGAGGGGAAATGCGAATAAACTTCTTTTTATTCTCTGTTCTATATACACACTCTGTAAATAAATTAAGCTTTTTCAATATTATTTTTATTATATAGTTTCAGATTGGTCAAAGATCTAAAACTATAGGGGAGAGGGGATATTTTATTATGGATAAGTTTCATGTAAAAGGGATAATTTCGAGATGTTTTTCAACATGTGTTTAATATCTTTGACATGAAAAGTATATAATAAGAGGGTTTTGGGGATATTAAATAAAAAGGGAGCTATATTAATAGGACTATGATAATTGATAGGGAGTTAATAAAATATGTTAAATGTTAATATGAAAAGGGACAATGAATACTCAAAATTCATAAATAAAACTAAGGAAAGTGAAAATTAACGCAAAGCTTTATTATCCTAACTTAATCACTTTTACTTAGAATATCATGTTTTTGAGGGTTTTTATGTCTTGTAAAATGGAGGAAGTTAATAAAATGGGCCTTTATGTGAATTTTAAGTAAGAAAAGAGTTCCCACTTATGAAGTTAAATGGTGATGAGTGCATGAAAAGGTAAATGATGAAAATTTTAGGGATTAATATAGAAACTTAAAATTTTCAACTAATCAGTCATTGAACCTTGGGTCCGGTCCCAACAGAAGTCAAGGAAATGCCTTGAGCCTCTTTGACTGATAGTCTAGAATATCAAATCACTATGGGGAGGGGAAGTTAGTTATTTATAGCCCTGGTGAAAGATATTTACAATGATGTTTCCCACCTTCTTCTACCTACCCAAACATTATCTTCTAACATTTTTTCCTTCTATTTTAATTAGGTGCATTTGAACTAGCAACCTTACAACATTTTATTCTTTTTTGAAAGCAGTAAACTATCTAATTCTACACTTAATGCATCCAAGAATCCAGATTAAATTGTTGGATTCTTTTATTCTCTACCTAACTAATGAATTTTCATGATTAAACTGTATGACAATTTTTTATTCTCTATCTACAACATTTGAAATTGAAAAATGAAGAGTCAAGATTAAATTGTTCAACTCATGACAGATTATGGCATTTTTTGACACTCTGCCATAGTCAACTACAAAAGGTAAAAGTAGTGGCATTTAGACTTGCACACTTTCATATTTTATTCATCTTTTTTCTTTGGGGTATATTATTTTTTCTAAGTCCTTTGATATTTCTTTTAGGACTTTTTACCCTCTTTTTTGATTTTTTTTAAATTTTTTATTTTTACAAAATATGGAAAAATAACTTGTAGAAAGCAACGTTTGTACATATTTACAAGACTAACATCAGTCAAGTCAAAATTATGAATCCTACATTTATAGGTTATTAACACTCTCTATGCTCCTACAATAGCTTACCCAAATGACGAACCTTTCCATGTTAAAAATTAAAATCATCTCTTGGAACCAAGTTGAGATTATATGTGCTTGCAAGAACCCTTGCATCAATGCTGACTGAATTAAAGACCATGTGGTGCAACAACTAAGGAATGTTAAGAAAAATTGAGAGAAAATGCCTTGATCACTAAATATAAGTGATGAAATTATAATTCCTAATGAGTCCCTAGATTCTTTGTTTTTTGTTTGACTTCTTAAATTACTGGTGGGTGGAGGTGTTGTAGCCTTTGGACTCACTGTTTCCAACTAGCAACATTGGTTTTATTCCTTTAATCACTCTTCCTCAAACTCTGAAATTTGGCTTGGGGGTGATTTTACATAGGAAAGGGTGCAATGTAGGCCAATATAATATTGGGTGGAGAGTTGAAGTCCCAATATCAGTTGTTAACTCTGGAAAATCATATAGGAATAAGACATTAGAAAATTTCAAGTAGAAGGTAGAGATACAGATTTACAGGGAAGAACTACATTAGAGGAGTGAAAATTTTAAATTTTCCTAAAGTCAGAAGGAAATTTTTTTGGACGACACACTGGAAGCATTGGATCTAAGCACACATTGCAACTTTCACTTCGATAGACGCGTAGTGCGCGACTATCCCTTCAATAGCTGTGCGGTCTTGGTGATGCAGAATTTCACCATCCGGGACAACTTGGCACACCTGGAGAAAAATATTATTACTAAACCTAACCAAGTACAGTTGCCTTTGAGCCACCTTGAGGCTTTAGCGAAACACACAAAGGAATCATACCCCCACTCTTGTGTCATCATCCATCTTAGACCAAGAGAAGGAGGGAAAATTTGAAAATGGTCTATAAAATCTAGCCATGGGAAGAGAAATGGGAGACACATTGTTATGTTGGAAGAATTTCTCATCAGAAAAACAACTTGTGTTGTCCAACAACAAGAGGATTGGAAGGATTCAGTTGTTGGCCATCCAACACCTTAGTCCAAGAGAGAAGAGTTCACCACATGTTCGTCGATCTACCATCCTTTGAGAGGGAAGAGAGGCTTGCTGAAAACATGAGGGGAAGAGACCCACTTGTCTTGGATATAAAATCTCAGTAGCTCGAAGGATACACTACAAGAGATTTAGAATTATATCTTCTACTACCACCATGTAATGTTCCTATTTAAGGAAATTAAATAAACACAACAAATGGTACAGCAATTGAATGCTCCTTGATGAAAATATTCAACGACACATAAAATAATAAAAGCGGCCTGTGCAACAGATACACATTAACAGAGAAATCACTAAGCCATTTTATTATGCTGAGGAGTATAAGTGATTACATTAGCTGCCCAGATGATGGTGCTCAAGCTGGCACAGGCAAGGCAAAAGATAATCCCGAAAAGACAAAGGTACAGTGGTTTTACTGTTGCATTCAAGCGGCTGGGAATATTGCCGCGTGCTGCTAATATGTTGTGGCTGAAAGGGCTCCGCTAAGTAGCTCCTGATTCTGCTCTACGCAATGCTCCCTGACCCAATCCTCTCTACTGCTCCTCCTGACCCGTAACCACTATAATGGTGACAATACGGAGCTCACACTGGTCGATCCGCGATCTTCCCACACATACTGCGTCGACACTCCCGACGCGGCTCTGTAACAAGCTTGCAACCCAATCCTTTGACAAAACAATGATAGAACAGCCTCACCCGAGCAGGCACTCATAGTCCCCCGGGGCTGAGGTTGGAACGGCCTCACCCGAGCAGGCACTCGAAGTCCCCCGGCGCTGAGGTTGAGATCTCCGCTCGGAGACACTCGGTGCACTGAACAGTGCTGTAGACCTGCTAAACAGCCGGCGTGCTCAAGTCTTAGCGACCAATAACAATTTCATAAAATTCATCAATAATGATCCAAAAACAGGGTGGCTCCCTTCTTTTTGTATGCGGCCTTCATCACAGATCCTTGACTCCTGCTTTCCCACGCAGCCCCTCTCGGCCCCACGCTGCCAACTCAGCCCGCGTACTTACCTTCGGGCGCATCGGATGAGTTCACGGCCCGCTCACTGTTATTACACCTTCTCGGTCCCACGCTGCCAACTCAGCCCGCGTGTTTGTCTCCACGCGCTCGAGTGAGCCCCGATCTACTCACGGCCTCTCATAATTAATTAGTGACGGAAAAATTGATCCGAATTAATATTCCAATTAGCTATTGCTAATTTGGGAATATTACAGTCTCCCCCGGAAAAATGTTGCTTGCCCTCAAGCAGCTACCTGAACATCTCTCCGCCGATACTGCAAAATGTGCCTGGGTCCCAGATGCACCACTGAATCTTTTCTGACCTCTGCATCACCCGGTTATGGAGGGATCTCTCAATGCCAGGATCCCGGACCAACCTCTCATGGTACCGGCCAACCAAAAATCCTCCCGAATCCCATTGCCACCATGGCCAATCATCGTTCAAGTCCCACGACTTAGGCTGCGCACTATCTCTGGCTATGGTTGATGCTCTCAGAGGTGAAGACCACCAACAAGCATCAATGCTCCCAGGCTCCTGCTGTGCTGTACCTGTAACCGCGTATGCTACCCCACCAAATTCATACCAACTCATCACCTCTCTCCTGTCCAAGTCCCGACTCAATCCCATGCTGATCCTGCTCTCCTGAAATCGAGGAGGAGTCCTGAAGTAATGACAACTGGTGCCCTCCTGCCAACTGGAATCTGTAACATCTATTATGTCTAGGGGCCCCTGCTCCGCTGTGCTCAGAGGGTACCTACTCATGATCTCCCGCCAATCCATCCTGGAAGAAGAATCCGATGTAGCAACAACTGTATATGGAACATGCCTAGAGTGTTTCTGCCAGCCCGTAATCGACTCCCACTGCTCTGCCCTTTCTGCCAATGGACACTGTCTATAGAAGAAAGCCCCCCTCTCTATAATGGGCCAAAGTGGGCAAGATATGCTGCAAGTCCCATAGATGTACTCCTGGAGAATGCTACTCACTGAGAATACTGCAGCTCTGCTGACTGCGTGTACATATATCTGCACCTCATCCCGGTGTCGACCCATCCATGGATGCTCTACCATTTCCAACAGCTCATTCCCCTCCTAATTGGGAATGTAACGCTCCTGCTGTCTACTAGTCCCTTGCAAAACTATCTCATCAACCTCCAACATCTCCAAAGGATATGGATCTGTAGCTGCTGTCACTGTACTCGGTGTCTGTGCATCTAACTGCTCCCCCTGAAAGGCTGACCCCAATGTTAGCTGCATATCCATCATAGGCTCAATATGGGCGCCCATCTGGACCTCACCCAAGGAAATGTCATGCCTGATGTCCATAGTATTTTCCTCTACTAAGTCAGGCTCCATCATATGCTGCTCTGGCTGAATCATCACAAAGGACTCATCACCCAGAGTATCTCCTATACAGTCCTCTGACTGCTCACCCTGCACACTAGAACACAGCTCTGGTCTACTGTCATCATCATCTCTGCATGGCTGCTCTCGCTCCCCCGAAGAATCCTCATATGATCCCATGGACTCATTTGAAGAAGAGTCCTCATCCTGGCATACGGAATGAATTTCTATCGGCTCTACCTCTGCCACCTCATTTGCATCTCTTAAACATGAGTGATCAGGCCCCCAAGGTTCTTTGTAAATTAAGCAAAGTCCCTTCCTCCTCAGCTCCGGAAATGAAGGTGGGCTGAAAATATGAACTTGGAAAGCATCATAGCTTACCCCATGTTGTCCTTCTCTCCACTCATGACACGTGTAGAGTGTATGCTGATCCTGGGCTGCAAAATTATTGCCCCCCAATGGCCAAGTGAAGAACAATCCTCCAGAGAAGGTTCCTCCAACAATGAAGAACAAGCTGGCCCAAAACAATCCATCCATGAAGAATAGGACATGGTCATCATGGATCATCCGAATGAGAGGTTTGCTGAAGGTTTTACATGATGATACATGATGCAAACAATCTCTCACGAGGATACAACGCAGTTTCATCCACTGCAACTTCAGAAAATTGCATGGCAAGCAATGTACAAGATCCATCACATCTACTAATGGATAGTAAATGGTTGAATATGACAACAACATGAGACCAAACACTTGCCCATGGCTGTACAATGGATGACTGTTAATCTCATGGCCCACCTCAAAAGAGAACGCATATGTAGTGGTGGTGGCCATGCCTCCTCCCATTCTCCCATTAGAACATGTAGTGCAGAACATGTGAGAATTTTTCCCACTCACAGACACATCCAGCTCATGTGTCTCCCTCATAATCAAGCCTCCTATACGAATCTGATCTATATCAGCAAATGAAGACATGATCAGCAGCAAAATGAAGGAAATGCTGAAGGTTACCAGTGATGAAGAGGGGTACCAACAACTTCCCCAACAAGTACAACGCAGTTTTACAAGTTGCTGCTTGATGAAAGTACAAGGCAAAATGTTTCTTGTTACATAGTTAATCATGCATGTCTTTATATGATACATGCTATAGTGTATGAAATGAACATGCAAGTGATGATAAAACATTTTCCAAATTCCACAAAAGAGATGGCTTCCTCCATCATGTAGAATGGCCCAATGAAACTCATGGAGCAACATGACAAGCTTGCCCCCTTGTGAAGAAATGTACTGCATAAGAATGGTAAGAGTGTGCAAATCAATGAATGTACAAACAAATCCCTCACCATATGCTGGAAGTAAGATGGTACATGGATCTATTAATGAGTCCTCCATAGTGTGTTGGCATGCTATGAAGAAGACTGAACCATGTGCTGCAAAAAGATGATCCTCCTGATGCTTGGGAACCCAAGTCAAGAAGAACAAGCCATAAATGTCTCTATCATCATTACCTCCTCTTGGTTCATCAAGTGCAACAAATGTGAAGTGATCCTGGGACCTATGGGTTATAGATCCACTATATCTCTGCCAGGCACTCTTCACCCATAAAGTTCTGCTCCACGGTGACAGCGCTGTGAGCTCATGCAAATAAGCTCTTGTCAATACAAAGCTCTGTTCTCTGACATGCTCCTTGTCAAAGACTCCTCTAACAATGCTGCAAGAAAAGTGGAACACCTCCCAAGTTGGAATTGCTTCCAAACTATCATCAAAGACCAAGAAGATAGTGCCATCCCCTTTTCCTGCAATATCGTACAAAGTATGAGAGCAAATCTACCCTTGCTCTCCTAGAAACAAACCAAGCAACAAGACATTGTGTTGCCTCCCCATACCTCCATCATACCAGTCATGTGATGAAGACATAATGAATGATATGAATATCATATCAACACCATGCATCCATACTCTATGTTGCTCAATGATGCAAGTATCCAACCATCTTTCCTCCATCCTCCGACTCTTAGGAAGAGTGTTTGCCAAGAGATGGCTAAACTCTTTCAAGAGTAACCAGCGCAGCCAAGCCTCTTGCTGCCTGGTATCATAGATCTGCAAGTAGCCTCCTAGCTCCTTGCTCATCAACCACATCCACTCAATCACTTGTGGATGCCTCCTTCTTCTCCTCATCCTGGTACTCCTCCAATGAGGGTTACCATCCTCCAAAATCAAATTTCTGAATTTGCACTTCATAGGGTTTTGAAATGTAAACTTATCAAGGATCAATGAAACCCTATCAAGAATCAAATAGGTGGTAGGAAAAAACCTCCCATCATGATGTGTATGGCTCAAGGGATGTCCAACACAAGCATGAGAGATGTTATCCATCCGAAGACGTCCTCCATCTTCTATCTGCTCTTGCGAGAAGGGAACCAAATCATTGCGTTCCATAGTGTGTTGAAGTGCATCTATAGTGAGATCTCTCCTTGAGACCTCCCCTTCATCCATGGTCTTCGAAAACAAATGAGGTCTTGGATCTGAAAGTAGAAGCTCCTCTTTGAGCTGAGAGGAGCTTATTGAGGAAGTGTCATCTTGAAGGGAGAAAAGGTTTCTTACTCCCAGATGTCTACCATCAATCTTCACATCTTCAAACCCCAACCTCCAATGTGATGTACAATCCAACAATGGCTCATGAGACTGATGGTTTGATTCCTCCTTTAGTGTTTCCACGTTGCACAGCGCAGTGCAACCAGGCTGCTCTTGATGTGCATTTGGAGCTTCTTGTAGAGCTGCAAGAGTCCCATCCTCAAAAGTGTTGGTTACGCCAACTGTTGATGCATGTGGCTGCTCCTCCATGAGTGTGACAACGTTTTCACCAACCACTTCAAGAGTTGATGTGATCTCTTCTTTATGTGAATAGGAAGTTCATGGGGCTTCTTCTTCTTTTTCTTCAATCTTCTTGGCCTCCTCAACGGCGGATGTATCTCTTCTGGTTTTGAAAAGAGATGAGAATAAAATCGTCTTCTTCTTGGGCTGAGACTCACCGGGATCAGTGGATTTCTCATTCATGGGAAGAGGTGACCTTCCAGTATTATGCTGCAACTCTGAGCTCTGCATTCTAGATCCTCCATTGTTCCATTTTCTTTCATCATGCCTGAGCTGACAGTAATCTTTGAAAGGCAATGCTGCTTTGAAGTCTTCCCCCTTGGACTGCCATTCTCTGAAATAATCTCCCAAGGGTAAATGATCCTGCTGCCTCTCTTTCTCACTCGGCACTGGGGGTAAGAATGTAGGCATTGTGGTAATGTCCACAGGCTGAGCCAGAACCATGCTCTGATACCACTGTAATGTTCCTATTTAAGGAAATTAAATAAACACATCAAATGGTACAACAATTGAATGCTCCTTGATGAAAATATTCAACAACACATAAAACAATAAAAGCGACCTGTGCAACAGATACACATTAATAGAGAAATCACTAAGCCATTTTATTATGCTGAGGAGTATAAGTGATTACAATAGCTGCCCAAATGATGGTGCTCAAGCTGGCACAGGCAAGGCAAAAGATAATCCCAAAAAGACAAAGGTACAGCGGTTTTACTGTTGCGTTCAAGCGGCTGGGAATATTGCCACGTGCTGCTAATATGATGTGGCTGAAAGGGCTCCGCTAAGTAGCTCCTAATTCTGCTCTGCGCAATGCTCCCTAACCCAATCCTCTCTGCTGCTCCTCCTGACCCGTAACCACTATAATGGTGACAATACGGAGCTCACACTGGTCGATCCACGGTCTTCCCACACATACTGCGTCGACACTCCCGACGCGGCTCTGTAACAAGCTTGCAACCCGATCCTCTGACAAAAAAATGATAGAACGGCCTCACCCGAGCAGGCACTCATAGTCCCCCGGGGCTGAGGTTGGAACGGCCTCACCCGAGCAGGCACTCGAAGTCCCCCAGGGCTGAGGTTGAGATCTCTGCTCGGAGACACTAGGCGCACTGAACAGTGCTGCATACCTGCTATACAGCCGGCATGCTCAAGTCTTAGCGACCAATAACAATTTCATAAAATTCATCAATAATGATCCAAAAACAGGGTGGCTCCCTTCTTTTTGTATGCGGCCTTCATCACAGATCCTTGACTCCTGCTTTCCTGCGCAGCCCCTCTCGGCCCCACGCTGCCAACTCAGCCCGCGTACTTACCTTCGCGCGCATCGGATGAGTTCATGGCCCGCTCACTGTTATTACACCTTCTCGACCCCACGCTGCCAACTCAGCCTGCGTGTTTGTCTCCACGCGCTCGAGTGAGCCCCGATCTACTCACGGCCTCTCATAATTAATTAGTGACGGCAAAATTGATCCAAATTAATATTCCAATTAGCTATTGCTAATACACACCAGCACCTAATAAAGGGGGAAAGCTCTTCATTGTTGATTTATTACTATGTTTTCTCTATTGAGAATGTTTCTTGTGCATGTTATTTTGTGTTTGTTTAATTGTTTATGTAGCATGCTATGTTTCCATTTAAATTAGCTTATTACATGTTGAACTTGTTCCACTACTGTTTGAAAAACCAATTTGATGTGTTACTTGCATCTAGGTAAGAAGCCTCCCTACTAAGCAAAGTGTATTTCATCCGCCCATGCGCCAAATATAGTACCACAGGAATGGTGACTCCATTAGATTATTTATTTTGAGTTAATGGTTGTTGATGCAGGTCCTTCTTCCTACTCAACTTGTTGCAAAATCACTCCTGCATCCTCTTAGCACCTTCAGTCACCCTCAGTGAGAATTTTTTTCTAGAGGAGGAGGAATTTTTTTCTTCTGCCCGACCACGCAAATTCTGTTTAGACAGATGCTCGCTTTGCGCCTGTGGGTGGATAAACCACGCGGTGGGCATCAAGTCCATTTTTACTTTATTTTTCTCATTTTTTGCAGTTGTAAAGTGTTGGCAACCCATAATAAATTTTCCATCACTATGTTCTAGTATTTCATAACTAGTTAGGACTCTTATTTTCTAGAATTTAGCTTAGAAACTAAGTAGTGTTGATTTTAGTTTTTTTATTTTTGTAAATCACACATAGTTTAAGTAGGAAAAAGTAAGTGGCCTTCAATCCACATATGTTGTTCGAACAAATGATTTTCTCATAAAATATACATAACACATAGCGTAATTAGCATAAAAGTAAGTGGCACCAATATCCACATATCTTTAGTTAGTTCAACTTTTTTCAATTTTTGCATTAGACTAGTTCAATTTTGCATTAGGGATCAGGACCAAGAACAAATTGTCGAAAATAAATCAAGTAATCTCTGCCACCATTGCACCTCACAATGAGCCTGGGTATGCATATGAATGATTTCTTAATACAATTTTCCATATCCCTATAGTGCAAAATTATTCTAACTAGGCAAGGTGTAAGCGGCCCATAATCCGAACATCGTTTATTTTTGCAAGGAACAATCACACATAGGGTAATTAGAAAAGGATTGTAAAGGATCAACGCATATCCACATATCATAACACTTGTGATTGTACACTCCCAATAACACAAGAAGCATCGGTTAGCATTGGACCAAAAGCCACCTAGTGTGTTGGGACCCTTATCCTCTTCTTACACTTACTTCACCAAGGTACACCCTAAGAAAATTTAGACCCTCTAAAAATAATCACTAATAGAACTCACTAAATTCTCCCCATAGGGCCCACAAAAGAAATTATAGTTCAGGTTAGGACCATCGAGGGTAGGCATCCAATAAGCCATCATGGTCATTCTACATTTTGAAACATATATGTTGAATTTTTAGGGAGATTTAAATCTATTTATCCACCCACGGAACAAATACTCGAGCGTTACCAGAGACCCATTTTAGAAGGGGTCAAGATTAGGCCCAGTGCGTGCAGTACTTTTTGGGGCTACCTGACCTATCTAGTGCTCAGTACTGGTAGCTGAATACTAAGAAGCTCAAGACTCAAATGCTCATGTGGGACGATGATACTTAAGTAGCCAAAAATAGGGCATCCTTCCCTATTGGTGATGGTGCATTTAGCACTTGATCCTCTTACCATTACCTTGGTCGATTCTTCGGCTGCTGGAAGGCATCGCTATTTCTTTCAGGATGTTAGCCCCGGTACCCATCAGAAGACATATTTGTAAGGCCTAGTTACATTGAGAGTGTAATGGCGAATAGGTCTATATAGGCTTTTGAGTATCATACGAAAAATAAACAAAACCATATATTTTTCTTGCTTGATCACATAATGTCAATTTAAAGGAAAAGTTGCCTCTTATTTTTTTTATTTGTTTTATGCATGTGATCATATTTTTTTGATAAAAATCTTCCTTCCTCCAACAAACCAAAAGTATCACCAATATTAAGCTAGTCTACACCATAACGGACCCAACGAGACCTCGTCAATCTAGGTGTTTCTTAGACCTCCCCCCATTATAGGGAGGAGTTCAAAGTCTTTTGCGATTTAGGCATCAAATACGACACACTGCCACCATTAGCGGTTCATCCTTTATCAGGGAATCTATGATTGGAAACCCCCAAGGGTCACGCAACACCACACCGATGGAAACCCTAGTAGGATCACCACAATCAACTCATCCCACAACCTGTAGAGGGCAGAGGAACGATACCCCTTCGAGGAGTCAATAGAATGTTCATCAGGGCACGCCATAGGGTAATATCCCCTAGGCACTCCCCATAAACCATCACATTCAGACACATGTTTTTCCATAGTACACAATGGCAGTCAATACTCAGTTACCCTTATTAGCATCACTTAATCCTTTAGACCTAAAGAATTTAACTAATTAACCCATTTCAAACAACCTTAATTGGCCTCCCATTCCCACGAAGCTACCTTCAGATATACCAAAATTCGAAGGGAAGAAAGTGAAAGACTCAGGAAATCATATTAGGACTTTCCACCTGTGGTTTTAGTCCAATAGTATCATTGATGATACTATTCGACTAAGACTTTTTCAACGCACCCTAACAGGGCCTGTGAAGGAATGGTATGTCGAGCAGCCTTCTGCTTTACTTGGAACCTTTACCGCCCTTGCTACTGCATTCCTCACTTATTTTCAGCTACCCATTCACCATGATTCAGGAATGGAACTGCTGACTCATTTTAGGCAAACACCAACTGTCCATATATCAGACCATGTCCACGAATGGCAGTGACGTCACAATTTGTGTAAAGCTAAACTCGATGATAGAGTGTTGTTGGACTTAGTTTTGAAAACTCTCACAACATAGATCTCAAAAGATGTGGCGACAAAGAAACCTACCTCTGATGAGGACGCCATTAGCAAATCCTAGAAACTTAAACTCATCTATGCCTAGTTAGGATATATTTACATTGTCCTGACAAATGCCCCGTGCCTGCAACTTATAGGGAGTTACCAAGAACGTCGAATACTACAGACAGCTTGATCAGGTCCTTGACTCAAGATCACCTATGCAGCATTATCTAGTACCCAGGATACTTGTATGATTCTATCGAGAACGAGACGCAACCTGGATATCACCAAAGTTAATATTCACCTTTAAAGAATATGAAAAATATGGTGATATCATACCATCAACAACAGGGAGGGTCGTACCTTCCCTCGCAAGGGAACCAATACTTGGCTAGAAATGTTGATAGAAGAGACCCCCGCAACAATATTACACCAATTAGGTATAGGGAAACCTATATCCCCCTTTCCCCGCACAAAATTCACCACTGCAAAACAACGCAACAGTGAACCTAGTGCAACCATCCCAGGCTCAATAGTACTAGTCTTACAACCAGGAGAGCTGCAATAGCCCTCCAAATACTATGAGAAAATCCTAGGAATAAACAAATGGGAGACTCTAGACAAGGGTGTAGTAATCAACAACGCCCCCTGCGATCTCAGTTTGGGGGCAACCCCAACCAAAATAAAAAACAAGAGCTAAATAAAAACTTCCAATGGAAAAAAAAAGGGGATATAGCCTAAGGATAAATAATTATTGTGCCATATGTGGCAAATATGACCATCAAAATCACCACTGTCATGAGCTCCCTGAACTGAAAAAACTTCAGGGTAAGCGTGGACAAGAGGGACCTACCCAACAACCTGCTAGAATGCCGGAGCCTTTCCCCCACCAAGGAGTGGTTAACACACAACAAAAAAAACCACCCCAAAACGATACCGAAGGCGGTAATCATGAAATTTACATGACTGGCGAAGAATTGTTCTTCCAAACAAGGAATAGGAACTATGATACCCCCCTAGACACCAACCAGCTATCAGGTACGAGAACGAGTGCATCTACTACACCGTTAACCATATCCAAAGTGCCTATAGAGCCCCTTCCAAAAATGGTCAAGGCACCAACCATATTACAGTACCAAAGGAATGGCGACTCCATTAGATTATTTATTTTGAGTTAATGGTTGTTGATGCAGGTCCTTCTTCCTACTCAACTTGTTGCAAAATCACTCCTGCATCCTCTCAGCACCTTTAGTCACCCTCATTGAGAAATTTTTCCCAGAGGAGGAATTTTTTTCTTCTACTCGACTGTGTGAATTATGTTTAGACAAATGTGTGCTTTGCGCCTGTGGGTGGATAAACCCCGCGGTAGACATCAAGTCCATTTTTACTTTATTTTTCTCATTTTTGTAGTTTTAAAGTGTTGGTAACCCATAATAAATTTTTCATCACTGTGTTCTGGTATTTCATGACTGGTTAGGACTCTTATTTTCTATAATTTAGCTTAGCAACTAAATAGTGCTGATTTTAGTTTTTTATTTTTGCAAATCACACATAGTTTAAGTAGGAAAAAGTAAGTGGCCTTCAATCCACATATGTTGTTCGAACAAATTATTTTCTCATAAAAGATACATAAAAAATAGCATAATTATCATAAAATTATGTGGCACATATATCCACATATTTTTATCTAGTTCAACTTTTTTCAAATTTTGCATTAGACTAGTTCAATTTTTCATTAGGAATCGGGACCAGGAACAAACTGTCGAAAATAAAGCAAGTAATCTCTGCCACCCTTGCACCTCACAATGAGCCTGGGTATGCATATGAATGATTTCCTAATACAATTTTCCATATCCCTATAGTGCAAACTTAGACTAACTAGGTAAGGTGTAAGCAGCCCATAATCTTAACATCATTTATTTTTGCAAGGAACAATCACGCATAGGGTAATTAGAAAAGGATTGTAAATGATCAACGCATATCCACATCTAATAACACTTGTGATTGTACAATACAAATCACACACGAAGCATTGGTTAGCATTGGACCAAAAGGCACCCAGTTCTTTGGGACCTTTATCCTCTTCTTACAGTTACTTCACCAAGGCACACCCTAAGAAAATTGAGACTCTCTAAAAATAATCACTAATTGAACTCACTAAATTCTCCCCACAGGGGCCACAAAAGAAATTATAGTTCAGGTTAGGACCATCGGGGGTAGGCATCTAATAAACTGTCATGGTCATTCTACATTTTGAAACATAGATGTTGAATTTTAAGGGAGCTTCAAATCCGTTTATCCACCCACGGAACAAATACTCGAGCGTTACCAGAGACCCATTTTAGAGGGGGTTAATATTAGGCCCAGTGCATGCAGTAATTTTTGGGGCTACCTGACCTATCTAGTTCTCATCACTAGTAGCTAAATACCAAGAATCTCAAAACTCGAATGCTCACGTGGAACAATGATACTTTAGTAGCCAAAAATAGGGCATCCTACCCTATAGGTGATTGTGTAGTTATAAATTGATCCTCTTAGCATTACCTTGGTCGATTCTTTGGTTGCTGGAAGGTGTTTCCAATTCTTTCAGGACGTTAGCCCCAATACCCATCAAAAGACATCTTTGCAAGGCCCAGTTACATTGAGAGTGTAAGGGCGAATAGGTCTATATAGGCTTTTGAGCATCATACAAAAAATAAACAAAACCATATGTTTTTCTTGCTTGATCACATAGCATCAATTTAAAGGAAAGATTGCCTCTTATTTTTTTTATTTTTTTTATTCATATGATCATATTTTTTTGATAAAAATCTTCCTTCCTCCAGAAAACCAAAAGTATCACCAATATTAAGCTAGTCTACACCATAACGGACCCAACGAGACCTCATCGATCTAGGCATTTCTAGGACCTCCTCCCATTAGAGGGAGGAGTGAAAAGTCTTTCGCGATTTAGGCATCGAAGATGACACACTACCACCATTATCGGTTCATCCTTTATCAGGGCATCTCTGATTGGAAACCCTCAAGGGTCACCTAACACCACACCAGTGGAAACCCCTGTAGGGTCACCACACTCAACTCATCCCACAACCCCTAGAGGGTAAAGGAATGTTACCCCTTCGAGGAGTCAGCAAAATATTCATCAGGGCACACCACAGGGTAATATCATCCAGGAAACCCCTATAAACCATCACAATCAGACACCTGTTTTTCCACAGTACACAATGGCAGTCAATACTCAGTTACCCTTATTAGCATCACTTAGTCTTTTAGATCTAACGAAGTTAACTAATGACCCTATTTCAAACAGCCTTAATTGGCCTCCCATTCCCATGAAGCTACCTTCAGATGTACCAAAATTAAAAGGGAAGCAATCGGAATACTCACGAAATCATATTATGAATTTCCACCTATGGTTTCCATTGAATAGAATCATTGATGATACTATTCGACTAAGATTTTTTCAACACACCCTAACAAGGCCTACGACGGAATGGTATGTCGAGCAACCTTCTGATTTACATGGAACCTTTAGTGCCTTCACTACTACATTCCTCACTTATTTTCAACTACCCATTCACCATGATTCAGGAATGGAGCTACTATCTCATTTTAGGTAAACACCAACTATCCATTTATCAGACCATGTCCACGAATGGCGGTGACATCGCAATTTGTGTAAAGCCAAACTTGATGATAAAGTGTTGCTGGACTTATTTTTGAAAACTCTCATATCATATATCTCAAAAGACGTGGCGACACAGAAACCTACCTCTAAGGAGGACACCATTAGCAAAGCCCAGTATCTTGAACTCATCTACACCCAGTTAAGAAATATTTACATTGTCCTACCAAAGGCCCCGCGCCTACAAACTTATACAGAGTTACCAAGCACATTGAATATTGCAGACGGTTTGATCAAGTCCTTGATTCAAGGCCACTTAGGCAGTAGTATCCAGTACCTAGGATACTTGTACGATTCTACCCAAAATGTGACGCAACCCTAATACCATCAAAGTCAATATTCACCTTTAAAGAATATGACAAATAGGGTGATATCATACCATCAACAACATGGAGGCTCATACCCTCCCTCGCAAGGGAACCAATACTCAGCTAGAAATGTTGATGGAAGAGACCACCCCAGCAATCTTACACCAATTAGGTACAGGGGAAACTATATCCCCCTTTCCCCGCACAAAATACACCACTGCAAAACAAAGCAAAAATGAACCTAGTGCAACCATCCCAGGCTCAACAGTACTAGTCTTACAACTAGGAGAACCACAATAACCCTCCAAATGCTATGAAAAAAAGCCTAGGAATAAACAAAAGGGAGACTTTGAACAGGGGGTAGTAATCAACAATGCCCCCTACGATCTTAGTTTGGGGGAAACCCAACCGAAATCAAAACCAAGAGCCAAATAAAAAATCCCAATGGAAAAACAAGGGATATAGCCTAAGGAGAATAATTATTGTGCCATATGTCGTGAATATGACCATTAAACTCACCACTATCCCGAGCTCCTTGAACTGAAAAAACTTTAGGTTAAGCGTGGACAAGGTGGACCTACCCAACAACCTGCTATAATGCAGGAGCCTTTCCCCAACCAAGGAGTGGTTAACACCCAACAAAGAAAAACACCCCAAAATGATACTCGAGGCGACAATCACGAAATTTACATGAATGGTGAAGAATTGTTCTTCCAAACAAGGAATATTAACTATGATACCCCCCTAGACACCAATCGGCTATCAGGTATGAGAACGAGTGAATCTACTGCACCGTTAACCATACCCAAAGTTCCTATAGAACCCCTTCCAAAAACGGTCAAGGGACCAACCAGGTGCGTAGGACATCACTCTAAAGCTTCTCATAGCTACAACATAGTTGATGATTTAGAACAATCACCAGGTGCTATGTCAGCCTTGGAAGTCCTATAATCATGCCCAAGACAACGGAAAGCCTTACGTTCCGCATTAGCTGCAATAGACCCTTCTGATTCATGCCTAATGGTTTTTGAACTAGACAAAACAAGCCCCATGCTTCCTTCTCCGGTTGCTTTCCAAATACCATTTTCAGTTCATAACATCACCATACATTGATGCATCGTTGACGAAGGAGCATCCACATGAATCATGTTGAAATCTATTTGGAAATAGTTAGGATCACCTGAATATAAACCATTTGACATCATTCTTAGAGCATACGACGGGCACCCTTTAGCCCCTGTCGGTCTATATCAAAATGTCCCTATAAACCAAGCCGGAAAGAAAATACTTATAGGCATTAATGTCTTAGATGCACAACTAGACTGCAATATACTCCTCGGGAAAATTTATATGTACGCCATGAATGCAATCACGTCCTATGTCTTTAGGGTAATGATGTTCCCCCATGACGATCAGATCATCACCATTGACCACTCATATACTATGATAAGAAACCCATGACGAATCTCGATGTCATGTTACCATACATAGACACAACTATGAAACCACTTACGTGGTATACATAATTTTTCCCCGGCCATTTCAAACCATCATCCATCCTAAAATCATTCCTAGGAGATCCCCCTATCATACCAGAGGGAGTCCCAAAAAGCATGAGGGTATTGGTGTGCATGATGCTCTAATAAAACACTGAAAATAGCCCAAAAATAGAAACTAGTAGCACGAATATCAAAGCCACTGGCACGACATTCCTACCCTACACCATTTCACAAACCCCATTTTTATACCCCCCACCTAGTTTTATGTCAAAACAAGTCTTGGCAACTATAACATTGCCAAATATGTCTTTTGAAATACTTGTGTGGTATTTGATCCCACCAACCATGCTAGGAAGTCTCGGCATCGCTTCTACAGGAATAACCCCTATCGCCCCTTAGGAGGCCACAATAGTTAACAAAACAATGGTAACAACACCAACTAATGCAACCAAGAAAAATAAAAATAAAAAGGAAGAAAGGTTAAACCCCCAAGTTACGTAGGGAATTACAACCTTACACATTATGCGATATCGTAGGCCATCCTACTAATATTTTCTCGGAGTTAGATGAATTAAAACGTCTTCTACACACCGAAAGAAATGTCGCGACCTCAACTTCCCATAAAAAGGAATAGGACACGAACAACCAAGGGAAATAATTGCACACCAACCATGCATGTGCCATATGTGACCATTATGGGCATTATACCCACCATTCGCTAGAGATGCCTTGCAAGCCCTGGAGAAATATTACCAACAGGACCCCTATAATATCCCAAAATGGAAAAGACAAGAATATAGAACATAAAATGGAAAATGGAGTGTTACATCAACACATAAATATGAGAGAATATCATATAGCCATTCTATTAAACATCATATCAGAAAATTTATACAATATCTTGAGGAAAAAGACACTCAAGTTAGGCAAAACAAGCCTCTAGATACCCAATACATAAAACATGAAGAAAAAATGCTATACAAGAATGCCGGAAGCTAAGACCACGTAGTTTTTGTTGGTTTTTACTGCTAATATAAATGAAAACACATGGATCTACTGATATGGTTCTTATTAAATGTCAGATTCAAAGATCTAGGCTTTCTAGTACTATTCCAAGACAACCCAAAAAGGGTTTTCGGAAATACTCAAAATACAGAATATACAAAATGTGGCGCTAGGGCTAAATAACACTCTGAAACTGGAACACTAGTGGGATATGGCTGATCTAATGTGACAATGGCTCATATCCCTCCTCACAACCTTTCTGGATGAAGGGTTGGTCCCCTCATTGGAAAATAGGGTCAAGAACTAGAGTACTTGACCTCCCACTACAACTACACTGCAAAATAACGTAATTTCTAGAGGATACTGCGCTATGGGTGAATGTTTCTACTTGGCCTGATGCTATATGGTGGAATAAAGCTCTAATAACTTAATCACCAGCCTCTTGGATGAATGGCTTCTCCCTCCACTGGAAAACAAGCTCAGAAATTGGGTCTATCAACCCTCCACTGCTACTACCCTGCAAAACAACACAATCCTGAAGGAGACTACGCTGTAGATGAAGGTTGAAGCTTGGCCTAAAGCTAGATAGTGGAAATGATGCTCAATGAACCTCTCCTAAGTAGGTGCTCGAAGTCCCCTGAGGATGAGGGAAGGATTTCCACTTGGAAACACCCTTGTGCTAAACAAGACAACAAACTTAGCTAAATAGCTGAAGCATGCAAAGAGTCATAAAAGACCAATACAATATCAATATTTTGAATGCCTTATATGGATGCCTTCCTCTTCCTTATATGATTGGTGAGCTTCCTCACTCTGGGTCCCACTCATTAAAGAATCTACTCTCATGCATACATTCCTCCTCTATGACTGTGTTGTCCTCCATTAACTCTCCACTATCTCCATAACAAAGCTATTGATTTGGTAAACTTAGACCCTGTCCACATGCTTTAGCACCTGTTCACACCTCAAGGTTCTTTATACAGCTGATACAACAATCCACATTCACATAAGAAGTGGTTTTATTCCTACTAAATATATTTATAGGTCTCCCTACCCACTTATTCACCTATCTTTTTATCAAAAGAAAAAATTAATATTTCAACTAGTTGAAAGCTAATTAGGAATATTACATTCCTCCCCTCCAAAATGTCACTTATCCTCAAGCAACTATAAGGATGGATACTGCAAAGCCTCCTCTCCTCCTCATGTATCATCCTCATCTGATAAGCTCCTCCACTGAAAAAGATGCTCTCCAATCAATCTATCCCCTAGTTGCTCCTCCCGAGTGTTCAAGTTAGCCTTTGGTGATAAAACCAAATGGCTCTCATCATGAAGAAGTGGGATATACATGGAGGCAACTACATGCTATCTAGAAGCCTTCTTGAGGCATGGGATCTGAAAAATGTTGGGGACCTCAACCCCCATGAGAAGCTCCAATCCCCAGGCTATCATCCAAACAAAATGGATCACCCTCCAAAATGGTAGCTCATAGTAAAACTCCTCCATATCTTGCTCCTGCAATGTAGATGGGTTGTATAGATGAACATGATAGACCAAATTGTCCATACCACACTGTCTATCTCTCCATTTATGATATGTATAGAGTTGTTGCTGATTTTGGGCTGCAATAATGTTTCCCTCAAGAGGCCAAAAGGCAACTGGACTCTCAAGGATCCACTTTTTGGTTCTATGAACCTTGCTTGCCCAAGCCATTCCACATATAGTGAATAGAACATCATCACAATAGGGAATCCAAATGAGAAAGATACTGAGTGTCATATGAAATGTTGTATGGTGAATATATTTCCCGAAGTGGAAACATCGCGGTTTTGCTACCTCCTGCCCCTGAACATAATGTGGCAAGTTGTCTCCCAACCACTTGCTAGTTGTGCATGTTTGGTCATCTACTGAAAGGTAGTAAATGGCATTGTGTGTCAACTGATCATACCAAGAATCACAATACTTGCCCAAATCCATATAATAAATGGTTATCTCCACCATTGATGTTGGTCTTAAAAAGACCATGAAGTCCAAATAGAGGCTTGCCCTCTTGTGGAGCAATGCACAGTATATAAATAGAAAGATAATGCAAATACTTCATTAGATGATAGATAAGTACAAAGACATAACTCTTACCATGTACTATGAGTAAGCTGGTGATGAGGTCCATGGATGAGCCCTCCCATGAAAATCTCTCCATAATGGTTTGATATGTCTCCATGAGACCTTGGTGACTGGAAATAAATGAATCATGTGTAACATGTAGAGCCTTCTTCTTGAGCTTAGTCAAGAAGTTCCTATCCTGGTAGTAGATGACTCCATCCACCACTCTATACCTCTCATCTTCTACTTGCCCATCAAGTACCTCATATGTGAAGTGATCCTTGGAACACTCCATCAATGGCTCGGACTCCCAATATGGATCTATACTCCCAAGTGAAAAAGCTATTGGCCTTTATGATAAGGCACCTGTCATCTCATAGCTCCCCTCTTTGACATGCTAAATGCCAAAGTCACATGCTGGAATGTTGCTATCCCACTGTTGCTGCCTCCCTTGCATCTGCTTCTAATTAGAAAAAATTTGAAGTTTTTGGAGGTCAAAGCCTTTGCCCATCCAAAACTTCCCAAATTTGGCCAAGGCATGCATGAATGCTAACAACCCTCTGTTGTATATAGAAGAATCCTTCCTTTGTGGAAGTATCTTATGATCCTCAATGGCTATGGAGTAGCCCCTTTGCACCATGATTGTGCCACCATCTACTCCTAAAACATCAAGCAAGGTATGGGGGAAAGTCAACCCATACTCTCCTAAGAGTAACCAAAGCAACAATGACTCTTGCTTCCTCCTCATATCATCATCATACAAGTCATGGAGTACATCATGATGATTGACTTGTAGAATGTCTCATAAGACCTTACTCTCTACTGCCATATCATATGAGTGCCATGCAATGTCCCGAACCATAACACACCCTTTGGCATATGATATTTCATGTGATGGCCAAACTCTCTCAAGAGTAGCCAACACATACATGTCCCCTACTGCCCTATATCATAGATCTGTAAGTGGCTCACCAACCCCTTGCTCATCATCCTCACCCATCCATCCACATGTGGGTGACTCCCATGATGCTCTAATTTGGTATCCACCCAATGGAGAATACCATCCTCCCAAATCTGATTGCAATATTTGCACTCCATGATATGTTGAAGTGCAACGTCCTGGAGATATCTATATGAAGATCACTCATCAATGACCTGATATAACCCATAAGGTTCCAAATATGTTGTAGAAAAAAATTCCTCTTTGAGTTGTGAGGTGCTCATCAAGAAAGATCTATCATAATAATGGGATATGTTATCCAGCATAAGATATCTCTCATCAACCATTTTCCTATCCAATGCTACACAAGTGGAATGGTCATCAGAGTGCTTCAATAATATTTGGTCCCCTAACTCATCAGTGTTGCTCAGTGACAATGTTGTTGATCTCCATGATAGTGCATATGTTGTCTCAGGGTCATACACAATGTTGAACATACAGTTCTACATTGGATTGATTAGGATTATGCTCATCCTATCCTCCAAAACTCTTCACTCTACCCAAAATGTTTTGTGAAGCTCAATAATGAAAGATCAGGATGGCTATGCATCTCCTCCTTGAACCAATCAAGGGTCCTCTGCGTAGTGATATTTTGTTGCTTCAAATCAGCAATGTGCTTTAACCCTTGGTCATGCAATTTCCCTGATGGCATGTCCCCAAAAATCTCCATCTAAGTTACTGAAATAATGGGGAGGAAATGTTTGCATACATTGGATAAGTTGATCCTTGGGAACATCTTGTACAACTAAAAGGGTTCCTCCTACCGGTGTAATGTATTCTCCAACTGCTGGTGATGGTGATGGTTGCTCCTCTACTATTGCACTAGCCTAGTATATGTCTCCTCTTCCTCATGCGTCTCCTGGATCATGCATGGGGCTCCCAATGTCAAGAGATCAAGACCATATTGCAAACATGCAAGTGTTCCTTCTCATGATGCCAGTACTCTTGCAGTTGATGGTGATGGAAGTTTCTCCTCTTTTAGAGTGATAATGCTGACATCTTCCCTTGGCTCCTCATGTGCTTTCTCATCAATTTCGGGAAATGTCTTAATAGGAATTATATTCGGTTTTATTCTATCAAAATTCTTGATCAGCCTTTGACAGGGAAAATTTTAGGGGCTAATATTTGTAGGAGGGATAATTTTCCATGTTTTTTCCAAAACAAATATTTGCCAATTTCCATTTTTTTGAAAATTGATTCACCCAAATTTTATAGTATAAAATTATTTTACCCTAAAAATCGCCAAAATTTTATATATAATAACATAAAATAATTAGAAACCTAAATATTTTTACAAAAATTTTACAATTTACATATTGGGGACTAGTAAGATTCGCCAAGGTTTCTAAAATTTAAGATAAAATTCCATCCTTAAAATTTTCCCTGACCTTTGAGTAAAATCTACATAAGCAGACACTCTTGCATGTTTCAAATGGTTGAACCACCAATCCTTTTCTTCACCCTCAAGGGGCAGCGTAGCAATCTCAACTTCTTGTTATGCTACTGGATATAGCAGGAAGAATGAATCTAACTTCTTCCTCCAAGCCTTTGTTGTGCTTGTGGATGACCCATCAAATGTAGACAATAGAAATCTATTATGTCTTTTTCTTCTACTGCTATTGCAGGGTCTCCACTCTTCTTTGATCTGAATGAACTATTGGGGAGTTAGATTCTCCTTAAAAGCCCTTGATTGAGATTTTTACTCTGCAAGATAATCACGTAGAGTCTCATGATATAATTTTCCTCCATCTCCATCCCATTCACCTTCCTCTTCCAAGAAAGTGGACATAGTAGATTTTTTTGGAGCTCTATGCAATACCGGTTCCTTCTGCTACTGATAAGAAGTGTTTGGACCTTCCTCATCTTGAAACCTTCTTGAGGTCTCCTTGTGCCTCTCCCTTCTCATTTATTTGACCTCCTTGGAGAGGTCCTGCATAGATCTAAGAATAAATGAGGAAAAACTCATTCCCTCCATCATTATGGATCTCTTCTTCTTGTGTCATAAGATGTATTACCCACAAGCTGAGCTAGAGATCATGCTCTGATACCACTGTAATATCCCAAAATGGAAAAGATGGGAATATAGAACATAAAATGGAAAATGCAGTGATACATCAACACATAAATATGAGATTAGATAATATAGCCATTCTATTAAACATTATAGCAGCAAATTTATACAATATCTTGAGGAAAAAGGCACTCAAGTTAGGCAAAACAAGCCTCTAGATACCCAGTACATAAAACATGAATACCAACTGCTATACAAGAATGGAAGAAGCTAAGACATCACAATTTTTTTTGGGGTTTACTGTTGATGTAAATGTAAACACATGAATCTGTTGATATGGTTCTTATAAAATGTCGAGATCAAATAGATAGGCTTTCTAGCACTATTCCAAGACAACCCAGAAAGCGTTTTCAGGAATATTCACAATGCAGAATATAAAAAATGTAGCCCTAGGGCTGAATAACACTCTGCAACTGGAACATTGGTGGGAGGTGGCTGACCTGATGTGACAATGGCTGATATCCCTCCTCACAACCTTTTCAGATGAAGGTATGATCCCCTCACTGGAAAACAGGGTCAAGAACTGCAGTACTTGACCTCCCACTACAATTGCACTACAAAATAATGTAGTTTATGGAGGAGACTGCACTATGGGTGAATTTTGTTGCTTGGCCTGATGGTGGATGGTGGAATAAAGCTATAATAACTTCTTCACTAGCCTCCCGAATTAAGGGCTTCTCTCTCCACTGGAAAACAAGCTCAGAAATTGGGTCTATCAACCCTCCACTGCTACTACCCTGCAAAACAACACAATCCTGAAGGAGACTGCGCTGTAGATGAAGGCTAATTCAAGCTTGGCCCGAAGCTAGATAGTGGAAATTATTCTCAATGAACCTCTCCTTAGTAGGCACTCGAAGTCCCCAGAGGATGAGGGCGGAATTTCCACTCGGAAACACCCTTGTGCTAAACAACACAACAAACTTAGCTAAATAGTTGAAGCCTGAAAAGAGTCATAAAAGACCAATACAATATCAATATTTTGAATGCCTTATATGGCTTCCATCCCCTTCCTTATATACTTGGTGAGCATCCTCACCCTATATCCCACTCATTAAAGAATCTACTCTCATGCATACACTTCTCCTCTATGACCGCGTTGTCCTCCATTAACTCTCCACTATCTCCATAACAACGCTATTGATTTGGTCAAATTTGACCCTGTCCACATGCTTTAACCCATGTTCACAGCTCTAGGTGCTTTATACAGTTGATACAATGATCCACATTCATATGAGAAGTTCTTTTATTCCTACTAAAGAGATTTATGGGTCTCCCTACCCACTTATTCACCTATCTTTTTATCAAAAGAAAAAATTAATATTCCAAATAGCTGAAAGCTAATTAGGAATATTGCAACCCCTCAGCTCCACCCATGAAAATGGACAAGGGATAATTTAAAACCATACTGTAAATATGAGAGGAACCTGCATCTTTCTCATACACAGTCACCCCAACGTACCAGAGATGACAAGCAGAGGCCATTTGGCAGGCACCAATTTGCGCATTGTGTGACGAGCCTGATCACTTAGTCACACAGTGTCCAAAATTAAGGGCGTTTAATAATTGGTATCAATTCCACGCATTGCCCAAAGAAAATTGGTTCGGAATCGACGACGTTAGTGTCATATTTGTTGGAGAAACTGTTAGTGTCAGTATTTTCATACTTCCACTAGGGATCAAAACACATTTTGCATGTGCATCTTAGGTGTCCCATTCTAAAGAAATTTTCAATCATTCCATTACGCCATGATATAAAATTGTTCCACCGGTGGTTTCCTCCCTCAATAAAATTTCACTCTCCCTCCGTGATTCACATTTCTGACTCATTCTCACACCTATGGAAATGCTATTTTCACCAAGAAGTCTTTTAAATCAAATCCCATTCATGAAGTCAGGTCTAAAGAAGTCCCATTAGGTCATTAGGTTTTTTATTTCTCAAGGTCATCCCTTCATTTCAGATGAGGTCAGCACATATATGAGAGGGAAAAAATAATATTATCATGATGTAATTATCATACTTTCAAAGTTGTATTTTTTGAGTTTAATGATTTTTATATCAAAATGTCATTTTGATACAAAATTCAATATGTAATTTATTTATATTTTTCCAAATGTAATTTTATGTTCTCATATGTAATAAATACATCCCAAGATATAAAATTCAATCATTTCTGGCCTAAGTGGAGCAAAGAAAAGCCAAAATCCATGACTTGATCAATCTGCAAAATGCCAAAGAAGTAAAAAAGATAAAGAGTATCAGTGCCAAAGTCCAAAGGGAAAAGTCAACATAGAAAAAGTGGGTAATTCAAATTGAAAATTCAAAACCACTAAAGCTATAAATCCATTCAAACACCTCAAAGAAAGGCATTGCCTTCATTCATCCATTAGGAGTTTCCATCAAAGGAGAAAATTTCAAGTTTTTTTGAGCAGTTTGAGAAAAATGTAAGGTCGTTGTGTGTTTACCCTTGGTCGTTGTGCATTTGACCGAATGCTACACGTTTGCACTCAGGCGCTGCACATTTTCTCGTCAACTTCTGACCAAATAACACAGACGTTGCACGTTTACACTTGGTCGCTGCGCGTTTTCCCAGGCGTTGCGCTTTCCTCCAGGATGTTGTGCGTTTGCTTAGGCAGGGTTTCAAAGGGTTTCACAACCTCCAGCAAGTTTCATTTCCTCACAAATTTCTTCAAAGAGCTTTAAAATAGTAAGTGAACTCTAAGACACCTCTCCTCTAATATATTTGGTGTTTCATAAAAATTTTGAAGTGCTTATTGCTATGAAACCCTAGTTTGTATTTCATTCCCATTTTCATGCATCATATCCATATTCATGTCCCTAAACACATATAATTCATAAACACTATTAAATCCTAGGGTTTTCATAGAACTAGGTCTTCATTTACATTCACTCCCTCCATTTGCCTAAGCTATTCATTTCACCTCTCACTCCCTTCATCTCATTCCATTTACCCTAGGGTTTCCAAAACCTTCAAGCCCATAATTTCTGAAGAGGAAGACAAAATTGGTAGTGAGGAACAAACACCAAAGAAGAAATCATGTAAGAAAGGAGGAAAAATCATCAGATATGAACCAATAACCACAAAAGAGCTACTAGAGTCAGAATGCTTCACAAACCCTAATTTCCTCTCCCACTGAGCTAGGGTTTGCTATGGAAATGAGACATTTGAGCAGAGGAGACATAAGTTAGGTCATATCAGTAAGTATGAGGTCATTTTAGCTCATGAACATCATGTCTCCATCATATTTTGAGAAGTCTTTCCAAGAGTCAAGTCATTTTCCACTCATAGGGCCAGTTCCACTTTAAACTATGTTTCCCACCAAAAAAAATATGAATTTGATAAAAGTGAGAGGGTTTTTTGTCCATCATAGGTCCAATAAGAAAAACCTCATTCTTTTTTTACACAGGTATCATGGTTTTATAGAAATGTCAAAAATACAAGTGCTACAAGAGGTTTGCTGCATTTATGAAGTGAACTTGAGAAAATCAATTTTTATCATAGCTGGAGTGTCCAAATGACTTTCTTGATGAGTCAAATGATAACTAGATAGAGAGATAGTTCCAATGAGCTATCATGAGCTCAATTTTGAGTTGAGGAAGGCCTCAAAAAGTTGTCTGCACCAACACTCTGCATTTCAACACCCTCTTTAGCACTTTTTGACCAATCTTGGGAAAAACAACTTTTGACAAGGCAAATCAACCCCAATCAGAACAAAAAGGTATATTTGGAAAGTATAATTGAGTATATTTCTAACACAATATCTGGGGCCCAATTTGGACACCAGGAATGCCTCCAAATGTGGTCTTCAAAAAGGAAAAAATTCTGTGTTTTTGAGTATTTTTGCACTAAGAAAATTTTCCAAACGCGCAACGACCTGGACGGTGCGCTCTTTTTTGGGGCCTCCAATTGAAAAATCGCCACCACCATCATGTTAAAAATTATGAATACATCAACCCTAGCAAGTTTCAAATTTTTTTGATGAGAACTGGTCCCTCAAAAGTGCAAAAAACTACCAAATCTTCATGTTTCTGCCTCCTTTTTGACCTGGTCGCTGCGTGTTTACGAGTCTTGGGAGATTGAATTTTTTGAAAGGTAAAATTAGGACCATTTTGGAAACTAGGGGTATATTTTAAAACTAGACTCAGATATCTTTCCAATGAGCTATCATGGAGCTGATTTTGACACCGGGAAGGCACTCAAAAGTTGCTTGCAAAAGAGGTCACTTTTTTTGCCTGGGTGCTGTGCATTTGCCAGGAAAACACATTTTTCACAATATTCAACAAATTTTGAAGTTTCACTCTAGTTTTACTTTTTACTTGGGAAAATAAAGAAATTAGTGATGTAAATGGTCATGGTCAATGTAAATTTCATGTTTTTACCTTTATCTAAGGTAGATACATTAGGTGAGTCTTCTAGAGGTCAAATGAATCAGTTTCCTCTCTTTTAGAGGCAAATTATTAGGTCTTCTTACTCTTCAGTTTCTTGTTTGGAATTAGGTTAAATTGATTCCTATCTCATGGATTTGACTACTTGAGGCTAGGGAGAGTGGTTTTTAGGTCTATATGATGTATTTTCTCAGTCATTGTAATTTTTGGACTCTTTTGGAGGTTTGGCTTCTCAAGGACACACTTTTGTATCAGTTTCTGAGCAGGAATATTAATCAAATTTGCAGCTATTTTTATGGGATCCATGTGGTATGGTGTTTAGTTTCAGTTTCTCCTTTTGTGCTCAGTTTTTAGAATGTTTTTTTTATTTCATCCATCATTTCATTTCTATTAAGTGAATGTTTTCAAGTTTGATGAACATAATCCATAATTTGTATGCTCTATTTTGGGTAAATATTCACAGTCTGTAATTTTTTCAGTTTAGAAAGAAACCATGATTTAACCATGCTCCTTTTAGCTCCTCACCTATCTTTATCATCCCACCATCGAAATCCTGAAGTGCTAAACCACTATACCTACCTTGCCCCATAAAGCACCCTGCAAATATTGACCTTATTTCCTTGCCTTGACTGTTTGACTCCTCTTGATCCAATAAAACCCTATAAAATCAAAATAAAAACTCTAAGATACTATACCTAGCCTAATATCTTCTTTCCGAAGTCATCTTGGTTGTAATCCTTATAGAGAGAGCCCTATCCTTGCCTAGTAGGGATAGCTACTTGGCTAAGCGTGGTTAGAGGTTACCTCAGAATTGCCTTTCTCAACCTGAGGTTCAATTCGAGTGATAACAGAAACCAACATGTGCATCGTTGTACCCATATCCATCAATTCCAGTCGATTTTGATCTCATGCGATGCTTCATCGCTGAAAACCTCGACTTAGCCAGCTTAGACACGGAATCCACAAACAATACTAAAACTCAAGGGACAAAAGCAACAAGGACCATATTGTATGTGTCCGAAGATATATGGTGAGCTGAATGGTAACACTCCCCCCACAAAAACACGCACCTAATGCTCTGATCCAACTCTACGCACTCTGTGATAGACTGAATAACCATCCTTCAGCTGAGCTGCTCTAAATTCTTAAATATGGTACCCAATCAAGAACGATATACTACATTGACCTATGACGATTAATATTCTATATTGATTTGTTGAAACCACCTGCAGTTTTTATTTAATCCCTACTTCCCCAATTTCTTTGTTCAGTTTTCAGTGAACACATGAACATGCTTGTATATTGCCTGATAGACGTGTCAGTTAAAATCTGTGGAAAGTTTAACCTTCAGAAAACCAAACAGCAAAGTCCATATATCTCTTAATAGCTAACAAGGAGGCAGCTCATCGCCCCCAACCTCCTTCCACGAATTAACCCAGCCTACGCATTGTGTGACGCCCACAACCATTTGGTTGCTCAATGTCCGAATTTAAGATCATTCCACAAATGGTACCCAATTACTCCAATAGTCAAAAGGGAGTGGAGAACCAAAGAGCGATAGGCTTGTCTGATTTGTCACGACAACCATCATGCTCGATATTGTACTTGCATCCCCCAATTTCGACCTTTGTTAGACACCATACGCTCATTGGTTACCAAATACCCGAAAGTAACTAGTTTAGAACCAAGGCAACCTGGCGCAAGGGAGAATGCCCCCCATCATTACCATAACCCTAAGAAGGCTAAGGCTACCCATTGTCATAGTAGGACCCAAAAAAAACCAAGAATTACATGTGTTCTATGTGATAAAAATGACCACAGGGGCAATCAATGTCAGCAACTCAAGAAACTAATAGTCAGTCTTCACATTGTCACCACCATACCACAAATCCATCTCTCTAATCAGGAGAAGATCACACACTGCTATTACATGATTTGATCACAATTCCACCATACTATAAATTGTGATTACCTCCCAAGGCTACGAGCGACAAGGGCATCATTGAGTTTGAATTCTCTAAAAGAGCCTAACCGACCAAAACCAAAGACTCAGAGATGGCAGAAGCGTAAACATGCCCCACGTCCTAATCAACTCTGAGCATCCACTTCGAGCACAAAGAGTAGCATTGGTTCTCACACCATCTACTCGATAGGCACCTTGACTACATGTACCATTTGCACAAGCTGTCACAATCATTAAATAGATTTGTGCCCCTTAATGGAAAATTTTCGGCACCTCTGCACTCAATGCAACTTCCAAATCTTGGAAAGTGCGGGTACCCTTACTACGCCGCCACACGAGCATGATTTTTCTCTCAAAAAAACCACCACAACATAAATTCTTCCACCATTTAACGCTGATGACACACAACACCATATACGATTCATCTCATCATGCATGGGAACCATGAATCGTGTTGTCTGCTCGTATTTCATTGGTGTCGAGACCGCTACAACTACCACAACAATAGTTGCACCATTTTCCAACCCATATGCACCCTGTCAACCTAGTCTAGTTCCTCGGCATCAACCACATAATCATATTCATGTCTGTCAACCAACAATGTTAGGCCTGAACCAATTCCTCACGACCTCGCACAAACCAATTCCCCCTTAGACGTCTTGTTTCATTCAGACGAGGATATTCTAGAGGCCATGAGGGAACTAGATTTTCCATGTGACTCAATTCATCACTTCTCATTTTTCCTTCTAGAAAAATGTTCAGACCTAAACCCAAGATATATACACCATTTAATCTAAAGACTTACTCCCATCTAGGAAGGTATACTAGTTAAAAAATCCCATCCTAGTGCTTGATGCAGTTCAAGAAGGGAATATGTCGAATATTTCGCCAACCATTAAGGTGAATATCTCAAGAAAACCAAGAAAAATCGAAGAAATCTCACTAGGGGCAACATGCTCCCAAAACGAGGTAGTCACTTACACGAACATGTTACAAGAGTACAGGGGCATCTTCGCATGGGATTATTCAGAAATTCTAGGGCTTAGCCCCACTATCATAGAACACCACATTGACACCTAGCCTAACATACTACCAATCCGCCAAAAACAACATCAATTACACCCATCTAAGGTAAAACAAATCAAGAAATAAATTGATAAGCTTTGCAAAGTCGAGTTCATCTACCTAATCGCTTACATGTCGTGGGTTTCCAACCCTGTACCCATCATGAAAAAATAGGGCACCACCCAAGTCTGCACCGGTTTTCAAGATTTGAATAAAGCTTGTCCCAAGGATAACTACCCTACACTCTTTATCGACCAAGTCATTGATGCTTTCAGTAGTCATGAGGCCTTGTCCTTCATGGACATATTCTCAGGGTACAATCAAATTCAAATATGACACACAGATCAGTACAAGATGGCATTCACTACCCCTTGGGGCATGTCCACCTACCAAGTTATGCCCTACGGTCTTAAAAAAGCTAGAACCACCTTCCAGTAGGCCATGAATTATATCTTCCATGACCTGGGCCACCTCATCTTGGCTTACTTGGAAGACCTAACCGTACGATCCAAGAAATGAAGCAATCATCTGGAGGATTTACGGTTGGTATTACAACGGTGCCGACACTAAAACCTATGCTTGGACCCTCTCAAATGTGTCTTTTGTGTTAATGCAGGTAGAATATTAGGATTCATCATCCCAACAAGGGATTAGAGTGGACCCCTTCATGGTGTAGGAAATCAAAGAAGTTCCACCACCCAAAACTCTCAAGAAACTTCAAAGCTTGCAGGGGAAAGCCAACTTCTTACGACACTTTGTCCCCGACTATGCCACTTGCACGCAAGGATTCCTACGCCTATTCTGTCAAAAAATTTCATTCAAATGGGATGATTAGGCTCAAAAAAATTTTGAGGCGCTAAAATACACATTGTCTTCAACCCCTTTGATTAACCCACCCAATTATGACAAAGACTACACCCTATACCTATCAGCATCAAACATTGCCATAACTGGGGTGTTAGTCCAAGATGGATGAGATGGTAAAGAACATGTAATATATTACGTCAGTAAGAAATTACCTGGCCCCACTTTAAAATATGAACCAGAAGAGAAAACTTCCCTAGCCCTTGTACACGTAGTACAAAAACTTTGGCATTACATCATCCTACGGACTACAATAGTCATAGCAGTTATCAACCCCATGATATATCTGCTAACCCCTTGTCTAATGAACCAAAAATACGCTCGGTGGGTAGTCATACTACAGGAATTTGACCTACAATTTAGCTTCCCCAAGAGCAAAAAAGCTTTAATCTTAGCTGATTTCATCACTGACCTCCCAATTTTGACTAAAGGATCCCTAGTTAATGACTCACTACTAGATGAACATCTATTCTTAGTAACGACCGAAGATCCTTGGTAAGATGACATCTTCCTATTCTTACGAACCCAAAAGTTCAAGCCAAATATCACACATGACGACCAAAGGTGTATATGCCATCAGGCCCCCCGATACCTCCTAATGGGGAATGTCCTTTATCGAAGAGGCGTTGACACTATTTTATGTCGATGCCTCATGCACAACCAAGATGAGCAAGCCCTAAATGACTCCCATAGTGGGGCTTGCAACAACCACTTCTTACGGATGGATACCGCCCAAAAATTCCTACGGGCGGGTTATTTTTGGCCCACCGTATTCCACGATTGCATTCAGGCAGTCAAATGGTGTGAGCGATGCCAACGCTTCGCCCACAAGGTAAGAGCACCTCTTTCTCCTCTACACCCAGTCATTGTAGCCAGTCCCTTTTGCAAATGGAGAATTGACTTTATGACTTGCAACCCTGCATCGTCTGGCAACCAAAAAGAGATTATTTTAACCATCGACTATTTCATCAAGTGGCCATGCCTACATATGACAACATGATAGAAACCACAACATGATTTCTCTTCAACCATGTCATCACATGATTGAGTGTGCCTAAGGAATTAGTCTCTGATCACTGAAATAATTTCGAAAAAAAAATATTCCAAGAGCTATCCCACCATCTAGGGTTCACACATGAATTTTTGTCACCATACTACCCCCAGTCTAGTGGTCAGGTAGAAGCTATTAACAAAGTACTCAAAACAATGTTACATCGTATGGTCAATAACCATAAAAAAAACTGGCACCATATGGTTTTTTTAGCTCTGTGGGCATATTTCACAGTAGTGAAAACCTCTACAGGATTCACACCTTTCCAATTGGTATACAGAGTGGAGGCCAGGATTCCAATAGAACGTGAAATACCCAACTTACACGCAGCTATCGAACTCTTTTATGATACCCAACCTTTAGAGAAACATTTGGTATAGTTATAACTCGTCGATGAAAATCAACGAGAGTTGCTCCAACATAATGAAGCACATAAGAAAACGGTAAAAGCATCATTCGACCGCAACATCATCCCCTGCTCATTTTCAGAGGGGAGTTAGTACTTCGATACGATGTTGAAAAAGAGGAGTTAGGACCAGGAATGTTCAAAACATTATGGAAAGGTCCTTACATCATAAAACATTACCTCCTCAAAGGATCATACATTGTGTTAGAGCATGATGGTACATGCCTAGCTAACCCTGTCAATGGGCTCTACCTCAAAAAATTTCACCCATAAGGGCAGAAATTTTAGCTTTAGAGATAAGATGCATGTAACATAATTTTTTGAGATGATCACAATCATCGAGGACTTGTTCTAAAAATTTCTCTTATGTCACAGATGGATCATCCCCCCATCCACTATTTTGGATTCGTTGATGGAGCCTCGCGATGGTCACAAAATATATTAGTACCCGTCTGGGCCATATAACATCCTAACCGGTCGTCATTCCTCATCAACAGAGTATGTATCAGATCAAATACCAATAATCGAGTAGATTATGATACATTCATCAGGTTGTTGAGTGATTCCTCCAACCAGGGCATTCACCATATACATGTCTATCTTGATTCCCAGCTAGTGGTATTGCAGTTAAACCAAGTTTTTGAAGTATGGGATTCACACCTATTTAGGAAGTACTTGCATGCACGACGGTTGATTCGTCACTTTGATCACATTACATTTACACATATAACAATAAATCAAAACTAGACAATCGATCAGATAGCTAACCACATCCTAGACTGGAATGCATCTTGTATAAACCATCATCCTTAAAAATCAAATCATAAAACATAAATATCCATCATAGGCACATAACGTCCATCATGATCACAAATAATAACCATAGACACATCATAAGATCCATAAAAAATACTCGTCTCGCATATATACATAAAAAAATATAAGAGTCCTCATATACAAATCATGTCCCTAACCATCATGTTAGTCAAAAAATATATCTACATGTCATCAAAATAGGGAATCGTCCTCAAAATGGGTGCTTTACCTGAAAATACAAATATCCCTAGGGTTGTGTTTAAAATGGAAACAAGAAACAGTGAAGGAGGCCTCCTGAAACATCTTTCCTGATCCTAGTTGGAAAGTGATCACCTAAACTAGGTGGGGGACCACACAGGTGTTTTTTGTCGAAAAGTCTATTTTTAGACTATGTCTATTTTTAGACATATGGAGCATGGTCTAGGAGTTGCGGGATGCTATTCTTGGATGATTGGTCAATTTGGTAAAAATATATGGACAACTATTTTTAGACATACAGGTCGAAGTCTATTTTTAGACTGCCTGTCTAAAAATAGGTCAGTCAAATATTATTAGCTCTTAATAATATTTGGACTATAAACATTATCTTATTCTCTTGGAGCACTTCAGTTTGAGCTACGGATGTGGCACATGCAGCTGACAGAAGGAATTATGCTATTCCTAGGGTTTAGTTGAGCTTTTGCATGGTTGACTTCAGTTAGAACTCATGTGGCAGAGTTTGGTGGAGTTGATGGATCGGTTGATGGAGTTGTGTTCGGTTTAACTTAGTTGAACTAGTTGTATTTAGTCTAACTGATAAATACACTAGTGATGAGTGGTGTGAATTAAATATTATTTAATTCACTAATTATTAACTCATAAATCAACTAAAGAACACATCAGTTAACAGCAGCGCATGGACATTTCAGTGAAGACCAGTGGAAGAGATAGGTGAAAGAGCTGGTTTACTATCAGTTGTGACTATAGTTGTGCATGAGATTTGCACAATCATTGATTGAGATTGCCAATGAGGATTGCGCAGTACAAGCCAAGGGGATTCGAACTTGGATCTCAAGGATTCTCATCTTGGATTGTGCAGTAGAGGCAGGCAAACAGTGGAGGAGTTTTGAACCCGTGACTTGTTCAAAACTGAGCTAGTTTGTGTGTAACTATTGGAGATAGTATTGAGTACTTGTGAGGAGTATTGTGCTATGATTGTTACATGTTCTTGATCATTATAATATATAGATAGTAGGGGGTTTTCAGCTGTAGGCCTTCCCCGGTATAAATACTGTGTTTATATGTGTTGAATTTATGTTTCTATGTGTGCATGTGAATGTTTTCAATACCGCTTGTTGTTTTTAAATTCCACATGTTGATGATCAATGGTAGAAGAGGTTATGTGTTATGCATGAAGCTCAAATAGTGTGTGACCAGGATAATCTCGGTGAATAATTCAGCAAATTATTCAAATTTCTACATGGTATCAGAACGAGATTGATCATCGGATCTATTACAGTGTTTACAATTATTTCGGTAGACAGAGTCTGTAACGGGCCAGGTAGCCTCTGGATCCATCCTTTATTTGAAAGGTGATATATCCAGTAAATGCCCCTACAGTCGATCTCTGTGCTAGAAATACTTTTTTCTCACAGATTGGAAGCGGTTGAGTTTTAAGCTGTTGGAATTTGAATTGCAGAATTGTTTTCTTGGTGTCACAGGCGAATATGTCTTTCGTCGGATTGTGATTGGAGTATGCCTTGGAAGGAAGCTCGAATTATATTGCATGGAAAGACAGGATGGAGGCAGTGTTAGATGATAATGGGCTGTTGGAGTTCATAGAGAAATAAGTTCCAAAGCCTACTTCTACGGATGTTGCTGTGATTGAAGCTTGGCAAAAGAAGACAGCAAGGTGTCGAAGGATTCTGTTGGAGGGCGTGAAGGATCACATAATATCCAGCCTACATGGTAAAGCTTCTCCATTCCTCATGTGGAAATCTTTGACAGAATTGTTCCAGAGCAAGAGTGACCAAAGGAAGTTGGCGCTCAAGGATAAACTCAGGAAAATAAAGATGGAGAAGAATGAAACTATTCCGGTATACTTGACAAAGTTTGTCCACTGCAAGGATGAGCTTGGGAGTGTAGGAGTTAGTGTGGATGATGAGGATCTGGTGAGCTTAGCTCTCCTTGGGCTTTCGAAAAGTTGGCATGCATATCAGGACAGTGTCAATGGTCGGGAAAATTTGCCAGGATAGGAAAGGCTGTGGTCTGATCTTGTGCAAGAGGAGATCAGGCGGAGTACCAGGGATGGATCTTCATCAAAGATATCTGATGAAGAAGACTGCGCTTTGGCTGCCAAAGCAAGGAAGGGGAAGGGCAAGGAGAAGGCTTCTCAATCCGGTGCGGATGGTAAAAAGCATGACATGTCCAAAGTGAAGTTTTTTCATTGTCACGATCATGGACATTACGCCACGAATTGTCCACAAAAGAAGAAGAACAAGCAGGCTGTTAGAGCTGCAGTTGGTGAGGCTCTTGCCTCACAATTTGAGCTGGACTTCTCATTGATCGCATGCATGGTGTCTAGTGCATTGGGATCGGGGTGGTATTTTGATAGTGGCGCTTCCTTTCACATGACGGGAGATGTGAACCTTTTCAGTGACTTGGTGGAGAAAAATCTCTAGATGCATGTTGAGTTGAGCGACAATGGACGATACAATGCGACCGGAATTGGTACCATAACCTTTCATAGGGAGTCAGGTAAACTCATTCTTTTACAAGATGTATTGCATGTACCAGGTTTAATAAAGAATTTGATCTCAGTCGCAATGTTAGAGGATAAAGGGTATGAAGTTGTCTTTAGAGAAGGGAAATTTTTCCTTCGGCACAAGGCAACGGGACAAGTCAAGAAGGTTGGGATTCGGGCAAAGAATCTCTACAGACTTGAAGTAGATGGGTTGTCTACGAAGCTTCCTACTGTTGGGAAGCGGGAGAAAGACATGCAACTGATGCTTGAGAGGGAGCAATTTTTTCATGCAGGTGAAAGTGAACCTCGGGGTGTGGAGCAGCCACAAGAGGATCATGGAGTGGGAGAAACCACTCATGCAGAGAAATTTCATGCCAGATGGGCAGAGGGAGTGCATGCAGCTATACCACCAGGTGAGAGGTGGGGTGACATGCATGAGTAATCCTAGGTGGAGATTTCTGGGAAGGATTCATGGAGATGGTGTGGATCTCATGAATTGAACCTGGCTACGAGGTGCCCACAGCGCAGCAGTAGTAGATCAGTTGGATTGATGCAGGCAGATCAAAGTGACAGTGTCGGATACTGGAGCGCGAATCAGAGTTGACAGCAAGTGCAAGAGTGCATGGGTGCAAGAGTTCAACAGCGCAGTGGTTCCTGATGACATGTGCAGTAGCTAAGAAGAGGTAGAAGACTTTGATGATAGATGCATCAGACTGATTGAGCTGTTTGGAGCCTATTCAGTTTCAGAGGAGTTGCAGAGCAGATGCATGGAGTTGCATGGCGCTTGTGAAGGTTGCAGGGCGAATGCATGGAGTTGCATGTCGCATGCAAAGACAATCCTTTCTTGTTGAGAGGGAGTGTTGAAAGTGGCAACAAGAAACAATGAAGGAGGCCTCCTAAAACATCTTTCCTGATCCTAGTTGGAAAGTGATCACCTAAACTAGGTGGGGGACCACACAGGTGATTTTTGTCGAAAAGTCTATTTTTAGACATATGGAGCATGGTCTAGGAGTTGCAGGATGCTATTCTTGGATGATTGGTCAAGTTGGTAAAAAATAGATGGACAACCATTTTTAGACATACAGGTCGAAGACTATTTTTAGACTACCTGTCTAAAAATAGGTCAGTCAAATATTATTAGCTCTTAATAATATTTGGACTATAAACATTATCTTATTCTCTTGCAGCACTTCAGTTTGAGCTACGGATGTGGCACATGCAGCTGACAGAAGGATTTACGCTATTCCTAGGGTTTAGTTGAGCTTTTGCATGGTTGACTTCAGTTAGAACTCATGTGGCAGAGTTTGGTGGAGTTGATGGATCACTTGATGGAGTTGTGTTCGGTTTAACTTAGTTGAACTAGTTGTATTTAGTCTAACTGATAAATACACTAGTGATGAGTGGTGTGAATTAAATATTATTTAATTCACTAATTATTAACTCATAAATCAACTAAAGAACACATCAGTTAACAATAGTGCATGGACAGTTCAGTGAAGACCAGTGGAAGAGATAGGTGAAAGAGCCGGTTTACTATCAGTTGTGACTATAGCTGTGCATGAGATTTGCACAATCATTGATTGAGATTGCCAATGAGGATTGCGCAGTACAAGACAAGGGGATTCGAACTTGGATCTCAAGTATTCTCATCTTGGATTGTGCAGTAGAGGCAGGCAAACAGTGGAGGAGTTTTGAACCCGTGACTTGTTCAAAACTGAGCTAGTTTGTGTGTAACTATTGGAGATAGTACTGAGTACTTGCGAGGAGTATTGTACTATGATTGTTACATGTTCTTGATCATTATAATATACAGATAGTAGGGGGTTTTCAGCTGTAGGATTTCCCTGGTATAAATACTGTGTTTATATGTGTTGAATTTATGTTTCTATGTGTGCATGCGAATGTTTTCAATACCGCTTGTTGTTTTTAAATTCCGCATGTTGATGATCAATGGTAGAAGAGGTTATGTGTTATGCATGAAGCTCAAATAGTGTGTGACCAGGATAATCTCGGTGAATAATTCAGCAAATTATTCAAATTTCTACAGGTTGAGCCCCGCTTGGTGAGTCCTCTAGACCCATGGTTGTACCCAGTGCTAGTAAAGGTGCAGCAACCAAAACTACAAGCACCACACGATGCAAAGTTTGGCAATTCACCCTCTCTCAAGCCATCAATGTCTCGAGCCATACATCATCCAGATCATCAAAAAATCCCCGAGTCAGCATACGCCGAGTCAACCTCTCTAACTGACTCCATGATTCAGCTAGAACTATTTCGTGAGCATCAACAGCCTATGTCGCTATCACCCTAAGGTCAGTAGCAACAACCTGATCCTCGATCATCACAACACGAACCTCAACTGTCGCCGCCCATGCCTCAGCCGCCTCAGCACGGGCAAGGAGGGAAACATCCCCTCCGGCAGCTGCAGCACTGCTTCCCTCCCCTTAAGGGCCCCCAACACCTCCCTCCCCCACAATCTGGGCCTAACCAGCCCCACCTGGGACCCTCCTCATAGGTTGATGTCCCACCACACAAATAGTAGGATGCCCTGCCAAACCTACATCTGCAAGAGAAACAAAAGTAGTATCATTTTCACCATAAAACACATATAAATATATACATGGTAAAATCCTAAAAAATGTATAAAGACATAAAAGGTCGTACCTATTGGGCCCCATGTGTAACCAACAAGAAGATCCATATTCTGGTCCCCCCAGAAGTCCATCACTAAGTATGGGTAGTCCAGAAACTTCTTGTGGGTTCAACTTGAACCATGCCTCAACGATCATATCCCAATAGCGACAAACCTCTCCTCCACATCAGGGCATCACGAGTGCCCACCACCACTTCCGAGGATCCCTAGGAGGACCCAGGGGCACTGCCACAAAAGTTCTGAGCATCACCACCCTCTCATACATGATACTACAAAGGATTCTTGCATAAGTGAAGATCTTAGAGGTCCCCCCTCTGGGCCTTTCCCAACTGTGTCACCTTGCCTTGGTAGACATGGAGAGCCCTGCCATAGAAGTGAATGGCCCGAAGCCGACACAAGACTGCAATGTGTGGACCCAACACCCTATTAGGTGATGATGACCCTTTTATGTGAAATATGATCGCCAAGGCACCCCTATCAGCTAAATATGTCACAGAGTTGATATTAAAACATCCTTGTGTAATCACATCGGGACCACAGTGATCCCAAGCCTAGCGGCAGATGTTCACTCCCCCAGCCAAGAGTGGGTGTGGAAGAGCCTACCCTTAAGGTAGTAGAACGGTCACATAGTAAACATCTGTCTCCAGTTGGATGACAACATCTCTACGACGCATCACCATAACACACCATCTCTATTTCCAACAACAAAACAAGAATCGAAGTAGACCATCCTGTGACCTCAGTAGGTTGTTCTCAAGAAATTTTAGCAACCCATACTGTGCCAAAACCCCTCGAGCACTAGGGTATTTGGCCATAGCTGCTCAAAGATTGGGCCAGTCTCTCTCATGCCACAACATCCTGTGACTAGAGAAAAACAAAAAATCAGTGACTAAAACAAAAAAAATTGTTTTTTTTTTTTTTTTAAACTTGTCGCGCTTGTACAGAGGTCAGGCACGATGATCGCACATATTTATCAGAAACAGATGCACGAATCATGGAAATTATTCACCATGTGCGAAGGCCTCACGTGAAGATCGTGCGGGTTAGCCTTGATCGCTCGCACGGTCAAGGAAAAAAAGAGGTATAAATTCCATACAAATTCAGACCCCCTAGGAAAAAAAGTGATAAAATTGAACAACTGGATGTTCAAGGCCCTACCTTACACTGATGACACGAATCCCGGGTACTCAGGCTGACCACAATGGAAAGAAAGGCTCGGGAGCAAGGGCTCAACTCTGACCTCAGACTCTCAAATGACAGAAATGAGTTGAAATGAGCTATATTGGCCCATATATCGCCCTTTTTTCATTATTCGAAAAAGCATAATGGGAGCTTAGAAGGCCCAATTGCAAACCGTGAGAAACACAGTGATCAACACTTCATCATGTTCAAGATAGGCCCCATAAATCCATGCCTCATAAAAAGTCATTTTTTCAGTCACAGCAAGTATGCCCTCTCTTATTGCTTTACATTCAAAGTTATTTCAAATATGCTTGTATGAAAAATATTCTTTTACTTGGGGTATTGGTTGCAAGTATTAAAAATATGTCGAATCACCATATGCCCCATCCAACAAAAGTACAAGAGCAGGTATCATTCTATCCCTAGCATGACAGTCTCCACAAAGAAGCTCTTCATATCCTGACATCATTTCTCCAAAGAAATCAACCATAGGTTTCAATCACCTGACCATATTTATCATTGTTGCACCTTGCCCATGATAAACATTCTCGCAGGTCGGTAGAGTCTTACCCTCCATGGCATCCATCACTCATGTAGACCATACACTAAAGGTCCAGATCCATGGCCATAAAATCCAATCCCGGGAAGTACTTCATGTTCATTCATCCATCATACATCAAGTCAATTTTTACCCATATCATGTTAAAACCCCTCTCCTGGGCTACAATTCTCATAAGCGGATAAAAAATGTGCCACCTTGTCTCACACTTGGCCTATCACACCCCCATCAGCATAGCCCATCTGCGACACTTTTCATCCACTTCATCACCCCCTCAATGAGACCAACCAATGGGGCCCCCGCCCTCAGCAAAACACATTCCTCACACCATACTGAAGAATTATTTTCATGTTTATAAGGGCACCTATCACCGTGCTTGTACATCCAAACCCATTCTATATTCTTTTGACAAGTGTATAAATATTTTCTAGGAGAGCACTCTCACCCATCCATTCACATTTCTCATCTGTAAGCAGTCCCCCATAACCCTTGGTCATAGCTACACATTCTTTACCATACCCCACCATGACACTCATAACAACCATACACCCACCCTAGAAGTCCTATCAACTCTAGGGATTTCCCACCAAAAATTTTTATGCCTACCACCACTCACATTTATAGCTTCGACCTCAGGCCACCTAACTACCATCATTAGTTATAGCCATTTCTCATCATCATCCCTAATTTAACCTATCACACCATGCCCTGCTACATCAGAAACCCTGGTCCCTTGCATCAGTACTCATCTTAGTCGGTTGATGCTTCCTTCTTGTCAACTACAACACACATTTTCTAAAAAGGAGGTAGTACCTTGGCTGACTCCTCACCTCAATAGGGTCATCCCCAAATGGCACTATGGGAATCATCATTTCCCATTGATCTCTTCGATCATCTTGAAATTATACTTCAAGATAATCTTTCATGTCAAGATGGTATTGTACTTCATAACCATTACAATTTGTCAGAATTCGTCGAAGGACCGTGACTTGATAACCATCTCTTTCAACAATACTTACATGGGAAGGTCCCCAAAAATCAAATACCCATGCATACAATGATCACTTGTTCTGAAAAAATGTGCCATACCAAGATTATGCGTGTGGGCACCACAATCAACCTTCTTTCAAATAAAAAATGCCCTTAAGGGCGTCAACAACCATCATCATCAACCAACATCAGGTCACTACCAAAAAGTGACATAAACAGAACCAATATCTATCAGATAAGCTTAACAAGTAAAAACATCACGAGCATGGGACATGCCCACCTCATAGAAATATTTTATTCATTCTATCTCTTGCAGGTTTCAAACAGATCACGTTGTATTTTGTACTCACGAAAAGGGGTCTCTAACCTCATTTCTAAAGCAACTTACTCTCTCTCTCTCTCAAAAGGACTACACAGAAAAAGAAACTATAATGTATTTCGGCTATACAGTTCTTCCTAGACCTCATACATTAGTGGAAAATTGTTAACATTGGAAAATCGTACAGGCAGAAGACATTAGAAAATTTCAAGCAGAAGGTATAGAAAAATATTTATAGGGAAGAAATACATTATAGGAGTGAAAAAATTAAATTTTCCAAGGTCAGAAGGAAATTTTTTTGGACCACACACATGATGCACTAGCTCCGAGTGCACATTGAAGCTTTTCCTTCAATAGTCGTGTTGAAGCCCCGAAAATCGGGTCTACAACAAGGGGGATACCCACCCGGTCCGGACCTTGGTTGGCAGCTCCTTTACCATTTGGTATAGTGGGTCCTGACTGGGGATAATGGAACCAGTTTCCCAATATGTGTGTGTGTGTTGAGAATTGATATTTCCTTTCTAAAATTTCCTAAATGAAATAATTTTATTCTAATTCTAATCTAATAACATGAAATTGTATTCTAATAAACAGAAATATCTAATTCTATACTAACCCGGGATGTAATCTTTCCGTTATGCGATCTAAAATGATTTAAAATAAAAATTGGTAATAAAGACCATTCAATTGTTATAAAAAAAGATTTCAATAAAGATAAACCACTTCGTATAAAAAGTTAGATGAAACAGTTGTGAAAAACATATCGCATAATAAGCTATTCATACATTAAACATAAATAAATAGCTATCACCGTACAAAAGTGCCAAATGATAACTCAAGCATTCAAGCATCAATATATAAACAACTGAACATGAATATCACTTTAACACAAAGGCAGAAATAGTTAAGAGATAAAAGTACCATTTATAACTAGTTCTACTCATGAGCTTCAAGCAATAATGACTTATCTCTTCTTAATCCAACATGCACTAAGAGTACAGAAGTGCAACATCCGTAGTAGATATTAAACGCAGATATCAATAAATCTTGTTCCATTCATTCATCAAAACCTCCTCAGAACGTGTAAAAGTGCATGTTCTGAGGACAAGTTTTTGACAAATTTCAGGACCCTTCTCTAAATGCATGAGAAGGGTTTAAATACTACTAACTAAATCTAAAAATAATTTATTACAAAAATATAGGATATGGTTTAAATGACCGTCCTCTTTTTAGGAAAAAATAAAGAAAAACTAATACTAAATCTAAAATTAAAACTTAACAACTAACTACTTGTGAATCTGTTCTTTGAAATTGCAAGAATTCAGCATTGATTTGAGAAGAGTAGGCTGGCCGACTTCAGACTTTAACTGTCCTGTGAAAATGAAATCGGCAAGAGCTGGCGCCATCTTCTCGGCAGAATTGATGATACATTTGAGAGTCATGCACTGGTTGTGTGGTTTTACCAAATATGTCCAGTAAGAATCCCAATTCAACTTAGTTAATCTTTTAATCGATTCTGTTTTTTCTTGAGCCTTATGTTTCCAGTCTGTCTGCAGTTGCTGTGATTTTGGTAGGTACCCTGGAGTAGTTTCTGAGATCAGATTTTCCTTGTGAAAATTTTCATTTATACAATCAATAATATTGCTTGCTGATGTAGCTGCTTCTTCTGTCGCTTGCTCTGCTTTCCTGATTTGTGCATCCCAATTGTTAAAGAGCATTGTTTTGTGATTGTCATTGATTATTGGTGCACCTGCTCTTTTCCCCTCCTCTGTTTCTTGCCAAGCCAAATATTTTGTAACTCTTTTATCAGTTAAATCATAATCAAGTCGTAATTCTACGACATGATTAGTGATTTTATCACTTTCTTCACAATAAGAATTCCACTATGAAATTCTTTGGCATAATATTTCTTGTTGATGTAGTAGTTGATCATTTAAGGAAATAGACTCTGTGATAAATTATGTGAGCTTGGGATCATCCTTGTGCATCTCTTGCATAATCTGTAGTTTTTTCTCTTTTTCAGCCAAACTGTTATGATATCCTATCTGCATTTGTTGGAAGTCCTACTGTAAATTTTCAAGTTGTTTCTGTGCTTCATTGTTAGCGTTGGCTTGTTGCAGCTGTTGTTGCAAGACATGTACTTGATCTTCTTTTTCATTCAGTAATTGACGTACCTCAGATGCTTTATCAATGGATGCAGAGGCATATGCTCCTGTGATCTGAGATAATTTGGTGCGATTTTCAGTTGGATCAGTAGTAGGATCTTGCCATAGGACATCTAATTGTTCTACATCATGAGAGAACACATTTTCCAATTTTATTTTCTTCCTTTGTCTTCTTACCACTGCCTTGTGTTGTGGAATATAAAATACATTAAGAGGAGGAATTTCCTCTATTTTGAGCATAAGTTCAGAGGATGGGGTAATGGAAATATGTTCCGTTTCTGCGACATTGCTAGTTATTCCTGTGACTATATCTTTTGTTATCTGTACATTACTCACAGGAGTCTCTACATTCTGTCCTTCAACACTGATCAAATCATTGAATGTCTCCCATTCCTTATCTAACTCACTTCTAACGGATGGTTGCTGTACAATGAGAGGGGGAAGATTTAACTGTGGAGAGGTCAAAACCTGTTGCTGGGGGAGTTCCTTTGACTGGGCAGTATCCCTTACTGACCCTTCACTTTTATCATGGTCATTTTCAGACCTTTTAGAGTGTTCTGATGTTTCTTTTCCAGACTTAGATTTAGATCTATCTGTGCCTTAACTTCCACTGAGACTAATACTAGGAGTTGGTTCCCTTAAGGGTTCCAAGCGCAATTTATCCAAAGGGATAGTAGTTAACCTTCTTTCTTTGTACATCTTAAACTCTTGAAATTCTTCTGGAGGGAATCGCATCTGGGCCAAATGTAGAACCTCTTTAAGTGTGCCTTTCTGTTGGAACATGTCATCAAAAAGGTCGTCTTCTTTCGAAAACACCTTTACTTTGACTGCAGTAGTGAAATTTTTAGCAATATCATGAGGATCAAGCGGTCTTCTTGGAAACTTGAACAAACGTAAACATGTAATTTTGTTTACTTCTTTAAATGAATTACCAACATCAAATATTGAAAATGCCCCACAGGCCATAGGAAAATGTGGCCAGATAGCCTTCTTTTTGTCCTTCAAATCTTTAGTCAAACCTCCTCCGCAGTTTTGATAAGCAATTTCTCATGCCATGAGTTTATCAAGAACATACAAAGGTAAAACATGAGGGGAAGCGAGACTTCCAAATACCCTAACATATGTAAACAATTCTTCTCCAAACCATCTTGCGACAGGGAAAATATCTACCTCTGCTTTAGGAGAAAATCTTGGAGTGTCTTTATCATACAACATTTTGTACAGGGGCAACATAATTTCATGACAAATCTTGTAGAAATATAGAGTGAACTTTGAATCCCACAATTATTTATGATAAATATGAATAGGAAAGGGGTCTTAAATCATCCATTTCCAACCCATTAAAGGAAACTTGGAAATATAACAGATTGAATCCATTATATATGCAGATAAGTAAAAAGGGGGATAAATTCTTTGAGAAACAATCCGTTGAGACCGATAATTCAAAATGGCCGTGGCTAAGTTATCAGATAATATCTTAGCCCAATCCACAATAGTAGCATTAACAACGACATTCAATAATGGTAACCATTCAGATGAAAATTTATTAATGTCAAGCTTCCCAAAAAGCCTACAGAGCATAACAGCAGTAAAGCAATACGGGGAGGTGAGAGAACCAGTACTATACATACCATGTTTATCCTTCTTCAGTGGTTCATCTCTCCTTGACCAATCCTTGGTGCATTCTGCCAGATTTTCATTTTCTTTGGCAAACTTCTCCATGAACTATTTTTTATAAGTTGCCTGTGGTTCCGGAAAATGATACATGAGTCTCAAATCTTGTGGAGTAAATGAGCCAATGAGATCTTGACCCTGAGTCTTAAACTGTCTGTTCGTAATATCAGTGCTGTCAAGTACCCATTTAACCATGTCCACGTATGGAAGAATTTTAGGTCTCTCTGCTATCCGGTGCGAATGAACAAGCTAGCTCTGTAAGAGATGCTTCAGAAGACCCATGTGATCCTGCAATAGTTGTAACCTCCATTACTCTGGGGTTCTCTTCCTCAAGTAGATTATACATGCCCTCCCAAGTAGTAATACCAGCGTCTTTTTTACAGGCAGTGTCTGTATACAAGGGCGTCATTTCTTTATCTTCAGAACTCAGAGCCTTGTCTTTCTTTCCCATAATATCCTGAATACTGCTTTGTATAGTTATCTGTTCTTCGCTTCTGCAGTTTTACGAATTAAGTGAGAATAATGATAAGAAAAAGGTGACGGGAAAGTTTTAAATGCTGAAGACGTATTAAATATACCACCTTACGTGAAATAACTCGTTGATCAGAACGAAACCATTTTTCATTAATGAGTGACAACCAATTCTTTGATTAACATTAAAGCGCATAACGGGGTCTCGATTTATGGAGAAAGCTTCTTCGTACAACGAGCCTTAAGGACTTGCGATAGGGCGATCTGCGATTTGCTTCGCAATATCGCAGATCGCAATATCGCTTTATCGCAACATCGCAATACCGCAAAATCGCTGGAGCGGAACATGTGACAATCATTCGTTAACATATTTTCTGCGACATGCGATTTGTGATACGTGCCATCGCATATCTGTGATTTTGAGGTTTTTAGCGTAAGTGATATTTGAGACATGTGATGCGATGAATATTTTTCATGCATAGTTTCGCATCGTGATATCGCAATTTTAGAATTCTGCTTGTAAAGAGATATTCATTACCTTTTTGCAATGTGATATTCCTTTAAGGAATGATTTTATTCTATCTTATCATAAAACTTAGGATTTTTAGATTTTTCAAGAGGTATTTTCCTAAGTTTATGATATTAAGTTTTATTGAATCAAAGAATACAAGCACTAATTGATTTTTGGATTTTTTTGACTAAGGGCCCCCACTTATTTAGTATTATCACTAAAAATAAGAAGGGGGGTTGTTGCTGGTCACAACAATTGGCGATTCACTTGGAAGAACCAGTTATCTCTGCTTTTCTTTTGAATTTTCTAAACTTTTCAAAACAGAAAATTTTTCAGAAAATCAAACTTTATTATAAAAAGACAAAGTACATTATGCTTTTATCTATTAATGATATTTCATTTCTTCTATATTCAACTTTGATTATTTATTTCCTCAAGCTAGTTCTTGTATCTACATCAGTTATTACTTGGTTTGTAAAGATAAAAAAAAAGGCTTCTTTGTAAACCAGTTTTAAATATGCTCATTAGTCGTAGGTAGAGCCTCTGCTGCCAGCAGGCATTTATAGCCTCGACAGGGTTACCTGTTAGCCAGCAATGATCCTGTGTCCTACTTAGAGAAATATACAATTTTCAAAGAAAAATCCATATTCAGACTTATTGCTTTCATTTTCCTTTTTTATCCTTAAAGAACAATGTCTTGGTTTGGTAGCCAATGTATGACAGTGCCATTCACTTGATTTATAACTTTGCTGAACAAGCTGGCTCGTGATGAGACCCCTTGTCTTTTGATTGCAATAATCTTGAGTCATTGCCTTGTTGTGGTATGCAGTATTGGCAAAGTCAGCAAGCTATAATATCTATGATCATGAAAATTCGGCTCGTGATGAGACCTCTTACTCTTTAAGTTAAAAGTGTATCATTGGATTATTCTCTAAACGTTGTAATTTCCTAGGTGGGGAGGAAGTCATTGTTTCCTTAAGATAGCTCTGGACGAAAATGGTAGAGTTTTTGCAAAGAAATTTTCTACAGAGAATCTTTGTTTTGTTATTGATAACTTTCATTGGACTGATATAAAACAATTTTCCGCTAAAGGTCATTTTTTATCAAAATTTACAAAGTAGAAACTAGTATCATTTCTAGGCCTAAAGCTTTTAACTGTATCTTTGAATAATAATGATCAATTTTCTAGAAGAACTCTATTTATACAAGTGAAAAAACAAAAACCAAAAAGAGAATTTGTATCTTTTTCATGAATTTCCAAATGTAACCATTTATAACCGATTTTATTATGAAAATAAAGAAAACTAATATACAAAATAAAAGAATGATCTCCTATGGAAAATATTTTTTGAGGATCTGTCCGTTAATAGGTAAAGACTCTCTTTTTCTTGTTAAATCCTGTAACATAAAAGTAGATGGACCTATGATTTCTGCAATTTGGAAAGGACCAAGCCATATTCGTTGAAATTTTGTATGTTTTCCTTTTTCCTCATGAGCCTTGTCCCATTTTAAAACTAGATCTCCCATTTGAAAGTCCTTTCTGGATATCATGTTTGAATCAAAATAAGCTTTCACTAATACTTGGTGATGAGCATGATTTACTTTGGCCTTTTCTCGTTGTTCTTCTAGCTTAATTATTTCCAACTGCCTTAGTTGTAAGGAAGAAGTTGGTGCTTCATCAATATATTGAACTAAGGCTAAATAAGGAATTGCTAGATGAGTTGGAAGAACCACTTCTTTCCCATAAACTAAATTAAAGGGAGAAGTGCCAATGGAGGCTTTCTGCGTTATTTGATTTGCCCATAAAGCATATATTAAAGACTTATGCCAATTTTTGTGATTTTGATCAATGGTTCGCTTAATGATTCTGATTAAGTTTTTATTTGTTGATTCAGCTAAACCATTTCCTTGTGGGTAAAAATTGGCAGAGTATTTAAGTTTGAAACCCCTTTTGAATGCAAATTCAGTCATAGCATTACCAGAAAAATATGATGCATTATCAAACATTAAATCAGAAGTTAAACCAAACCTGGTGATTATGAACTGATCTATGAACTCAATGATGTGCTCGGCATTAGCAGTCTTAAGAGGAACTGCTTCTACCCATTTAGTAAAATAATCAGTTGTAATGATATACCTATGTTTCTTAGAAGAGTGAGGAACGATCTCACCTATTATGTCCAATCCCCATTGATCAAAAGGTTGTTCAATGTTGACTGGTTGTAACGGCAATGATGGTTTATTTTTTCTTCCAGCAGTGGTTTGACAAATTTGACATTTCCTTACGTAGCTATGTGAATCTTTGAATAATGTGGGCCAGTAATAGCCTGCGCGAAGGATTTTATTTGCAGTAGCATCTCTAGCATAATGTCCACCTGCTGGCCCATCGTGAAGCTCCTGCAAGACTTTTTCAGCTTCAAATTTCTCAAGACATCTAAGGAGAACAGAATCATAATTCATTCTAAAAATAATATCATTCACGAGTTGATATTTTTTAGCCTTCAACCTTAGAGCTCTTTTCTTGGTGTAATCTAGATTTGGAGGAGCATATCCATTCTTTAGATAAAATATGATATCAACATATAATGATTCAACATCGTTTAGGCTTACCTCATACATTTGTATCTCTGCAGATGGTTTTTCAAAAATAAGTGATGCTCCATCTAGTATTTTGTAAAAGCCTTGACCTCTTAAAATACTTGCTGGTCTGATTTCTACATCATATTCTTGTAAGGCAGTAACCCAATTGGCTCTTTTCTCACCATCTTTCTGTACTAAGAGATTTCTTACCGCTGGAAACAGTACTATGATTTTTGTATGGGTTTTAAGTAGAAAAGGTATGAAATATTTAATTTCTTTGAAAACAGCATAAGCTTGTTTCTCTACATCTGAATAATTTAATTCAGCTCCCTGTAAATTTGAACTGAAAAAAAAAGCAATTGGGGCTTCTGCCTTGTCTTGATTTTCTTGAGTGAGTATCGCAGCATATGATCTATCAGAGGCAAATGTATATAAAATAAAAGGATCGGAAAAATTTGGAGTTGCTAAAGATGGAGCATTAACAATTGCTTGTTTAATCAGATTGAATGCCTCATATTCGTCTTGGCCCCATTTGAAGTTTGAGTTCTTTTTAATCATTGCTTGTAAAGTGGATACAATTCTTGAAAAATCTGGTACAAATCTCTTTACAAAATTAATCTGGCCAAGGAAAGATTGCATAGCTTTCTTGTTGTGAGGTAGGGGTATTTTAGAAATCTCCTTGATTCTATCAGGATCATGTGAATTCCAGATTTTGACACTATGAATCCAAGAAGTTTTCCTTCACTTAATGCAAAAAAAGATTTTTTCGGGTTAAGTGAAATTCCATACCTTTGACAACGTTGAAAGATCTGTTTTAAATCTCTAATATGATTGCTTCGCTTCTTGGAATATACAGTTATATCATCCAAATAAATTACCATTGATTTGTTAACTAATACCTTGAATGCGATGTCCATGGCTCTCTGAAATGTGGCACTAGCGTTAATCAGACCAAAAGGCATTTTTTGATATGCGTAAGTGCCCCATTTGGTTCTGAATGTAGTTTTCAATTGATCATTGGGATGGACTAACACTTGGTTGTAGCCAGAGAAACCATCTAAGAAGGACTTTAATTCTGATCCTGCAACTGCCTACAATATTTGCTCCATGGGAGGCAAAGGAAAATTATCTTTTTGGCAGGCTTTGTTAAGATTTCGAAATTCAATGCAAATTCTAATATCTTCGTTCTTCTTTCTAACAGGAACCATATTGGAAACCCATTTAGAATGTCAAACGTGAAAATTAATCTTGGCTTTCAATAACTTATTGAGTTCAGATTTGATCTGATTTTCTAGATTGGATGGATCTTTCTCAGCTTTTGTTGGACATGTTTTTCATCATTTATCATTGGGATAGTACGTTGGATGATAGAAGTGTCATAAGTTTTGAGTTCATCATAGTTCCAAGCAAAGACACTTTTGTATTGTTTCAAGAGACGAACATACGCTAATTTTTCTTCAGGAGCTAGACCAAGGCCTAGGTTGATATTATGTGGTTTGGTATCAGTTCCTAGATTTACTAATTCATAATTCAAAGTTGAACTTTGCAGTTTTGAATTGGTAGATCTTTTGAATCGATCTTTCAAATCATAAAGGTCTTCTAATTTGACTACTGATTTTGTCATAGCATTATTAGTGCTATCATGTTGCAATTTTCTGTCATGTTGGTCCTCATCAATTATCTGATTGGTGTAAGATCCTTCAGATGTGATAAATTTTACAATATCAGGATCATCGTTGAAAATTCTCCAATTGGTAATGTTATCAGGAATCGAGGGTCTGAAGATTAATTCGATTGAAAATCGATCAGGGCTATAGTCTTTTGAAGGAATGAGTTTGGAAGCTACGTTGGCTAGGAGGTCTGCACTAGCATTCTGGATTCTGGGAATTGATGAAATATTAAAAGCAATAAAGTGTTCAGTCAGATCTTGAACTAAAGATTGATAATGCTTTAAATGACCTGATAAACAATGTATAGTATTGCATAACTGTCTTATTACAATTTCAGAATCTCCAAAAACTTGTGGATATTTGATGTCTAATCCGATTGCTTTGTATAATCCTTGGACTAAAGCCTCGTATTCTACAGTATTATTGGTGCAATAGAACTCGAGTCTGCAAGTTAGCATATTTTTGTTTCCCTCTGGAATGATTAACACGCATCCTGCTCCTGCTCCTTCATTAGACTTAGAACCATCAAAAAATAACTTCCAAAATAAAGATTTATTTACAGGAGTATCTACAAAATTAATGCATTTAGAACTATCTGTTTGAGAAAAAAATTCTATTTGAGATAAAATAGAATGTTCTAAGTCAGGTGAAGTATGAGCATTGAAATTTCCTAAGAAAGAATCAACTGAATAGTTTCCAATGATATTATTGTTGTATGTAACCGGTTCATTTTCTCCTTCCAGTTCTGTTACTATGTATTTCTGATGTCTTTCTCGTTCAACCTTTATCTGATTTGGTTTACCAATGTAAGGGAGCCACATGTGCGACCAATCAGTTGCAAAGTATCCATGAATTTTTTCTGACCAATCTCTGCTAAGAATTAAGCCATAAAATTCTGGAATATCTGCAACTAAAATGTCGATAACTTGACATACCTTTGGATTAGATGACAGCCTTATGGTAACCTGAATTAATTCGCCAATCACTTCAACTTGCGATCGATCTAACTGGACTATGTGCACAACAGATTTTTGAGGTTGAACATTCAACTTTGCACATATTGATTTTGGTAGAATATTAGATGAAGCTACAAAATCCACTAAACAATTATGCAAATTTTTATTGAAAACTTCATAAGTAAGAAGAAATGGAGGAGTATGAGATCTCGACCTTCCTCCAATTAAAGCGATATTTTCTAGATCAACTTTACTAATCGCATTAGTTGGAGGTCTTCCCATCTCATTGGAAGCTTGAGAGATTACAGGATCGGGCAAAGGTTTTTCTGGTACAGCATGTAATTCTTTCAAAAGTACCTTTTGCTAGTGTTTTAACTTGCTCAATTCATAAAAAGTGATGTTGGCCCTAGTCTTCTTCATATCTTCTATGATATTATACTCCATTTCATCCGAAACGATCAGCGTTTTTGATGGAGTTGATGAATCTATTTGGACTGGGCTGGTTTGAATCGCTTTTGATGTCATTTTCTTGGCTGCAACTTTATCCTTAGTCATTGAGCTTGCACTCTTTGGCTTAGGAGTAGGTTGAGGAGGATCAAGTTGATTTCTACTTCGAGTGCTAACCGGGGATGCTTCTTGATCTTCTTCATCTAGGAGGATGAAATCCCACATACCTTGTACCTCTACAACTTCTTCTTCATCGGTATTTTCTTCAGTAGCAGTCTCCTCTTCTTCTTCTTCCGATTCAGTGTTTGTGATAGCATTTGGCGGTTTTGAATCGGTCGAAGGGTTTCTTCTATAAGGCTTGAACGGCTTTTTAGAAGATGTTTCTGCCACTTGCTTCTTGATGTCAATCATTTCGTTGGACATAGTTTTCAGGACTTTCTGCAATCCTTCTAAATCGAATGGATATTTCGATTTTTTTTTCTTGGGGTCTTCCTTAAAAGTAACCTTCTTGGATTTTCGTTCTTCTATCGCATTTTTCTTTTCTAGGGTTATGATATGTTTCTCTACTGCTATTGCTTCCTTCATATTGTTAGCTAAATTTGTTTTTTTTAGCCCTATCAACGAAGATTGCTATGTTTGATGGTAAAGCAGAAATGTACCATTCACTTCGCACTTCTTCACTAAGCTTGGAAGCAGTAGGAATTTTATTTAACAGTTTGTTGAAATGTGAATTAAAATCCTTGATAGGTTCTTTTGACTCGGCCCTAAGATTAGACAAGTCATTCATCAATGTCGTCGTAGACCTGCCATCACCAAATTTAGTCAAAAATTGATCTTGGAAGATATCCCAACTAGTGATAGATCCAGACGGTAATGAGAAATACCATGATCCAGCTGCTCCTTGTAGAGTATAGGGAAAAAGTCGGACAACAACATCTTCATTGGTAACTCCATTGAGATTTATGGACATCATAAAGCTGTTTATATGTTCTTCTGCTAGCATGCCTGCTTCAGGATTAAACTTAGGCAGCCATTTTTCAGGATGAGCCGGTATTTGACTCAAGGACGCAGGCATTAAGACTGCCCCTGGGTTATTCCATGGAGATTGAGCCATCGCTGAACTACCAACAGAGGAAAGAGAAGAAGATGATCCTTACGATTGGGAAGATGAGGATATTATGATTCCAGATGTTTGAGAAGGAGATGTGGAAGTTTGAGTGGACTGACGGACATTAATCTAAAGTGGAGAGGTGGATGGTTGACTTTGCGGTGAAAATGTTGAGATGGATGATGATGATGAAAAAATCTCGCTATCAGACTCTTTAGGTGATTTTCTTGCTCTCTTCCTTGTAGGTAAAGGTAACTTGGTTGGCTGAACGCCAAAATTTTCACTCTGTAATCTGGTGAGAGGATGAGCAGGGTTATATTGCGAAGTCACACTGCCTTGAGATTTATCAGACCTTTGAGGTGATATTGAAAATCGCTGAAGTTTATGGATCAAATATTCAACTTCAGGAGGTTCAATAGCAGATTCGTCTGAAAAGTCAGGATTTGTGGAAGTGACTATTGTTGTTTCGACTTCTGGCTCTAGATTTAAAGATTCTAAGTGTGATGGAGAAGTCGGCGGAGATGGCGAGGGCGATTTACTCTCAGAATGGTATTTAGATTTTGAATTACTTGCCATTCATAGTTCGTGGCCCTCCTTCTAGCGCCAAATATGTTTAAGCCCCGAAAATCGGGTCTACAACAAGGGGGATACCCACCCGGTCCGGACCTTGGTTGGCAGCTCCTTTTCCGTTTGGTATAGTGGGTCCGACTAGGGGATAATGGAACCAGTTTCCCAATATGTGTGTGTGTGTGTGTTGAGAATTGATATTTCCTTTCTAAAAGTTCCTAAATGAAATGCTTTTATTTTAATTCTAATCTAATAACATGCAATTGTATTCTAATAAACAGAAATATCTAATTATATACTAACCAGAGATGTAATCTTTCCGTTATGCGATCTAAAATGATTTCAAATAACAATTGGTAATAAATATCATTCAACTATTATAAGAAAAGAGTTCAATAAAGATAAACCACTTCGTATAAAAAGTTAGACGAAACAGTTGTGAAAAACATATCGCATAATAAGCTATTCATACATTAAGCATAAATAAATAGCTATCACCATACAAAAGTGCCAAATGATAACTCAAGCATTCAAGCATCAATATATAAACAACTGAACATGAATATCACTTTAACACAAAGGAAAAAATAGTTAAGAGATAAAAGTACAATTTATAACTAGTTCTACTCATGAGCTTCAAGCAATAATGACTTATCTCTTCTTAATCCAACATCCACTAAGAGTACAGAAGTGCAACATCAGTAGTAGATATTAAACGCAGATATCAATAAATCATGTTCCATTCATTCATCAAAACCTCCTCAGAGGGTGAAAAAGTGCATGCTCTGAGGACAAGTTTTTCACAAATTTCAGGACCCTTCTCTAAATGCATGAGAAGGGTTTAAATACTACTAACTAAATCTAAAAATAATTTATTACAAAAATATAGGATACTGTTTAAATGACCGTCCTCTTTTTAGGCCAAAATAAAGCAAAACTAATACTAAATTTAAAATTAAAACTTAACAACTAACTACTTGTGAATCTGTTCTTTGAAATTGCAAGCGTTCAACATTGATTTGAGAACAATAGGCTGGCCAACTTCAAACTTTAACTGTCCTGTGAAAACGGAATCTGCAAGAGCTGGTGCCATCTTCTTGGCAGAATTGATGATACATTTGAGAGTCGTGCACTGGCTGTGTGGTTTTACCAAATATGTCCAGTAAGAATCCCAATTCAACTTAGTTAATATTTTAATCGATTCTACCTTTTCTTGAGCCTTATGGATCCAGTCTGTCTGCAGTTGCTGTTCTTTTGGTAGGTACCCTGGAGTAGTTTCTGAGATCAGATTTTCCTTGTGCAAATTTTCATTTATACAATCAATAATATTGCTTGCTGTTGTAGCTGCTTCTTCTGCCGCTTGCTCTGCTTTCCTTATTTGTGCATCCCAATTGTTAAAGAGCATTGCTTTGTGATTGTCATTGATTATTGGTGCACCTGCTCTTTTCCCCTCCTTTGTTTCTTGCCAAACCAAATATTCTGTAACTCTTTTATTAGTTAAATCATAATCAAGTCGTAATTCTATGACATGATTAGTGATTTTATCACTTTCTTCACAATAAGAATTCCACTGTGAAATTCTTTGGCATAATATTTCTTGTTGCTGTAGTAGTTGATCATTTAAGGAAATAGACTCTGTGATAAATTCTGTGAGCTTGGGATCATCCTTGTGCATCTCTTGCATAATCTGAAGTTGTTTCTCTTTTTCAGCCAAACTGTTCCGATATCCTATCTGCATTTGTTGGAAGTCTTGCTGTAATTTTTCAAGTTGTTTCTGTGTTTCATTGTTAGCATTGGCTTGTTGTAGCTATTGTTGCAAGACCTGTACTTGATCTTCTTTTTCATTCAGTAATTGTCGTACCTAATATGCTTTATCAATGGCTGCAGAGGCATATGCTCCTATGATCTGAGATAATTTGGTGAGATTTTCAGTTGGATCAGTAGTAGGATCTTGCCATAGGACATCTAATTGTTCTGCATCATGAGAGAGAAAATTTTCCTATTTTCTTTTCTTCCTTTGTCTTCTTACCACTGCCTTGTGTTATGGACTATAAAACACATCAAGAGGAGGAATTTCCTCTATTTTGAGCATAAGTTCAGAGGATGGGGTAATGGGAATATGTTCTGTTTCTGCGACATTGCTAGTTATTCCTGTGACTATATCTTTTGTTGTCTGTACATTACTCACAGAAGTCTCTGCGTTCTGTCCTTCAACACTGATCAAATCATTGAATGTCTCCCATTCCTTATCTAACTCAGTTCTAACGGATGGTTGTTGTACAATGAGAGGGGGAAGATTTAACTGTGGAGAGGTCAAAACCTGTTGCTGGGGGAGTTCCTTTGACTGGGCAGTATCCCTTACTGACCCTTCACTTTTATCATGGTCATTTTCAGAATTTTTAGAGTGTTCTGATGTTTCTTTCCCAGACTTAGATTTAGATCTATCTGTGCCTGAACTTCCACTGAGACTAATACTAGGAGTTGGTTCCCTTAAGGGTTCCAAGCGCAATTTATCCAAAGGGATAGTAGTTAACCTTATTTCTCTGTACATATTAAACTCTTGAAATTCTTCTGGAGGGAATCGCATCTGGGCCGAATGTAGAACCTCTTTAAGTGTGCCTTTCTGTTGGAACATGTCATCAAAAAGGTAGTCTTCTTTCGAAAACACCTTTACTTTGACTGCAGTAGTGAAATTTTTAGCAATACCATGAGGATCAAACGGTCTTCTTGGAAACTTGAACAAACGTAAACATGTAATGTTGTTTACTTCTTTAAATTCATTACCAACATCAAATAGTGAAAATGCCTCACAAGCCACAGGAAATTGTGGCCAGATAGCCTTCTTTTTGTCCTTCAAATCTTTAGTCAAACCTCCTTCTCCGCAGGTTTGATAAGCAATTTATCGTGCCATGAGTTTATTAGGAACATACAAAGGTAAAACATGAGGGGAAGTGAGACTTCCAAATACCCTAACATATGTAAACAATTCTTCTCCAAACCATCTTGCGACAGGGAGAATATCTACCTCTACTTCAGGAGAAAATCTTGGAGTGTCTTTATCATACAACATTGTGTACAGGGGCAACATAATTCCATGACAAATCTTGTAGAAATATGGAGTGAACTTTGAATCCCACAATTATTTATGATAAATATGAATAGGAAAGAGGTCTTGAATCATCCATTTCCAACCCATTAAAGGAAACTTGGAGATATAACAGATTGAATCCATTATATATGCATATAAGTAAAAAGGGGGATAAATTCTCTTAGAAATAGTCCGTTTAGACCGATAATTCAAAATGGCCATGGCTAAGTTATCAGATAATATCTTAGCCCAATCCACAACAGTAGCATTAACAATGGCATTCAATAATGGTAACCATTCAGATGAAAATTTATTAATGTCAGGCTTCCCAAAAAGCCTACAGAGCATAGCAACAGTAAAGCAATACAGGGAGGTGAGAGAACCAGTACTATACATACCGTGTTTATCCTTCTTCAGTGTTTCATCTCTCCTTGACCAGTCCTTGGTGCATTCTGCCAGATTTTCATTTTTTTTGGCAAACTTCTCCATGAACTATTTTTTATAAGTTGCCTGTGGTTCCGACAAATGATACATGAGTCTCAAATCTTGTGGAGTAAATGAGCCAATGAGCTCTTGACCCTGAGTCTTAAACTGTCTGTTCGTAATATCAGTGTTGTCGAGTACCCATTTAACCATGTCCATGTATGGAAGAATTTTAGGTCTCGCTGCTATCCAGTGCAAGAATGAACAAGCTAGCTCTGTAAGATATGCTTCAGAAGACCCATGTGATCTTGCAGTAGCTGTAACCTCCATTACTCTGGGGTTCTCTTCCTCAAGTAGATTATACATGCCCTCCCAAGTAGTAATACCAGCGTCTTTGTTACAAGCAGTGTCTGTATACAAGGGCGTCATTTCTTTATCTTCAGAACTTAGAGCCTTGTCTTTCTTTCCCATAATATCCTGAATATTTCTTTGTATAGTTATCTATTCTTCGCTCCTACAGTTTTATGAATTAAGTGAGAATAATGATAAGAAAAAGGTGACGGGAAAGTTGTAAATGCTGAAGACGTATAAAATATACCACCTTACATGAAATAACTCTTCGATCAGAACGAAACCATTTTTCATTAATGAGTGACAACCAATTCATTGATTAACATTAAAGCGCATAACGGGGTCTCGATTTATGGAGAAATCTTCTTTGTACAACGAGCCTTAAGGACCTACGATAGGGTGATCTGCGATTTGCTTCACAATATCGCAAATCACAATATCACAGATCACAAAATCACTGGAGCGGAACATGTGACAATCATTCGTTAACATATTTTCTGCGACATGTGATTTGCGATACGTGCCATCGCATATCGGTGATTTTGAGGTTTTTAGCGTAAGTGATATTTGAGACATGCGATGCGATGAATATTTTTCATGCATAGTTTCGCATCGCGATATCGCAATTTTAGAATTCTTCTTGTAAAGAGATATTCATTACCTTTTTGCAATGCGATATTCCTTTAAGGAATGATTTTATTCTATCTTATCATATAACTTAGGCTTTTTATATTTTTCAAGAGGTATTTTCCTAAGTTTATGATATTAAGTTTTATTGAATCAAAGAATACAAGAACTATTTGATTTTTGGATTTTTTTGACTAAGGGCCCCCACTTATTTAGTATTATCACTAAAAATAAGAAGGGGGGTTGTTTCTGGCCACAACAAGCCACGCAGTGCGTGGCTATCCCTTCAAGAGCCGTGGGATCATGGGGATGCAAAATGTCACCATCCGAAACCACTTGGCACACTTGGAGAAAAATATTCTCACTCAACCTAACCAAGTACAGTCAGCTTTGAGCCACCTTAAGGCTTTAGTGCAACACACAAAGGAATCATACCCCCACTCTTGTGTCACCATCCATCTTGGACCAAGAGAGGAGGGAAAATTTTAAAATGGTCTATAAAATCCAGCCATGCGAATTGAAATGGGAGACACATTGTTATGCTGACATAATTTCTCATCAAAAAACCATCTTTTGTTGTCCAACAGTAAGAGGATTGGAAGGATTCAGTTGTTGGCCATCCAACACCTCAATCCAAGAGATAAGAGTTCACCACATGTTCGTCGATCTACCATCCTTTGAGAGGGAAGATACACTTGCTGAAAATTTGAGGGGAAGAGACCCCCTTGTCTTTGATATTGGAGCTCTGTAGCTTGAAGGATCCACTACAAGAGATTTATAATTCTATCTTCTACTATTATCAACACCTAATAAAGCGAGAAAGCTCTCCATTTTTGAATTATTAGTGTGTTTTCTTTATTGAGTGTGTTTCTTGTGCATGTTTTTTTTGTTTTTGTTTCATTTTTTATGTAGCATGCTATGTTTCCATTTAACTTAGCTTATTACATGTTGAACTTGTTCCACTAACATTTGAAAAAACTCTTTGACATGTGACTTGCATGTAGCTAAGCATCCTCCCTACTAAGCAAAGTGTATTTTGTCTACCCATGCGCCGAATACACTACCACATCAGTTTCCAATCTTCCTTTATAAGCTAAGTTCTTATCTAGTCAGATGTGCTTGTAATCTATGTTATAAATTCTCATTGTGTGTTTGATGCATGGATTTATGATGAGACATGTTATTTCCTTCATGGTTTTAAGGAGTGGGTTAACTCTTGTGTGTTTGATTGGACATTGCTAAATTTTTTGTTCATTTATAACCTTAACTTCCTTCTAAAACTTCTGAGTATATGAGATGAGTGAATCTCCATGGTTTAGTCACACTTTTGCATTAAAATTGAATGGAATTAGTAGGCCTTGTGTTGTGTGATTTTCTTGAGCAAAGCATGCTTTTACTTATTTATATTTATATATTTATGTATGGATATGTGCCTAAAATGGAAATAATGGATGGGCTGGTTTAAATCCCATATAAGCTCATGAGATGTAGCATTGTTGTAAGCCAAGGGTAGGGCCTTATGGCTTAAGTATTCAAACTCACTAGAGATAAGCTTCAATGGTTGAGCCGAGGAAGCCTCGACTCATGTATATATATATATATATATATATATATATATATATATATATATATATATATATATATATATATATAATGTGTGTTGTTAAAATGGATAGGCTTGTAGGACAATAAATTAAGGACATCACTGGAGGATAGTGGTTTCCTTGATTTCTTGTCCTACAAGTCTATCCCTTTTGAGAGAGAGAGAGATATATATATATATATATATATATATATATATATATGGGAAGCCCAACATAGATAACTTATAATCATATAATTACATGAAAAGGTTCGATCGAGTATTTATAATCTTAGGAGGGATAAGCTTGTATGGTAGGGATCCGAGAGCACCCCCTCTATTTAATTATATACCTTATATAAGCTTAGTAGAGACAACAATGGTTGACTACGTCGAAAATTGTGTAAACATATATAAGTATGTGTTATAGTAGGGAGCCTTGGCTAAGATTGCTTATCCTCTTCTTAGAACCTCGTGTTCTTGGGACCTCAGGCATTTTTATTTCCATGTATGTGGTGTTTTTCTGGGACCGGAAGGCGATTCTATAAATTGAAAAAAAGATCACCGTCTTAGGGCTCGTTGAGGGCGAGTGTGAAACCTTGATGGGTGGAAAAATGATGAGATATCCCTCTCCCTTTCGTACCTCATGGAGGGGTGCCCCCCCTCATTCCATTTATTTGCAATGGGGATATTTCCACTATTGATCTAATAAATTGGAACCAAGAATGGAACCAAAAAAGAGAGACCCCCCTGTGAGGTCACGAGGAAAGGGGGGGGTCCCCTGTTTGAATATCATATTTTGACTACCTTAATCCATGAAAAATATTAGATGGAAGCCTTAGGGTTTGAAAAGTGAAAAATAAGTTTAATTGGGAAACCATGTTTTGGAAGGGGACGAGACCCTGGTGGGACACAAAGCTAGGTGGGGATGACATGCATATGTGTTGACGTGGTGGAAAAGTGGCATCTGGATCTGGCCACATCAGAGGGTTAATAGGCTTAAAAATTTAGTGACGTGGAACACTTAGAGAGAGCCACGTGGGTGGGATGATGTTAGATCTTAATCAATGAGGTTTTTAGGCTAGTGGATAGAGAAATATCCCATAGTTAACACGAAACTTGTCGTCTTAGAGTATCAAACTACTAGGTGTGAACTCTTGGAGGTGTACATAAGTATGGGTTGGTGGATAAAGGCTAGGATATAGAAACTTTTCCCACAGGTGACATGAAATTTTCCATCTTGAGGCACTGATCCACTAGGTGTGAGAGTGGACGTGCCATGTGCAAGGGGCTGGCATTGATGGAGGTCGATAGACAAAGATATTACTAGTTGATGATGAAAAATCTTGTGTCTTATGTTTTTGAACCTCGATCATTATTGTGAGTGTACATCATGATAACAATGTAATGTGGGCCTCGAATGGGGACCAAAGGAGTTGAGGTGGCTTATGCCACACTAGCTTAGTCAGAACAACATATGTCATGGGCCACCAATGTAATGACATGGAAGTGAGATGGGATGACACATAGACACCATACAGGGACTACGTGATTTCCACATGGCAGAGCCTGATGACATGACAAGACATTATTGGCCAAATATTTAAATGGACATATATTTTGATTTGGGAGTAATATCAATTTATATTGCTAGAAAGTTCTTGATGGGATAAATGCAATGGAAATGCTTATTTTAAACTTTGAGGAGCTTGAAAAATGAGAAAATTTTAAGACCCATTTCCATGACAGGACTATGGAAGTTGGTTCAAAGATAATAATGCCCTCTTCTGCCCTTAGTATGGGCTACAAATGGACGAGGGGAGTATCTTACACCAACAATTAAATGAAACCTTGAAAAAAATATAGTGTAATGCAATACAATTACACAATCGTTAACCTAAATCCAATTACAGGTCAATTTTGAACTACAATAGAAATATCTATCCACAGAATGTTGCTATATATACAATCCACACAATAATATTCGCAATGGTTATCAATAAATTAACAATCAAACACTATAAAGAGAAGTATAGATGTATAATAATAACTATAGAACATATGTGCATAAAAGGAGATGCCACACATTACAAGTGGGGAATGCAAATGTGAGGGTCCCTCCCATAGTCAGTGTAGAGGTAAATTACTACCAAGAAAGGTGAAAAATCAAAACACAATAATGATTGAATTCATATTTTAATAATAAAAACCAAAGTATAATAGGCCTGTAGTGCATGTATTATACATAGTTACAGAGTCAAAGAAAAAATATCAAAGTTAAAATATCAACTAGCTAACTCAGGATCACAATGCCTAGTTCTATTTTTAAGTGTCACATCAAATATTACATCCAAATATTGATTACACGAGGCTATGACACAAAGACAATATCTAATATTATATTCTATGAATAGATCTCCTCGCAATAGCCAAAATACCAAACAAGAGATCTCCTTTCGCCTTTGTAACCTTCGCCAAATCCATTATTGGTGCGGTGAGACAAAATAGATCTTGAATATGCGCTTGGTCGATATCAAAATAGGGTTTTTATTGTAACTCATAATCAGTAAGTTGGCATGCTATAGAACCTTTGGCACATCAATTTGACTTTAGGGTTGTTCAAAGGGACTCAAATGTGCACCAAGAAGAAAGGTTCTATCATGTCATGTACTCATCCAAGTATTACAAGTCAGAATCATACATGGATAACCATGTATGTGATGCACAATTACCTCTTGATTCCTTTGCGTACCAAACTCTATGCATTGGTACTGGAAGTCAAATAAATTTCCATGATTATTAACATAACCTCAAGATGCACTTAAATCTAACTAAAAACACAATATTTTAATAAGTTCAACAAGATGTAGCTCAACATACAAATTATTGGTATTTGAGGCTAGTAGTATGGGTTTTTAGAATAAGATAGATATAATAGGAAGGGAAATAATATGGAAATAAGGTAGCTAAATATGTCAATTTTGGGAGCCAACAATAACCTTATATTTTAATACGAGAAGCTGATGGTGGATGCTGTGAATAAAGGATTGAGATACCTTTGCATTTGGAGAGGATTGTGACACCTGTGCATTTGTTGAAGTGTGGGAGATAAATCACATTAGATGCCAAGAAGAGAAAAGGCAATCTATTGAGATCAAATCACGAGTTGAACAAAATTGAGATATTTTTGGTGGGTATTACCTATCTTGGCCATATTAATTTTGTAGATGCAAGCAAAGAGCATCAATCGATGTCATCCTAGTATAGTAAAAAGAACTAAGAAAATCTTTCCTAGAGGAAAATGGAATGAAGTTCCTTGCTACACCATATATCTAATGCCAATGAGGAGATGAATCACATGAGAGTCCAAGAAGAGAAAATACCATATAGTTAGATAAGATAATGAATTGAATAAAATTGAGATTTTTTTGTGAGTATACCTATCTTTTCCATGTGTCTTTTACAAATCCAAGCAAAGAACATCAATCAATGCCATCCTCATATAACCAAAAAGATCAAAGTAAATATTTTGTAGAGGAAAATGGAATTAGGTTCCATGCTACAACATATATCTAATGATGGTGAGGCAATGATTGTTTTATGAAGTTGATGAATTGATTGAAAAATTCACCGCTTTCCTTCATCTACATTCACATAATTGATTCAATTAGGTTTGCTTGGGGAAAATTTTATCTTTTGTAGACTAGAAACATAATGTATAAAATTATTTTATGATAAAGTTGACAACACTAAAAGAAATAATCAACCTAATAAATGTTTAATTCATCTCCAATACTTATATAATCTAGAGAGAATTAGGAAAGAGGGAAATTTATGAAACATGAGTAATCATTCTTAAAGAGAAACACCCTTAATTGTAATAATTGTTTCCAATGATCTTAGATTTTTTTATGAATGTAATTTTTATTTGGCTTGGTTATTTTTATGTTATACCTATATCCTTTCACAAGAAAAATATGTGTCTTTCTACCACTTACGGATATACTTGTTTATTTTCTACTACCATTTTGAATTTAATGCAATTTTATAGCTATAAAAATGTTTACAACACTATTTTCATCTCATCAGAATATTTGTAGTCTTGCCCCTTTTACGGAGCCATTTTTAAGTGCAAAACTTGCACTGCTATTTTAAACAACACATTCACAACACAAATTTATACTTGAGTACTTTTCCTTTTTTATCATGAAATTTTATTTTTTTTTCCAGCCTAGTTCTTCTTATATCATGCATGTTATTTCACGAGAGAATGGTTTCCCTCTTTCTATTGCTTACAGATGTCTTTTTTTTATCTTATGTCATGATTTTTAAACCTCCCAGGTCTAAACATCAAAAATGCCTATAACACCTCTTTCATCCCATCATATTGCTTTCCACCTTGACCTCCTTTACATAGACATTTTAGGTACAAAACCTACACACTATTGTAAACATTAGGCATACATTCGAAACAAATTTCAAATTTAGATATTTTTAAATATTAAAGATTTCGGGGGAAAAATCTACACATTTTGAATAGTTCAAAATTTTACCTCTAACAAATAAGAAGTTGGAATTAGAGGGGAGGGAGGTGCTCAAAGAAAGTGGTGATTAGATTTAATAGCATCATCCAATACTATATTACCTTCTTTAAGTGTTTAATAAATGCAAAATAGTTTTTTATTAGAATGAAATAATGTTTAACACGTTGAGAAATCTCAAGACGATTTTATGAGAAAAATACAAAATATTTTGAAATACTATATTATTGGAATGAAATAATGTTTAACACATTGGAGATCTAAATTGGAGACCATGCGAAGACATTCAGCCCTCAACTCCAAAATGTTTTCCTAATATCATATCCTTAAATTAAATAAAATTAATCTCTATAATGTTTTTGATACACATCATCTTTAGTTCTCATTTTTTCAACTTCCATTTCATTTCTCTATTTTTTCCAACTTCCATTTCCATGTTTCTATAATAAATAGCATTTGAAATGAAGGCACGAGGAGGGGGGGGGATATTACAAAAATCCACTTATATATAATTTTCCCTTGCAACCGTTGAATAAGGGATTTTTCGAGACATTGGATATTTACATTTAGTTTGGTGATTTGTTAGATATCTACTCTCAAAGAGAAATAGAAAAATATTAGGGTATGTGTGAGCTATTTTTACGAACGTAAACTAAACAATCCATCAAAGTTTATGAAAACTTTAGAGGTTGTTCTTAATTTTAGAGATTTCGTAGTAATCCATGTTGAATATGACCAATATCAATGTTAGTATGAAAATTTTGGCACCTAGATAGAAGTATATGATGTCAACATGCAAGCGTAATTTACTTAATTTTAATTTATTTTATTTTTTTGGGATAATTTCATTTACAATATCACTCATTCTACACTTTTTTCTATTATTATTGAGGTAAGGTATGGTATAATGGAAAAACAGATACTTATTGTACATCAAAATTGTGTTGAGCACATTGTATTAATTAACTGTAATGGTAGAAATATAAATACTCTAGAAAAATAACTAGTTGTAGAATATATCTTAAACCAACTAGATCTAATCACCTATTAGAAACAATGAACATACTCTCTACGTAGATATCAACTTTATCTAATAATGACTAACAATCAAAACAACCAAATATGATAATGCACATAAGACAAGTAGGATTTATATACTCCAACATTCCTCTTTAACAAATACTTGTCTTAATATTCATCTATTGAGGTCTTCAATGTATTTCTCTCGATATAAAATACCTCACTATGACTTCAAGAGCCTCCTCAATAGCAAAGTCTACCTTTGGTCCAACCTAATTCTTTCACTTTGTACCTAAATTATTCAAGTGCCACCAAAATGTAGACATACATATAAAGGAACAACCATCCACAAGAATGCATGGTTACGTAATTGTTGCAACTACGAGTCTAGTAGGATGTCCCTTCATGTACGTGGTTTATTAAAATTCTTGATGAACTTCCCATAAATGTAAAACTTCACCTATAGAGTCTAAAACAAACAATCTAGTCCACTCATAGAGAATCTAGCGAACACATAGCACACCCCACAACATGTTAAAGGGCTCTCTAATAGAGGTTATTGAACTAAACTGGACAAACTACAATAAAGTGGTAGACATGTCTCTCTATGTATTACAACAATATTACCTTTACATGTTATATCGATCTAGGTGCATGCATTCTCCACCTCATCGAAACAAAGGTACATACTCAAACTCTTATATGATTAATGCATCAAATAAAAATAGAAAATATAGGCTTGCTACAACTACAAGGTGTGTATCACATTACAATATGGTCATGAGTCTATTTTGTTAACACAACTCACACAATTTTACCTATTTCCATCATCATTTGACTTCCATTGCTACCACGACACTTCCACAAACTATCTAACTTGCTTTACTTGGAAAGAACTTACAAACTCCAACCCATTGCAATGTAGGTCATTTATCTCTCGTCTTAGACAAACTGATATGTATATACTCAACTGTAACACAATGATATGAACATTGTCTTAGTTCATAGTTGTTCACACACTAGGCATATAACACATTATTTCATTAAATTTGGAAAATTTTATTACAAGAACATCACTAGAGTTGAGCTTTTTGGTTATTTTTAAATTCTAGATCCACTACTTAATTTCAAATTTAATGAAATATGTGTTATATCCATCTTCACCTTTGGCATATTGGTTTAATCTTCATATTGGTTTCAGTGATTGTATTGGATCTCCATGTTTGATATGATATTTGTTGGAGTAGTGAATTCTAACAAAATAACTTCACTCTAATATTGAGATCACTAATATTTATATGTCCATTAATTTTAACTCCAAAATGTACAAATTTGATAGGAATTGCAACTGCTCAAGATTTCAAATTGAAAAACAAGAGACACAATTCTACTCTACTAATCTGCAAAATGGAAATCACAATTTAGAACAACGTGCATGGACATGAAACAAGAAAAACCACAAGTACATAATGATTTCTAGGGGAACCCAATTGGGAAAAACACCTCAAGCCTCTTTGCATTAATTAATTTAGTAGAAAAACTATTACAATTGATTGCTCCAACTCTGAGCACCACATGAAAAAGAATAAATTTTCTCTCTACTAAATGAGAAACTCTGGCCCACACTTAGCCAATTATCTACTCATCCAGCCTCCTATTTTCTTATGAAATCCTTGACGAAATTAGCTCCTAAAATATAGGAAATTCCTTCTATTTTCTTGTGCGATTCCTAAGGATTGATCTCCTCATTGCATGCAACAACTATACACTCAAACTAGTATGCAGCTCTTGTTACGCTTACCTTGTCTCTTCCACTTCAGCTGGGAATTTCAAATTCCATGCATGCATTATATATTTTGGGATGATTTATTAGTTAACTGATAGATCTTTGAGTTATATTATTGTCCCATTGCATAACTGACCTTCAACTGACTATCAATAGTTAGAGGCTAGTTAATTGAATACAATTGAAAATAACTGAACTAGATTGCTCAAGTTTAGTAATCACACATGCATTATTGGACTCCAAGCCCAATAAATTGAATTTATTGAGCTAACTGAGTGACAAGATCCATGTCACACTAGTTAACTACCTCCAAGTTGTCCTGCAGATGTGGAAATTTGATTTACTCAATTTGACTAAGGCTAAAGTCAAATTAAGCCTTGCTTGATACATTTTTTAACATTCCCACTTAGAAAGAAAGGGATTTTTCACCACACCTATCCTGCACATGTGGAATTCAAATTTACCTCTTGATAATTCCTTTGTCAAGATGTCAGCATATTGCTCCTCAATTGGAATGTACTATAGAAACACAATTCTCCTCTACACACAATCTTGCAAATGATGATACCAAATATCGATGTGCTTGGACCTGTCATTAAATATCATATTCTCAGAGAGCTTAATGCAACTGTCATTATCACACTATATCAATATCGGATTCATCTCCTCACTTAAAGGACCCATAAATATTTTCGTCATCCATATGGCCTCACATTTTGTTTGACTTGCAACCATTTATTCAACCTCTGTTGAGTTGAGTTCCATAAAACTTTGCTTCATGATGTACCAACAAATAGCCACAGAACCAACACTGAAGATAACATCTGAAGTAATTTTCCTATCAGATGAGCTCCCTACCCAATCTTCATCGGTGATTCCGTGAAGATTCGCTCCCTCTATTCTCCTATACCATAATCCATACTTGATAGTTCCTCTGAGGTACCATAACACATGCTTTGCTTCCTTCCAATACAACTTGTTAGGCCTCACCATATTTTTACTAAGCTAGTTTATTGCATAGCACATGTTGGGTCTTGCGTTCACTAGATACATCAAAGACCCCACAAGTTTCTTGTAAATGGTAGCGTCAACCTCTTCACCTGAAGTGACATTTTACTTCCTATATTTTTTAGTTAGAGGTATGTCCATGGGCTTACAATTCTCCATGTGAAATCTAAGAAGTATTTCAGAGGCACCCCTGAGACACATAAAATTCACCATCACCTTTCCATAATCCCAACCCGAGGAAGTAGTGCATTAAGCCCATGTATTTCACCTCAAATTCCATTGAAATATCCTCTTTGAAAGAGTGAATTAGTGGCTCATCACTCTAAATCATCAACATACAAAAAAATAATAAGGAACTTACCATCTACCACAATATGATAGAGGTTCACATCTACTTCACTTTTGGTGAAGCCCAATCCACTAAGATAACTGTCAATCCAAGTGTGTCATGCTCGGGGTGCTTGTTTGAGACCACACAATCCTCTCCCGAGTCTGCACACAAGTGACTCTTGATCATATGTATCAAATCCTTCTGGATTCTCTATGTAAATTTCCTTCTCAACAACACCGTTGAAAAAGGTGGTCTTCACATCCATCTGGTGGATTTTCCACCCCAACTATGCAGCAAATGCTAGAATGGATCTGATTGAGGAATATCTTACAACTGGTGAAATATTTTCCTCATATTCCACTCCCTCTATATAATAAAATACTTTGGCCACAAATTTGGCCTTGTACTTCTCAATGCTCTCATTAGCTGCATGCTTAACTTTGTATATCCATTTGGAACCAACTACTAATTTCCCTTATGGTCTCGACCCCACATCCCATACAGTCATATTCATGATGGATTTATATTCTTTCACCATGGAATCAACCCAATAAGGTTGAGAAAATTCTTCCTCAATTGAAGTAGGCTTTGTCTCAATGATCTCTATCATGAGAGCCATGTAACCAGTGTACCTCTCATGTGAAATCCTCTGTCTGCATACTAACGTATGGGCTCCCACATTCTCCCTTACATCCTGCAACAATATATAAACTTCTATGGTTCTATTTCTTCCCTCCCTGGAATATTCTGATAGAGTGGGCGCCTCCACTTTTCTCCTAGCAGGTCCGCTGCATGTGGTTGCTCCATAACCTCCTGAAGCTCATCCCAAGGCTCCTCATTTGGAGCTAGAGGCTCCTGCTTCGGTGGGATACCTAGATATCCTTCCAAAGAGAACATAATGATAATATTTATATTTTATGTATCACTCGAGGTGGGTCATTAAAATCTCATAGCATTCTCCTCATCGAATTTGACATATCTCCTCACAACTGTCATTCTTAGTGAAGGTAAATACACCTGATAATTGTGTGGAGTTTTTGTGTATCCTACAAAAACTCCTAACTCTGTTGTAGGCTCAAATTTCTTCCTTGAATCCTTAGAGACATGAAAATAAACTGAAGCTCCAAAAATTATGAAATGAGACACATTAAGATTTCTCCCAGAGAAATCTTCCTCTAGTGTGATCATGCCTATTATTCTATGAGGAATATCATTCTGCAAGTAGAATATTGTGTTGCATACTTCTTCCCATAGATACAATGGAAACCTCTAATCATGCAATGGCCCTTGCTTCTCCCACTATTCCCTTGTTATTCCTTTAAGCTACCCCATTATGTTGTGGTTTATGGGGTGCTTTCAGTTCTCTTTGAATGCCTTATTTGGCACATAAATAATTAAAGGCATGCAAAAAAAATTCACCTCCATTTTCGCTCATGAGAGTCTTCACCTTATTCCCAGTCTCCTCCTCAACCAATGCCTTGAATTCAAGTTTGTTTGAGAAAACTTCATCCTTCTTCTACATGAAAAAGGTCCATCATTTTCTAGAGAAATCATCAATACAAATTACGTAGTACTTAGGTTTTTTTGTGGAGGCCATAGAAAAGGGTCCAAAAACATCAAAGTGGACTCACTCCAAGATCAAATTTGTTCTGCTATATCGTTCATGGAAAGTGGATTTAACATATTTCCCCAATGTGCAACCCTTGCAGGCATCCTACTTGTCAAGGGATCCTTTAGGGAGACTGGTGGTAAATTGTTGCATTATTTTTTAGGCACCATGGTGTAGATAACCCAATCTCCTATGCCAAATTTCTCCAACATCTCAAATTTTCACTTTTTCAACCTTACTGCTCAATGCAGTGCAATCTCCCACCTCAAGTTTGTATAGGTTCTTCACTCGAACTCCATTCTACTTCACTTAATCGGTAGCTATGTGCCTCAGAAGAGCTTTCCCTTTACTAAAAAAACATCATAGCCTCTATCCTCCAATACTGCTACAAATATCAGGTTCTTCTTTAGCCTAGGTATAGACATAACATATCTGAGGTGAAGAGGAGAGTATTTCTACCTCTCAAAGGTGACAATACCAATTCTTGTAGCACTGTACCTCCCATCATCCCCCATTTTGATATGCATCTAGAGATCCTTCTCCTCTATGCTAGTGAAAAAATCCTTGCACTATTTCATATGGAACGAGGCACCCGAATCAAGGTACCACTCACTCCACATAGTAATGTTGGACATGCATGCTATTAGGGCAAATTCTAATTTGAATTGTGAAACCAATTATTCACCTCCTCCTCCTCTTGAAGGCTTATTGGTAGAGTTCTTTTGCATATATTTTGTTGCATAGTGCTCGAATTTGTGGTAGTGGAAACATTTTATCCTGCTCAAGTCTTTATTCTTTCCATTATTTTGGCTAGATTCAAGTTTTATTTGGATATTCTTTCCTTTACCCTTATTCCCCTTTCCAACCTAGGAAAACTCATTTTCATCCTATGCTTTGGATGAAGTTACATCTCTAGTATTTATCCTGAACTCCTCTTGAACCAAATTGGGCCATAACTTTTCCCAATTTGGTAATTTTTCCCTTCCATTCACAGAGTAATGGTAGCTCTACTAGGATTTTGGAAGGCCTAGAAGAGATAAGCTCACCAGGTAATCTTCAGCAACATTCACCCCAACCCCTCTAAGCTCATCACTAACTTGAGTAAACCTGGAGAGATACTATGGAATGGTACCATTCTTTTGCATCCTAATGTTTCGAAGTTTGTCTTTTAAGGCCAATTTTCTATGGTCACTACTATTTTTGAATAAATTAGTCAATGTATTCCACATAGAAAATGGTGTCTCTTTGCCATGGATATTTGAGACCACATGGTCTCTCACACCTTTTAGAGGAATTCTCTTGGCCTTTGCAACATCCTTCTTCTATTGGGCTAATTATTGTGCATCCGACTATGGAGGTTTTTCAATATCACTTTTAATATATTCTAATACACCATTATCATCTAGCACTACTTCCATTTTATCCTTCTAGGGTACAAAATTCGAGCTACCCTCCAGGGCATACTCCAATCTAAGTCCATTGAAAGACATTTTACTGAATCTGAAGAAAAATGACTACATTGAATTTGAAAATTCAAAATTCTCAAGAGAAAAGTTCAAAATAATGGTTCTAATTTGATTTCAAGGCTCTGATGCCATGTATAAATTTTATATAAATTGCAACTACTCAATATTTCAGATTAAAAAACAAGAGACACAATTCTACTCTACTAATCTGCGGAATGGAAATCACAATTTAGAACAACATGCATAGACATGCAACAAGAAAAACCACAAGTACACGTTGATTTCTAGGGGAACCCAACTTGGAAAAACCCCTCAAGCCTCTTTGCATTAATAATTTTAATAGAGAAATTATTATAATTGCTTGGTCAAGCTCTAAGCACAATCTGAAAAATAATAACTATTCTCTCTGTTGAATGAGAAAATCTGGCCCACACTTAGCCAATTATATGCTCCTACAGCCTCCTATTTCCTTATGCAATATTTGAGGAAATTATCTCCTAAAATATAGGAATATACTTCTATTTTGATGCGCAATTCTCAAGGATTGATCTCTTGACTGCATGCAACAACTGTATACTCAAACTAGTATACAACTCATGTTACATTGGCCTTGTTTCTTCCACTTTAGCTGAGAAATTCGAATTCCATGAATGCATTTGCTATTTTGGGATGATTGACAAGTTAACTAACAAATCTATGAGTTACACCTTTGTCCCACTGCACAACTGACCTTCAAATGACTCTATCAATAATTAGAGGTTAGTTAACTAAATACAACTTAAAATAACTTAACTAGATTGCTAAAATTTAGCAGTCACACATGCATGACTAAACTCCAAGCCCACTAACTCAAATTTACTGATCTAACTAAGTGACAAGATCCATGTAAAACTAGATAATTGCCTCCAAGTTGTCCTACTGATGTGGAAATTCAATTACCTCAATTTGACTAAGGCTAAACTAAAATTGACCCTTTCTTGCTACATTTTTTGAACAAAAAACACAAAACTTGAACAAATCCAAGATAAAATATTACAGTTACCATGTCTTCCAAAACATTTTCATCGAGTCAAGAATATGCCCCAATACCTTCCTATACACTTAACTCATGTTCACATCTTCCTTTTCGAGGTTTGAAGCTTGCATCCACAACTTCACTGAATTGGAAATCGCTTTCACACCACATGCAATGACAACTTTGGCATCATCCAAACTAGCCATTCTATAAGCCTATTGCTCAATTTACAATTTCCTAATGGTCCACCCTTTTGGAAGTTTTCATTCATATGATATTCCAAATTAAAGACCTTAGAACTTGCTATTCATATGATATTCCAAATTGACGACCTAGGTTCCCTGAATGGGCTCTATAAAAGATTATTTCCCTCCTCTACTTCCTTGGGAACATAATAATCAACCACCTAGAGTATTCCCTATTCAAAATAAGCCTAGATCATTTTGTTTTTGAGGTGGAACCTCTCTAAAAACACAGGAAATTCTAGAAACCTTCCTGATTTTCCATGGTCTGAGTTAGAAAGTTTTTTTACCCTTAAAAGTATTTGGCAGTTCTCTTCCTTATTGATAAATCCTCAAAGACTATAAATCTCTTGCTACTAGTGGCAAAATAATTTTCTCTAATGGCTGAAGTGCATTGAATAACCTTCATTTTTGGTGCTACCATCATTGCTTGAATTCAAAGGGGAAAATATTTTGATGCAAACATCCATCTCTTCAACACTTCCAAATGGACATCGTTATCTTGATTGCAAATTTCAAGAATATTTTGGAATCTAATAGATAACAATGTGGTTAATTGTTTTACCTCGTTATTGTTCGTTAGATTTTGAAATATTCCTAAAATATGCAATTGGGCTAATTACATCACTAAAAAACAATCCAATGGCATCACGCATGAGGGGAATAAATTCCATTATAGGCTCATTGTTTTAGTGGTTCAATTACCCTGTAGCTTGATCATGACCATATTTCAACTTCAACTTTCCTCTTACAACATCCTAGTGATAATTCCTCTGCTCAATGACAGCTCTCCATGCTAGCAAGTCCACTTAGAACAAATCCTTATTTACAGTTAGCTCTCCTCCACTAGGTAGTAACTGGGTATGGCCTATCATGAAGCATGCTAATTTTTCCTACCCCATAACTTGTGCATATGAAAGAAATAATGGGAATAGATTTGCACAAGTGTAAGGATGTGAGCACAAACTCATTTCTGCATATCAATATGGATGAAATTCAACCACTAATCATTGTTTCAACTCCATCACACTAACATCCCTGCAACATCTCATCATTGATCACTAAGATATATTTTAATACTAACCTTTTGTTTCATAGACATTAATCATAGATGGAAAAACCATCACAAACACTACTAATAAACACATTTCCACAATATTCTTATAACAAACCATCTCATTTTCATTTCTCCGGCCTTTCTTGAGGGAGTCAAGTATAGACTGCTCTAATACTATGTTAGAATGGGAGAGAAAACACATATTATACACCAAAATTGTGTTGAGCGCTTTATTTTAATCAATTTTAATAGTAAAAGTATAAATATCTCAAACCAACTAGATCTAACCACCTCCTAAAATCAAAGAAAAATTTGTCTATGTAGAGATCAAATCTACCTAATAATAACTAATAATAAAAAAACACAATATGATCACACATATAAGATGAGTAGGAGTTACAAACTTCAACAAAGTAAGGTTTTGTTTTTTAACTATTTATATTTATAACTTAATTAACTTAACAATAAGTTATAAAATATTTATTATAGTAACAATGGCGATGTTTATTATTCTATAAAATTAACTCATTTTATCAAACAAATAAAGAAAATTATAATGATTTTTTATATTTAAAAATGGTGAAAATAAAAGTACTAAATAATGCATGTGTTTTCTCGAGATTGAAGTGTGTGGGGGTTTTCTAATTAGATGTTACTATAATTTTAGCATTCTAATAAATTATTAAAATATTATTATCAAAATAAAATTATATAAAATAATTACAATTTTTATAAATTAAATTATTATTATTATTTGTACCATGGTGAATTAGTAACTTATTAGAGTAATTTGGGCAAGGCCCAAGATGAAACCTAGTGGCTACCACTATAGCACCAAAAGTATATCCAACAACCCATAGGTCATATATATTTTGAATTTATGACTTAGAAAGAGTGGAGACTCCACAAGGGTGGGGGAGCCTACTCCTTAATCCTTGTCACAATAGGACAAAGATGTGCTCCCATGGTATTGAAACTAGGTGGAGGGGATAACATCCCATTATGCCAACCACTTGGTCATCCCACGAGGAGACATAAAAAATAATTAAATTATAAGAACAAGTCTATAGTGTTAATCAGGGGTATCCTAGGTTGTTGGGCATGTTATCACTCAGATTTTCCTTGAAGTTGTTGGGAAGAGGAAAGGAGTCCGAGGTAACCACAAACCAACTTTTAGATACAGAATCTAGCCAATCTGTATCCAGAGAGGGCTCTCTCTTTAAGTTTTAGCTTTGTTTTTGAAAGATATTAGGCTAGTTATAAAAGTCCAGGGATTTTGATTGTGTTTGGGTGATGAAATTCAATAGCAGAGGGGTAAGACTGAATAGTTTAGACCATTGGGCTAATGGAGTCAAAGAAGGATGGCTTAACTGGATTTAGTTTCTTAACAAGGGATGGTTTCACAGGGCAAGGTAATCAAATAAGGAACAATTAAAGACTTAAAATGAATGAAATGGACTCGAAATGGGTGAAGGGAAATTAAGAATCCTTCAACATATTCGAAAGAGGGAACTTGAATGATTATTAATAAAGAGAAATTAAGAATTCTTTACCAAATAATCAAAATGAATAAACTAGAAAACAGGAGAAATTAAGAATTCACTGTTTATACTAGTTCAAAAGAAAGCATTCAGAATAACAACGATTGAAAACAGATTGCACTTAAGAACTTTATGAATTATTCTTTTTCGTTTATCATTCAGACATGAAACACGGATGGTATAATAAACAAGTATAAAACTTTAAAACCAAAGAGATACAAGACTTTTTGATCCGTTGTCTGACTCAAGAATCTTGTGAAAAGTCCTTTGCATCAATTCCTTATCCAGTTAGCCATGCGAAATTTGTCCAACAGCACTTTATTCCAAAATAATCAATATTACAGCAAAGTCTAAGAATTCACCCCGCTCAATACTCTAATTGAGGGAGTATTTATACAAAAAATTATAAAAAATATCTCCTAACAGAGTGAGATATATTTTAGGATGACTCATGAATATGTTACAAGAAAATAGAGACAGATGGTCTCGTAGATAAGAGAAAAGGTAACTGATCTTGTGCTGTTCCTATTTTTATGAATGTGCTGGAGGCAGGCCCTATGATTTGGCTTGTTGTTGTCTTCTTTGGTAACTCTATGCTGGCTGCTTTGATATTACTGATACTCTTTACCTGTACTGATACATTTTGACCTGTTTGATCTCTGTTTTATCCTTTTTACCATTACTTACTTATTTACTGTAGTAAATAGTCAAAATTCATCCAAGGATATTTTACAAAATGTCTAACATCTCTTCCCACCATTGTGCTTCTGGTATTCTGGTTCTTTGAAGCTTCCTCAAAGTCTCATCAGTTTCTGTGTATCTGAAAAAAGTAGGCTGAATTGGAAATAAGTGCTTTACCTCATGTTCGAGCTAAAACAAATTTTCTAGACTGTCATGAAAAATTTTGCATGTAGGCAATGCTTTTGTTGCTGATGAACTTGTCGATGAACTGGCCTGGTTGTCTGCATACTTATTCAATTTCTCAACATACCTTTGATGGCTCATTAATTTATCATGGGCAACTAAAGGACTTGGCAATCCTTTACTCTGCAAAATATCCAATATCTTCATAAAAGCATTAATTTCCTCCTGCATATCATGGCATCTTCTTTGTAAGTTCAGCATTAGAGTTCTTTTAGTAAAAACCTTTTTTACCTCCAAAATTGTCCCTGTTTTGTCTTGGATGCCCGGCTCATCAAGATGATATCTGTTCTTGGTATTTAAAAATTGTATGAGCTCATTGGCTTCTTCAGGCATATTCCCTAATTCTTCCCTTGCCTTTTGAACTTCTTCCAGAGCCAATTTAACTAAATCATTTTTCTCATACATTATTTAGATTGATGGCCAAACATCATTTATTGATTGAGTGATGTTGGCCCAAAGAATTTCTTTGATTTCTTTCAAAGGTTTCTCCAATGTGAGATCCTTTTCCAATTCTTTCACCAATTTTTCTAACCTATTGATCTCTCTTGTCTTTTCTGCAACACTTATATTTGAGAGATCATACTTTTGTTCTAAGGTAGTAAATTGTACCTTTTGTTTTCTGAAGCTCTGTAACTTGGAGTTTCAATTCCTCCATGGATTTTATTAATTATTTAGTACTCAAATTGGCAATTTTGCCTTCTGATACTCCTGTTGACTGCCCTGTTGTTGTTGTACCTGTGGTAGAAGGGATTGCTGTTGAGACTACTGGTATCACGTTGGGAGGCTGAGAGGTTGACTCTCCCTGCTTGTCCTTTAATGCTTTTTCAAGTTCTTGTTCAGTCTCATTCAGTTGCTCATTAAGTTTCAAGAGCAAATCCATCAATTCTTCTTCATATTTTTGCTTTATTACTTCAGTAGTCTGTGGGTGCCTTGAAGATGGTAGCTTTAGCTATTTCCTTAGGGCTGCAATATCATCATCTTTCTTTTTAATCAAGGCTTCTGTAGCCTTAATATCTTTGGGATTATGACCCAACCCAATAATTATTTCTTCCAAAGTTTTTATTCTGTTGTCCTTGGCCTGGAAGGAAGCTTTTTCCAGGTTCAGTTGAGCAGTTGTATTATCCAAAGAATTCTGTAATCAATGGGCCATCATTGACTTTCCAGTCAAGGTTGAATAAATCATCTCTCCAATTTGTTTGTGCAATTCAATATGATCCAGAGGATGAATATCCTTTTCCATGACTTCAAAATTGGTTCTGACATAGTCTGCAGCAGTTTGAGGCTGCTGCACTTTAGGCTTGAAATGACTCATCACCATTTTACCTTCCTGGATGTCATAGGCTGACATCAATCTCTGTTGATTTTTGGGAGCCATCTTTAAATATTGATTTTAAACTTGAAGTCTTAATGGATCATTTCTGGATTTTATGTTTATAAATGTCTTCTTAATATCCCAAACATCCTTCACTAGTGGTCTAAAAGATGATACTTTTGCACTTTTCTGTCTTTGTAGCTATTTTCTCTGTGAGTTAGTGGATTTCCCACTGATTGTGAATGTTTGTTGGCTGTCTAACTCTTCTCTCCCCTGACTATCAGTGGTAACTTGAACAAATTCTTCTTCAGAGAGAGGATTTAATCTTTGTCTTTTAATACCAGGCTGTTCTGAAGGTCCACTAATAGGGGTAGTTGTTTCTGTATCTCTCTTTTTACCTTTTTCTTCATTGAGAGGAGTTTGCAAAATTGAAATTTCTACCACATTGATCTGAGTGGGAGAAGTCTGTATTTGGGCCTGTTCCTTGGAAGTTTCAGGCTGCTCTGACATTGTGAATTGCTCTGTGACCTGTGTATCAGTCTCCTTTTCCTTCCCTTTGGATGCTACTGTGGTTGGTGCACTGATTTCCTGCAAATTTTGTTGAGAGGTTCCAACAGAGGAAGGACCAATTCCTGGTCTTTGTACCTACCCAAAAGAATCCAGGTAAATTATTTTCTCAAGATCTTTCATAACATTCTCAACATTGACATGTTCACTATCTTGTTCTACTAAGGTCCCTTCCATCCATTCATCCATATTTTCAAATTGTTCAATCTCTGGAATTCTATGGTGAAGGTATGGTGACAATTTGTTTTTCATTCTCCTATCACATATAAAGTTGTTAGGGTCATAAGGTACCCACCAAATTTTTTTTTGCAATTTGAGATAATCTTCTAGAATTCTTTCTACTTCTTTCCCTGCATCCCTAGTATTACAGACAAAAGGGCCTAGTTGACTCTTGATTCTGAGCTGAGCTTTTTTCTTTGCATTGTAAAAATGGACTATGTCTGAATTTATCATTTGTCTAAAGTATTCTAAGGCAAAGAACCTCATCGGAACATACTTTGGTAGATTGAAAGGACAGAGCTCACGCCCATATATCGTAATTTATGTATGATTCTGGTATAGGTACCAATCACCTATCTTGTATTGCTTGGAAAGTTGGAGGATTTTCTTCATATCACTATTGACCCTAGGAGGGGAAACTCCTGTCAATAAGGTGGTTGCTAGGTGAACAAATAGGTCAATGAATTCATTGTAAGAATAAGGGAACTCAAAGGAATTATGGAAGATAGCAGACCAGAAGATTACAGACCTTGGATTTCCTTTGGTGTCAAGTTTCTTGACAGGGAAGAGGAAATTCTCTGACTGATAATAGAGCATGAGATGGTATATAAAAGTAGAGTATTTGAAAACTTTTTCATTTTCTAATCTCATGAACTGTTCATGAATCTTATCAGCAATGTAGGAGGCAAAGTCATATTTGACAGCAGGGGGCTGTCCAGGAGTAAAAATTGACAACAACACTAGGGTTAACTTATCAACGTATTCACTAGTGTTGAAACCCATTACAAAAGATATCATATTCAATATGAGTCTGCCCATATCTATGAAAAAGGTATATCCATATGGAGGCGGGCCTTTGGGTTGATGTTCTGGTAGCATGAAAGTCTGACAGAGGCGATTCAGCTATTCTTGGGATAAATTTGTGGATTTTTCAAGTAAATCTCCCATGGAAAGGGGAGTTAGGGCTTGACCGGGATGAAATTGTAACATTTCATTGATGGATTGAGCAGTTTTTGGGAAAAGAATGGTTTGACTCGGGGACATGACTGCTCGTTGATTAAGATCGTAATTAGTATGGCAGTGATAAATTATTTCGGGAAAAACATGAACTGAGGGTAAAAGATACATGGGAAGATTGGATTCTCACAGTCCAAAAATATCAGAGCCGTTTAGGTAATTATCTCTACATTGGCAAAAAATTCTGAGAGGATTTTCACTAAGGATGAGGTCCTTTACCTGGAAATCCCTATCCGCTAGAGGCAGATAGTCTAAATATTTATGGGGGGCATTCAGAGGCACAACATTCAAAGCCACAAGGGCTTCCATTTCTGGTTCTTGTGGATTCAGAAAGGAATTCGGGTTTTTGATGGAAAAATGGGCAAAATCACAAGTCTGGGAACTTATGGAGTGAAATAAAAACCAAATTGTGGAATTAAATAAAAAACCAAGACTTGCAGGGTTTGACTGAAATTGGATAAACACCTATTTCCGGGAAATGAATAGTGATGAAAACAGGTGTAGGCAACTGCTAACAGGTTCTGGACTGTTCGGTTGCAAGTTTTTTATCAAGGTGGTGGTTGGAAATATTCGACAGTTGGCTTTGACGTTCTTTGCATGGGAACACTGGTCGCAACACAAAATAATGAAAATGATGCGTGTTTGTTTGTTTTATTCACAAAGTCAAAGTTGGTAGGATTTTATTTTTCTGGCGGATGACGTATGCGGGAAAGGGTTTGTCATATGCGGAGGGTGGTAAGTGATATCTATCGCACCGCTTTTGGGGACAGGCGGTTTTCAGCCGAGAGCTAGCGATTCCATACATCTTGCGACGCGTGGCGAGGTACTATTTGTAAAACCGCTATGCGATCGCACGTTAACATTCGGTCATGAAGGGTGATGCAATATGGATGACAGCCATTGGTTGTGGAGTGGTTGATCGAATGACTTTCAGGGAGGTGAGATGACGGGGTGTTTAAAAGGGCGGGCCCAACATAATTAAATATGATTTAATCATATCGGGATGAGTATTATTGGTCAGGTAAGTTCTTAATTAACCATGAGGGTTAATTAATCCTTTTTTAATATGGCAGGGAGTCGAGCTCTTAATTAGTTACATATTTAACTAACTAATCCGATTAACACAGTATTATGGTTATTTTTCAACCGAAGGGGCGGAATATGTAATATTTGGGAGTTTTATATAGTTAGAGTAATACGGGAATGGGTTGATTTATATAAGGAATTAAATAATAAATTTAAAAGTTAATATGTGAAAATGAATTAAAAGCGCTAAGTATAAAAACATTAAGATTATGTATTTAACTTATGCTTGAATGAAAAAGGGTTTTTTGTGGGAGATTATGTAATTTTCCTAAGTAAAATAGGATTTTACTTAGTAAAAGAATTATGGAAGTAAATTAATGATTTATGGATGATTTTAAGTACTTAGGCTTTTTAAATTATTGGGCCGAGGGTCTGGTCCCTCCAAAAGTCAAGGAAATGCCTTGAGCCCCTCTAATTTTCAAATGCCTTAGTACTTAGGGGAAATTAGTGAAATTTTTAGGGAAAAATGAGAAGGGAAGTTAATTATTTGACCTTGTTTTGCTTGAAATTCTTCCAATGTAATGTTTGCCTTTTGCTTGTGATGAAAGTAAATATTAACAAATTTAGAGTCATCATCCATCACATGTAATTCTGCAACAACATCTACCTACCCTACCTACTTTAACCTACCATTTTTTCTTCTTTATTAGAGTGCACTCAGACTGGCAAACTCTTATCACACTTTCTTTTCTTTTATATGTAGAAAACTATCTAAGTCTAACCTTATTACATCCAAGGGCTCAGATTAAGCTGTTGAGCTCCTTTTATTTACTCTACCTATATACTTATCTGCCAAGATTAAACAGTTTGGTCATATTTTATTCTCTATCTCTAAAACATCAAATTCAAATATGAACAAGCCAAGCTTAAACTGTTTGATTGTTCATCAATTGTAGCATAAGATACAAGTTGCACACAATTTGTTTATTACATAAGAGAAAAAAGTAGTGGCATTTAGACTTACACACTTTCCTTGGCCTTTCTTTTGGTGGGGTTTATTTTCTTTTACTTTTTTGGCCATTTTTATTCTTTTCACCCTTTGATTTTTCTTTTAGGGTATACCCTCTTTACATTTTTTAAATTTTTTGATTTTTTGATTTTTTTTTGACAATATGGAAAACCTTTGCAATAATGAAAGGTATGAACATATTACATAGCCCATCAAGTCAATCATGATATATGACACCTGTTGGTATAGGAGTCTAACACTAGCTCCACTTGGGGATGGCTTTTCCTGGTGAAAAGTCAAGAACAGCAGTCAGTTGTCCTCAGAATGATTTTGACTGAACTATGGAATATTCTTTTGCTTGTTGCTTTATTTTATGTATGACAGAGATACTTCTAAAGCTTAGGGCCTTCTCTTAGGGCTTCAACTCCAGCAAGTTACTATCAAATCAAAACTGTGACATTACAAAGGATATAGTATGTACATGTTAAACATCAGGAAACATTAATAAATAGATCAAAGTAATGTTTCAGCATTCGACCATTAACTGGCCCATCTTCAGTTTCTGTACCATCCAAGTTTTTCAGAAAATATGTATTGTTTCCTTATAAAGCATGGATAATATAAGGTCCTTTCCACAGGAAGTCAAACTTCCCATGTTTTCCCTTATCCTCTCTTCTGGAATCCCATCTTAATACTTTGTTTCCAAGTTGGAAATATTCTGCCTTGGTTCTTTTATCAAATATCTTCTTTATTTTCTCTTGCAATACTTGGGATCTTTGATATACTTCCTCTCTGGTCTGCTGCAGATTGATGGTCTGGTTTATTCTCCTTTGAATATCATTTGGTTCAACCTGAGCTTCTTGAAGTAATTTCATTACAGGAACTCCTAAAGATGAAGGAAATACAGCCTCCATGCCATAGACTAACTCATAAGGACTGGTCCCAATAGATTTTTTGGTGGTCAGTGTGTCTGCCCATAGTGCATTTGTAAGTTTCTTATGCCAGTTTTTCTTGTTTTCCTCCAATAATTTCTTAATAATATTGATGAGACTCTTGTTGGAAGACTCAGACAGTCCATTACCTTGAGGGTAATAGGTTGTGGAATGGCTTAAAGTGATATGGTATTTGTTACAGAAACTTGTCATATTCTTGGATTTGAAGGCAGCAGCATTATCAGTTATGATTTTTTTAGGACAGCCAAATCTTGATAATATATTGGTTTCTAAGAATCCTATGATCACAGTGTCATTGGATTGTCTTGAAGGAATTGCTTCTATCCATTTGGTGAAATAGTCTGTGGCAGTGAGGATCCATTTGTGTTGGCCAGAAGAAGGAGGATGGATTTCTCCAATGAAATCCAGGCCCCATTGTTGGAAAGTTTTTTCAGTGGAAATTGGTTTCAGGGGTAAAGGTAATAGTTTTCTCTTGCCTTCAAAAATTTTACATTTATGGCAAGCAGTGAGAAATTTCTTTACATCAGAGAACAAGGTTGGGCAATAAAATCCAGCCCTTAGGATCTTGTCTGTAGTTGATTTCCAGTAAAGGTTTCCACCACAGTCTTCTGCATGAAATTCATGGAGAGCCTTGTTAGCTTCATCTTTTAATAAACAATTCAATAGAATACCTTCATGATTTTTCCAAAAAGGAACATTATCTAAAATACAAAACTTTGAATATGTCATCTTTAAAAACCTTTTCTTTGTTCTGGATAACCCTGGAGGAGCTTGCAGGTTTAACAGTACATAAATTATATCAGCATACCAAGGTGAAACTAAGAAGGCCTGACTGATTTGTGGAGTCGCCATCTCCTGTTCGTCATCCAGCTCATTAATATCCAGGGCTTGACATTTTGTTTCTGTCATGAGTTTGGCCAATACCTATCTCTTTATAAGCTTTGTAGGATTTATTTCAATATCATACTCTAATATGGTAGCAATCCATTTACCTCTTTTGCCCTCAATTCCATCCTGAGTTATGATGTCTTTGATAATAGCATTTGGTACATAGGCTATCACATGGGAATACAATATGTAGATTCTAAAGTCTTTAATGGATTTTACAAGTGCAAAAGCTTGTTTTTACATGATGTTGTATTTTAATGATGCATCCCTTAGTGCTTTATTAAAAAATGCTATAGGTTTCTCACATACTTGATCATCCTTTTGTAATAAAACAGCTGCTATAGTGTGTTCCGATGCAAATGAAAATATTATGAAGTCTTTATCAAATTGTGGACTAGTAAGGACCGGTGTTATGGTCAAATCCATTTTAATTTCTTCAAATGCTTGTTTGACTTCTACCATCCATTTAATACTTGAATCCTTTCTTAACATGCTATTAAGCAATCTAATTAATTCAGCTAAGCTAGATATGAATCTTCTAAAAAATTTGATTTTTCCTAGGAAAGCTTGAAGTTCTTTGACATTTCTAAGGTGAGGTATCTGCAGTATAGCTTCTATTCTAGCAGGATCAATTCTAATACCATCTTTGGAGATGATATGGCCCAAAATTTTACCTTCTTCTAGACCAAACAAGGACTTTTTTGGATTCAAAGAGATACCATATTTTCTGCATTTTATGAATACTTGTCTGAGATGGTCCAAATGCTGCTAATCTGATTTAGAAAACACAGTTAAATCATCTAGATATATAACAAGAAAATCATGAATTTCTTTTGCAAATGCGATGTCCATTGCTCTTTGGAAGGTTGCTCCTGCATTTTTAAGTCCAAATGGCATTTTAACGTACTTGAATGTACCCCATGGTGTTGTAAAAGATGTTTTTTCCTGGTCATCAGGATGAACCATAATCTGGTTATATCCTGAGAACCCATCTAGAAGAGGAATCCTAGAAGCACCTACTACCCTTTGTAAAATGTGATCCATTTTAGGTAAAGGGTAAAACAATGTTACCGATGAAATAGGTAACCTCATTGTTACCTACTTTTTGAAGTATCAAGAAAAACACCTGATTTTGAAAAAGTGGCGATGCAGAATCAAGAAAAAAAAAAATTGAGCATGTTTTTGGCACTTTAAGTTTTTTTCATTTTGTTTTTTTTTTATTAATTTTTTTTTTTAATGTGATGTTTTTTATGTCGATTTTTAATAGTGGTGTGTATCATCACCAATGTTTTTTTATAGGATTGATTTTGACACTATAGATTTTCTAATGTCTTCTTCTTCTGTGAGATGTTTATTTTTAAGTGCATTTATGTACTTGTGTTTTAAAAATAAAAAATATTTAAAAATAAAAATAAAAACTTGTAATGATATCTTCACTTTTTCACATAGATAAAAAATTGAAAAAGGTTCAATATTCTAAAGTTTATATTTTCTACATGTTTATGTATTGTTAAATAATTTTTCAATGCACATCAAAAAATTGTCGCTAAAAAACCAATATTTTGAACCATATGACAAAAAAATACAATTTTTCAATATAAATACAATGCAAAAAATACACTTTTATAGAATTTTTGTTGGAAAAAACATGTTAAATAAACTAATTTTTTGGGAGAATCTTAACAAAAAAAACTTAAGAAAATAACATTTTTATTGAATTTTATGTCAAAAAATAATAGCAATCCCATGTTTTTTGCAAAAAAAAAGGGTTGTTCTCATAAAATATCAAATTCTAAACATTAAAATTAAAATTGATTAATAGTTCTCAAAAATAAGCTTTGTTTGCAAGCATAACTTAAACATCATCAACAATATCAACTAATACATCTTCAACATCATCTAGAACAACATTGATGGCTTCTTCCGCAACATTTTCTTCTTCATTTTGATCATTGTCATCTTCTAATGGATCTTTCATGTCAGAAAATCTTCCAAAGTGTCCCTTTCCAATCATTCCATATAATGGTGGTTGAGGTCCCTTTGCTTTTTTTGCCACACGTGATTCATTAAAATCTCCTTTCCTCAAACGAACTTCTTGCTTCGCATCTCGAAGGAATTTAAGAGCATTAATTCTTTATTGAATAAATTTGCATTGAACTGGGTCTTTCTCAATGGCAATGAAATTTCTTCCTTTTAGTAGGCAACATGCTAGTGTTGTACCTAATCATCAAGCACAAAAAAAATAATTAAAAAAATTAGTATGGAGACATAAAAAGTAAAAAAGACAATATTTAAATTTAAATTTGTATAATAAAACTTACCTGAACCTGAGAATAAATCCAAACCCCATTCTCCTTCATTTGAACATAGATCTATAAGATAGTTAATCAATGCTTGTGGTTTTTGATAAATTTTAACTATATCTCCTTTTGCATCTATATCCTCATATGTTAGTTTTCTTACAACTGCATCATAAACCAATACTTGACTATGACTCTTCCCATCTACTCGATTCATAATAATATGCTTATAGCTATCATATTTTCTCCAACATTCAACATGGATGAACTCATAATCATTTATAATAGGCTGATCTTCAGAAGAAACAATATTTGACTTTTCCCTGTAACATAACATAGTAAAATTTCAATTAAATTTTACATGAATAAAAAAATATAGGAGGAATCAAACATACAATTTCAAAATCTTACCATGTAAGTTACATCCTTGAGTTTGCTTTACCCTTGAAGCTTGTTAATAACATTGGAAACTGTGTGTCTGAATGAAATGTCACAAATCGCCAAAGTGGTGATGTTGTCACTTCTTGAAAACCCGTAACCACTTTACTAAAAGCTTGATAAGTATATGGTTCTTTATCATATTCAATGTCTGGGAAATTGAAACCATGAGGAATCTCTGCAATAACTAAGCCATATTCCCTTTTAGGTATTAGTGATGCAATGTCTTCACAGTCACCTTGTATTATTTGATATTGGACACTGTCGAGCCCATTCCAAATGTAATGATTAAGAGTAGGATCAAGTTCAACATTCATAAGACGCTTCCTTCTCATGTTCTTCATCGTAATTTTTTCAATAAAGCTTTTGAAAGTATCTGGTACTCCATTTCCATCCTTCTTCGACATCTTTAATGACATATATATATATATATATATATAATAAAATAAAAATAGTTTAAATATGAATAAAATGAATTTATAAATCAACATACCTTATTGAATGCAATATAAATCTCTTTTAGTGTTGATGTAGAACTTACTTCTGGGTAGTTGCGTACAACATCATCCCAACTGTCTTCATTCAACATTTTAACCATGTGTTCTTGTATTTTCATAAAACATTTCTGACTGAATAAATCAAGTTAAAAGTGTTAATATACTGACATGTATAACAAATTCTACCAACATCATTATGTTTTATTTAAAAGAAAATTATAATGAAAGAAAAATAAGAAATAATTCAAGAAACTTACTTTTGAAATTCTGCACACATTTCTTCCATTGATAATTCACCCGACTTCACACGGGCTAATACTGATTTGACTAATTTATCATCCTTCACACCTTGCATTGTTCTCCAAGGTGTGATAGTCATATCCTCTGGAAGTTGCTTCATTTCAGAACCCCCCTTACTGTTGGTACATATTATGGGTTTAATCTTTCTAACCTTATGATTTTTTATGGAAATATTCTCCCACCGATCAAAAATCTCATCAATCAAATCCCATACCTCCCCAGTTCTAAATGACAACTGAAAAATGTTATCTGTGCCTCTGAAGAAATTTGTATTCAATTTTCCATCTTTTGCTTTTTTTTCATCAATTTGATAACCTGTTTCCATTAAACATTCCTTTTGAAATGCTACACTAACTTGTGTCTTATCCCCACCACATTTTTCTATTAATTCATTATGAATAAATCTGACCCTTTGGATGAAAATAATTTTCATTCTGTACTCATTATCTGCATTATGATCCCATGCCAATAACTTTGATTCTATTTCTGTTAAGCCAGCGTAAATGATGCATTTCACTGTTTGAAAAATATAGTTATTGGGATATTCTGCAATCAATTGTCTCTTAGCCTCTATCGAATGGTTCCCTCCAATTACATAATATTTATAATCAAAACATTTTGTCTTGTCAAATGCTTGTTTGTTGGGAACCTGACATGGATCGACAAGAACCACATAATCCACCACATGCGCATATGGATTAAACCTGAACAATGTTTTCAGATTATGTACATGTAGGTGATGGGCCTTTCTAATTTGATATTGAGATTGTCCTTCATCTGGGCCATAAAATTGGTTAACATTAAGCTCAGATGTTTGGCCACCAAGAATTAATTTATTCTTCCTCAACTCTTGTCGAATAGCATTTTGTTTTGTTTTAATAATGCCATCCTCTAACTCAGCACTTGGTGTTATGATTTCTCTGCTTCCATGAGAGCTTTCAATTTGTTCTTCACTATTGCTCACGACCTTTACAGGTTCACCAATATTTGATTTCCTAGTCTTATTGGATAACATATCAGTTTTTTTATAAACAAGCTCTCCTTCATGAGGTTAAAGAGAGACATCTTTAGAAATTTTCCTTTCTGGTGTCTGATCTATCTTCTCCTTTTGCACAACAGTTCTAATCTCCTCCTCACTAATTCTATCATAATTTTATGTTTCATGTTCGACACCTTCGAAAGAAACATGTTTAAGTTTACTAGATTGACCCACCTTAATGAATCTTGGTTGATCCCATCTTTGTGTTGTTGCAGTGTCACGGGCTATTTCTCTTTGCTTCAATCTCCTTTCCTCTGCTTTGTCTTTGTGGAAAGTGTTGATCACATCCATAACATTTGGCACCAACATATAAATACCTTCAAACATGTTTGAAAGACTCGAAACAAAATCCTATGAAACAAAATAAAACATGTCAATGATCAATAATTTATAAAAAATTGAATCATCCTTACAATAATGCATAGAGGAAATAAAAATAAGCATACTTACAATGTTATTTGCAATGTTGCTTGATATTTCTTCAAAAAATTTTGAAGATATTTCATCTGTGTCATACTTGACGATTGATAGAAGATATCTAACCTTCTCATGTTTCTGAGCCTTCCTTGCAAGAACATAAATAATGTTTGTATTCGGGACCATACATATGTCTCGTACTCTGCCCATCACATCATATGGCTCATTTAAGTCAATCATACCACAAATCAAATAGATGTGTATATCAGCCTCTATCTCACTGTCTTCAAGATACCATGATAAATCGGTTTTATCTATTTCCTCGACGTTCTTCCATTCAGAAATAAGCTTTAATGAACCTGGTGCCCCACTTGCTTGACTTTTATTAGTGTGTGCAACAATGTCCTTATTGTGTCCAACAGTGTCCATAGTGCATCGAGCTGGAGCTGTAGATTTGGAAGCTGCTGCCCTAGGTGCAAAAACATTAACATAAATATTTTTTGATGCCATTTTCCTGATAATATATATATTAGTTAATGGAAAAATAATGCGGATAAAATAAATTTAATAAACAAGATTTATTTCTAAAACTAAATAGCTTGAAATTAAAGCAGTAAAATTAACTATAAAAATTTTCATTTAAAAACAAAATATTATAAATCATATGTATATATATCTATATAATATGTTTTGAATACATTTTATAAAAAATTTAAAAATGTGTTTAAATTGTATAAAACAATTTTTAAAAAATAAACTATTATTTTCAAATTTCAGTTTTTGTTTAATATTTAAAAAAAAAAACAAAAAAATTAATAACTATTTATAACAAATGTTAAAATTAAATTTTAATTGTTTTAAAAAACAAAATATTATAAGTCATATGTATATATATCTATATAATATGTTTTGAATACATTTTATAAAAAATTTAAAAATGTGTTTAAATTGTATAAAACAATTTTAAAAAAATAAACTATTATTTTCAAACTTCAGTTTTTGTTTAATATTAAAAAAAAAACAAAAAAATTACTAACTATTTATAACAAATGTTAAAATTAAATTTTATTTTTTTTAAGACAATGATTTTATTAAAAAAACTTATAATCTTTTAATATATTTTAAAATTTTAAAATTTAATTTTACATTACATAGCAATTGAATAAAAATAAACAAAATAAAATAAAAGAAAAAATTATTTTACTTTACATAGCAATTAAATAAAAAATTATAAACTTAAAATTATAAAAAATTAATATAAAAGTTTATAAATTTATATAATCTTTTAATGTATTTGAAAATTACAAATTTCTATTTCACATTACATAGTAATTAAATAAAAATAAACAAAATAAAATAAAAACAATTAAACAAAATAAAAGAAAAAATAAATTTTTTATAATGTTGTTTTAATACTTAAATTAAAAAAAAATAAAAAATGAAAAGAAATTTAAATATTTAAATGTTGAAAACAAATGTTATATTATTATTATTATTATTATTATTATTTTAATTGTATTGTTATATAGTTTTTATTTATTTATTTATTTATTGTATTGTTATATTAAAACAAATGTTTTTTTTTTTTTATTTAATTTATTATATTGTATTGTTTTTTTTTTAATTATATAATGTTTAAAAACAAAACATAATTGTTATTTAATAATTTTTTTTTTTAATTATATTTGTTATATTTTGATATTTTTAACAATTATTATATAACAATGTTTTTATTATATTATATAATAATTTTTTTATTAATTTTTTAATGTTTTATTAAACAAATTAAAAATAAAAAAATTTAAAAAAAAATTTGTTTTATTAAAACAAATTAAAAAAAATTAAAAATAAAAATAAAAAAAAAAATTAAAAAAAAAAAAATTAAAAAGAAATCAAAACAAAAATGTGGCTCTGTGGCTCGTGCCCGCGGGGCGCTGGAGGCTGGCGGGCGGCGCCATGGGGGATGCCCAGCCAGCCCCAAGGCCCCCATTGGGCGGGCGAGCCGATTGCGGCAGATAGTTCCCGCGGGGCGCCAGAGGTTGGTGGGCGGCGCCACGAGGGCTGCCCAGCCGGCCCCAAGGCCCCCGCTGGGCGGGGGGGCCGATTCCCGGAATCAGCCCCCCCGCCCGCGCCGGAGGCCGGCGGGCGGCGCCACAGGGTTGCCCAGCAGGCCCCAGGGCCCTCGCTGGGCGGGCGGGCCCAATGCATATATATTTTTAATTTTTTTAATTTTGTTTTTTTTTTTTTATAACATAATTAATAAATAATTATTAAAACATTATTTAATAAAAAAAAAAATTGTTAAAAATATCAAAATATAACAAATATATTAAAAAAAAAACAATTTATTAAATAACAATTATGTTTTGTTTTTAAATATTATATAATTAAAAGAAAAAAAATACAATATAATAAATAAATAAATAAACATTTGTTTTAATATAATAATACAATAAATTAAAAAAAAAAAAAACTATATAACAATACAATTAAAAAAAATAAAAAAATATATATGATATATAGCAAAACAATAAAGAAAAAAAAATTGAAGATTTAAAATTAAAAAGAATAAAACTAAGATTTAAAATTAAAAAAAAAAAAATATAAAATCAAAAAATTCTCGAATAAAAACAAAAAAAAAACATTTTAAATAATAAAACCACTGATATATTTATGATAAAAAAAACAAATAAAAAATGTGATAATATTACTATTTTTTTTATGTGCATGGTCATTTTATGGATTTTTCTGTCTAAATGAACTTATAAGTCTTAAAAAAGAAAAAAATTTCTAAATTTTTGTCCTTAAAACCCTAAAAAATTTAGTTCTTTTTGCATTTTCTTCACTAAAAAAATATAAAAAAATTATGGTTTTTGAACCTAAAAACCTTAAAAAATTAGTTTTTGGATACAAAAAACTATAGAAAAACATATTTTCCCCAAAATCGTCTTTAAATTGACAGAATAGAAGAAAAACTAACCTTTGAAATGCAGAAAATTGCTGTCACCAATGCCAACAAAACGCCTCCACAAAATTACGAATAGCAACACAACGCCTCCAATGCCAATGCAATGCCTTCACGAAGTTACCAATGCCAATGCAACACCTCCACAAAATTACCAATAGCAACACAACGCCTCCAATGCCAATGCAATGCCTCCACAAAGTTACCAATGCCAACGCAACACCTCCAGAAATTTGCTCTAACAAATACTAGAAAACTTGATGTGATGTGATGAATAAAAACAATCATTTTTATTATATAGTGAATATTGTCTGATTGGTTTACTGTTTAATGAATGTGGGATTAAAATTTTAAATTTTAAATATTTACATTTAGTTTATTATAGTTTATACTATAGTTAAAATACTTAATATTTGCATGTAGTGATCATAGTTAATATTTTATTTAATATTTACATGTACTGAATGTTGAATAATTCAAATATAATCTCAGATTAAAAATTAAAATATGAAATACTTACATGTAGTTAATTATAATTAATATTATAGATAAAATAGTTAATATTTGCATTTAGTTATCATAGTTAATATTTACATGTACTCAATGTTTAAAATCATGGAATTAAATTTTAAAATCTAAAATATTTACATGTAGTTAATTATAGTTAATATTATAGTTTAAATAGTTAATATTTACATGTTATTTTTGTAAATATTTACATGTAGTCAATCTTAAACCATTCAAATAAGAAAATTATTTTAGTTTCGAAGGCATGCATGAAAGGAATATTTTGTGGATATTTTGAGTAGAAAGTATGGTGAAATATTTGAAGACCAACAGTTTATTAATAAATTTTGAAATAAATTTTAGATGAATATAACATAAGTTTAAAATTTAAAATTTAAAATATTTACATGTAGTCATTATAGTTAATATTTGCATGTAGATATTATAGTAATATTATAGTTAATACTTACATTTAGTCAATGTTAAATCATTGAAATAAAAACATTATTTTAGTTTGGAAGGCATCCATGATAGAAATATTTTGTGAATATTTTGAATATAAATATCGGTAAAATATTTCAACATAAACAGTTTATTAAAAAAAATGTTAAATACATTTTTTGACTAATATTTGTACCAAATATTTGAAATGAAAATTTTGGAGGGAAAGTTTTTCGCAAAATTTTTTGGGGGGAAATTTTGGAGAGAAATTTTTTCGCGAATTTTTTTGGAGGGAAATTTTGGAGGGAATTTTCAGTCTTCAACTAATGATAGTAAAGAAACTTTTCCACACAATGATGTTGATGAATTTCTTAACTATGTTGAGGATGATGATAATGGAGATAATATTCCTCCTAATGGTGATGAAACTACTTTTACAAAGGATGATGGAATGATGAAGCCGTTGCAAGCAAATATTGCAACTAGGAGTAGGAGTAGACCTTTTCATATGAATCCAAAGCATTCCAGTTATACAAGGGCGAGGACAAAATATCTCATGACAAGAAGTTCTGTCGTTCATTTGATTTCAAGTGAATGTTGTCGAAGGGATTTCTTGAAAAATATGGATTTCAACTTTGCTTTGGAGAAAAGGAAAACATATATGTCAATGAATAAAAGCCTGCAAAATTCATATTTAGTGGGTTGCATGCAATCTACACTAGCAGGTTATGATTATCATATTGGGAATGTATTGCTTTGCAGAAAGGTGTTCAAAATGTTGTATTCAATTGGTAATTGTCGTTTGTCAAGAATCCAGGATAGATTGGAAAGGGATCCCACATATTATTCAGAAGCACGTTATAAACGGGAGGTGGGGCCGTTTGCAAATACTACTAAGACATGGATGAAAGACTTCTTTTCAAATCATGGAGAGCGTATGCCAAATAAAGACACAGTACATATTCCAGATAATTTTTCGAGACGAGAAATATTCATATTATACAAAGATTATGCAGAAGCTATTGAAGGAATTGGTAATTTTATTACATATTCTTATTTTACAAGGATATGGAAAACTGAATTCAACAATGTTCGTATTCCTAAGAAGACAAGGATGGGGATTTGCAGCACATGTGCTTCTCTTAAAGCAAAAAGAGATAAATGTCAAAGGGCGGAAAGAGGTATGTGTTCAAAACATTGTTTTTTAAAATTTGATACTTATCAACTATGAAAATATATTTATTTATATGTTTCTTTTATTTTATGTACAGATTCCGTTCTCAAAGAACTTGAAGACCATCACAATCAGCAAACAAGTGAAAGGAAAAAGTTGTATAAACATCGAAAGAAGTGTTATGATCATCCAAATAAATATCTGGGATTGATAATTGATGGTATGGACCAAAAGAAACACTCATTCCACATTTTGTCCGCACGCCAAAAAAATTACAGGAGGAAAATTTCATTCAGTTTCACTTGGTTGGTTGTATGGTATTTAATGAGAAGATGTTTCCAAGAGTTTTCTTCACAACTCCAAATATTGACAATGATGCAAATATGACCATAACTATAATCCATGATGTGGTTACTCATTGGTCTGGGATTCTTCCTGAAGTTTTGTATTTACAATTAGACAACACAAGTCGTGAGAACAAAAATCAAGTTCTTTTTGGGTATCTAAACATACTCATTGAATTAGGGATTTTTAAAAAGATAAAGATTGGTTTCCTTCTTGTTGGGCATACTCATGATCATATTGATCAAATGTTCAGTCATTTTTCAGTAACATTGAGGAAAGGTGTTGGGAGCCTGCCATCATTAATTGAATGTATTAAGAAATCGTACATTCCAGAGCCTGTTTTTCATGTGTTGGAAGAAACTATTGACATGCGAAGGTTTATTTTTTGGATCGTATGGGGAGGAGAAATAATCCAACAACTTAACGATTAGTCAATATCACTCGTGACGCAATGAATGTATTAGCACTTATATGGGGCAAGAAGTATTCAACTATTGAAGAATGGGGACCATCATCAGGTTTAGCATTTTTAAAGTTCATTCCAGAGCGTCCAATGTTTTCATCAAAGATATTGTTATTACAGTCAGTTTCTGAACTCCATAATGCACGAAGGCAGAAGAGAGACATAAATTATTCTGAATGTCTAGAGGAAATTAAAAGATGTATTAGAGATACATATGAATACTTCGATGTTGCTGATTCAGTTTTGGTGGGTGTATTTTTTCATTAATCAAAGTAATATGATTTCAAGATCAGTAAATGGGGATACGCTTTTGAAGACTCCTTTTTTTGGCCACAAAATATGCCAAATGAACATGAACATCAGGAAACACACAATGTTGAACAACAACAGCCTCAAGCTATTATTAATTCCCCACAGGTAGAGGAAAGAGAAATCTATATTGGTTCTAGAAGATCACGTGCACAACGTGAAGCCATGGAAGACCTTTACAGGGGTTTTGTGCAAGATCTTAAGGAGGGTTGCATGATAGCAGTGTTAGCAGATGAAGATCCACTTGGCTATCCATTCTGGATTGCCAAGGTTATAAAGGTCATTAATGAAAATGAAGAGATTACAACTGTTGATGTACATTGGTATGCCACAAGTACCCACCCTTTCAATGGTGTGTACAAGCTAGAGATGGTAGTGGAAAAAAGAATTGGCAGAAAGAGAAAAAGAAAGGGCACAAATATAAATCGTCGCCGCACAGATGTCTTAAAATTGGAGGATGTTGACATACTTGTGTATGACTTCAATTTGACAAAGAGAGGAACTCTTCAGTTGTAGACCATAAATATTTTGAAGAAATTGCTACTAGAACAATTACTGTTGAGATGGGACTCTGCAGAATGTAGACTTAGATCTACAAGACTTTTGAACTCTGAAATGGTGGGCATGCATGTTGACTCAGATGGAGCACTAGTTGATGAAAGAGAAGAATATGGATCATCTTCATCTGCATCGAGCCATTCATCTGAAGATGTAGGTTATGATGGTGTGCCATAACCTATAGTTGATTTTGAATAACTATCTAAGACACTTTTATGTAATTGATGTTTGAATGGTAACTTGAAATAAAATTTTTGACTTCCATCTCATTTTTCATGAAGTTATGAGACATTTCTATGTTTGTTGGATTATATGTTTTAATTATGAAGAATTCATCTCTTTAGAATATCGACAATGCAACAATGAATTACAAAAATAATTTATGTTATATTCAATGTACCAATGTTGATATTTTAATTATAAGTAAAATAGAAAATAGAAACTAATGTTGAATTTTTATATTATGCAGTGATATTACCATGATATTATGTATTGTCACCATTTGGTATAAGATACTTTTAAAAGTTTTAATAATTATATGCGTCATTGAAACATAACACTTTGTTTTAATGCTTGATTTTTAGGTTTTGGTTGAAATTATATTTAAATTTGTCTTATGCTAAGATTTGAAAAAAGATAAGTTTCTATCCTTTAAAATTAAAATTACTCTTAGTTGTTTGTGTTCAATGATAATTTTTTCATTTACTTGTTCATTTTTTTAAATTATTAAGTCTTATAATTTTTCCATAATTTCATTGTTCAAGTATGTTGAACACTTAAGATTGAAAAACTTTAGATTTACAACTTGTCATTAAGGTTTTTATGCGCTACCAAATTTTATCTTTAAGGTTATGGTTGACAATAATTACAATTTTGGGGTTGTTTAAAGTCAAGATATTTTATGTTTAACAACATGGATGAAAGTTGTTCGAAATGATAAGCCCTTCAGACATGTATTTTTTTATCTTTAACATCATCTATCAAAAATGTTAGAAATTTACGATTTAAAAAAATGTCCTAATATGTTGTCTTTAATAGCATTGTTACAAGTGTCAAAATTATGACACAACTTTTTTTTTTGTTATTCCAACATCAACTGGTTTTGTTTTGAGGGTGTTTTTTCAATCCTTTTTTCAACAAACAATTTTTTTTTAGCATAATTTTATAAAATGTTGAAATTTGACCTTCAAAAAAAACCAAGTGCATTATGGAAGACACACTTTTTGTTTTTAGGGTGTTTTTTCATGTTTTTTGAGACTTTTTGGGCTACAGTTCCCGTTTTGAGGTCAGGTTACCTATTTCATCGATAATAGTGTTTTTGATACAATCAATATCAATCACATACTTGACGAATAAAATAGAGTTGCAAAGGATGCAAAAGAGGAATATCTCTGTTACCTACATTTTTTTGGATCTAGTTCTAGTTTTGATTATAATTAGGGTTGTGAGAAAATTTCTTCATCTGATCAACATGGTTGACATTAATATTTTTGAGGCTGGAAACATATCTTCCCAATAAAGTGGAAGTCCAGGTCTAGAGTTTCTGAGCTATTAATTTTTTAAATTTTGCATTCCAACTTTCACATTATGTTAGTCAATTTGCCCACTCCGCTTTGGAAATATTGTGAGAGGAGAATTAGCTTGAAGGTTCGAAGTGGAAATGAAAATTTCAGTGTACAATCTAATTAGCAAGGCACTTATACAAGGGTTAAATCCTATTGTATGCACATTCATGGCAAAGGTGTTGGATCTTGCGAATGGCCAAAAAATAAATTGGAAGAAGCACAAAGAGAGAAAGAAATGACTGACACTATAACACTTTCGAGGACTCATCCAAGTCATGCTAAAAGTTTATACTTAGATTATTCACAATCAATCCAATTCTCATATTTTAGATAAGGACAAATTGGAAAAGAAGATACAAGAAAAGGACATTTGATGATAAATGTGGTATTTATAACTTTGTTCTCATTATACTGGAAACTATTGTTGAAAGACCCCTTTTTATGCAAAACCAAAAATAAAACATAGTACATGAGATGTGGAACGTCATTACCAAATGAGGAAAGTAGAAGGAATATTGTTGATCATTGTATTTTAACTAGTAGTGTTGATGAATCCCTATACAAAATGATAAAAATTACTTGTAAATGTCTTTCAAAAGATATAACATCTCATCCTTCAGTGGGAGATGTTCTCTGGAATTTGTAGTATGCAGCCCAAGTACAAGATACATCAAGTAGTGACTTACCATTGAACCTACCCCATGGAGACAATAAAATGATTCTCATAGTTATCAAAGAAAGGCTTTTAAATCTCAGAGCTTATAGGATACATCGATTAGAACAAAGGCACTATAACCATTCCAATAACAAAGAACTTTATATAAGGATAACAAAGATATATAAATCGATTTGTTTTCCGTTGGTTCAAAATTGACATTTTCATTGCAAAGCTGTCAAACCAATATCAAACACCTCTCAGATCAGGGATATCCATTCATTCCAGTTAATGCAAAGAGAAAAAAAGTCTGCACATAGCCTGATTTCAATTGCATAGAATTTACATTCTAATTCCACATAGAATATCCATGTTTCAAGATATATGGCCCCTAGACTTACTATTTACAGATAATAAATTGGTGTGATGGAGATAAACTACTTTCATCATTTTAAGGATTAGGTGTGTAGTTTTAGGGTTATCTATTGATGTGAAGTGAAACATGAAAAACACATGATATGCATTATAAATTGGATGTGTATTAATTTCCATAACTACTTGCAAAGGAGAAGACATTAATAAATTAATCCATATCTGACAAATTGGTTGAAACAATAAGGATCTGAGTGAGCCAATGCTATATTGAACATGCATGATGTATTTGTAAGGCATGATTTTGATTGAAGCCTCAAATATTATAGAATATGTTGCATCACATTTCATATATGAGATTTATGTATGCATGATAATTTTCTCGAGTGTTATGTTGATGGCATTTGGAATACAATTTTTTTTTTAGAATACCATTCATTTGGAACATTCTTCATTCCCTTGCTAGTAATTTGGTCATGAAAATGTCGATTCCAACTTTGAGAAGAATGTGAAATGAGTGAGTGTTCAAATCCTTGCATTGGAATACAAGCAACCAAAGAGTTATGTCTATAACAAGGATGTATTTTTTGATGGCAGAACTGTTAGTTAATTTATTTCATGAGAGACCTAGTTCGTGAATTGTTTTAAAAAGACAAAAATATTTGAGGAACATAAGAAAAAGAGAATCCGACTTGAGATAGAGGATCAAAGAAGATAAGAAATTTTAAAGGAGTAGAGATAAGGAGGAACTCAAAATTTAATAACCAGGTAAATCAACAAAGTAAAATTTTAATTTATTAAGGGATCGATGTATCCTTTTAGGTAGGAGTTTGAAAAAGAACATGTTTGTAAGGAGTTGGTTCTCCCAACAAGTTGTAGTTTGAAGAAGAAAATAGAGGTAGAAGCCTCATGTAGGTATAAGCCTAAAAAAAGTTGATGTAAAAGAGGAAGTGGGTGCTTTCCTTTACATCACAACAAAATTATTGGTTTTTCCCTTTATGGGTTTCCACTTATATTTGGTGTCTACATGTGTTGCATGAGTTGCTTGTAAGTTTTCCTTTGAATTCATGGCTAATTGTTGAATACCTATAAATATACGCTAATTGTTAAATAAATAGTTAAAGAGTTGTTAAAATAATTTGAAATTGGTAATTTCTAAAAGACACAATTACTAATTTGTCCCCCTCTCAGTAATTTCCTAGTTTCAAACAATTGGTATTAAAGCGTGTTCCTTCTGTATCTACCTAATAGTTGTAAGGAAGATCTAGTTCATAATAATGGATAGTCAGGATGGGTGTTTAATGAATAAAGGTCCTTTGTTTAATGGTACTAATTATACCCCCAAGATGTGGGTGACACGCTTGACATGAGTGAATATCAAATCTCAACCAATACGGACTGCAGAAATCTCCAACGCAATTCTACACATGCAGCGGATCCAATTACCGTTAACTGCTCGCACGCTCCTTGTAGAACCAGAGATAATTCTGAGCGGATAGGCATTGCGTCACCTGACCTTGACCATCACCTAGCCCATACCACCATTAATGTCCATGATCAATAATCAGCTTCGCAGTCACTCCTACTCCCTTGCGCCAGCTGCTTGAGCTCCACACGTAGTTCCGTGTGAAGATCATTCATTTCCATCCTTACAGACTTCATCCTCACACTTATATAACCCCTAGAATTCTACCACTTTTCTCACTCATCTGGTCACCCTTGCATTTCACTCTCCTCCTTCTAATCTGGATTCTCACTGATTCCAATCAGATGCGAAGCCTCAGTCCCAGAGTGGAGCTGCGCAAACTCCCTCTGCTTGTTGCTCTTCATCCTGTGAACCTACACCCTAGTCTTAGCAGCCTCTTCCACCCCAGTGTCACTCCTGCCTCCCCTCCCAGGTGTGCAATGGCCCCCAGACTGCGCCAACTCACTATTTGTGGTGGTCAGAGAGGGGCCCTCCCGGGTCGTTACCATCATGGTGAGGATAACCGCCTTGAATCGATTGATAGTTCCTCATCCAACACCCTAGCAAGCCACAAATATGATCTCGAGCAACAAACAAAATCCTCCAGGAAATCAACGCAAAGAGGAAGTCGAGGCACGAGGAGGTCCACATCCTCTCCTAGAGCTCCCTCTCCGCGTCACACGCTGACTCCCCTGACCATTCCTGTGCAAGAAGTTGAGGATACGGACATCTGGATCATGGATTCCGACGATGTTTAGATGAAGGTTACTGATGGAGTAGACCTGGACTTCCCCATCCTCTGCGCTCCTGTGAGTTTCCCAAAGTGAACTTCTACTGACGTGGAAGCTGTTGTGGAAGCTGCTACTGCACAAGCTCCAACCTATCCCATTGAAGAGGATAATACCAACAATGGTGATGATGATGATGAATAACGTCTGTGCAACTGCACAATGTTACTTTATTTTTTTTCATATGTTCCCACAAGGATTTTTTGTTATTTTCTACTCTCTAGCTTTTAGATGCATCACCGCTACTGCACACAATGTAAAGCTCGTTTTCAAGTTTTTTCTGGGTTTGCCTCCTCCCCCGCGGCAGCCCAGAAACAACATTACAAAGGCAGGGATTGGTTAAGTGCAACTTACCAACCTTGCATGTAGCATATGTAATATTATGTTCTTGGTATTAATAGATTAGCTCAACTTACCAAAAAGAAATGGTACTAATTATACCTTTTGGAAAGTAAGAATGATGACATATCTAATGTCCCTTGGTGTAGATGTCTGGGTGTAATGGAGTATGAGTATGAAGAGCCACCTGTAATAGGAAACAGATATGACAAGCTTGAATTTTCATTCGATGAAAAATCTATGGTGGCTATCCTTAGTGGGTTATGTGAGTCACAATTTGTAAAAGTGATGCATTGTAAGACTAATAAAGAAATGTGGGACAAATTTAAAAAAATTCATGAAGGAGGTGATAAAGTGAAATTGGCCAAATTACAAGTTTACAAACTTTAGTTTGAGTCATTGAGAATGAATGATGATTGATAAGGCCCATAATTAAGTATCTTTTAAGGGATTAAAATGACATACTTCAGCTATTAAGTTACCTCTCTCTCACAATTATCTAAAATTTTGTCATATTATGCTTAATGAGAAGGGTGTATGATGTTTTTCATGTATTGTTTCCTAATCTAAATTAATTGTAGGAAATAAATATATTTTTGAGATATTTTCCACCTAAGAGCTTGTAGTAGAAAAAACAGAGAGATTGTAAGAGGGTTGTCCACCTCCTTAACTCTCTCAATCAACCAATATCACATTGATATCTCTCCCAAAAACTCGAAGGCAAAGGAAACCAAGAAAAGTGACAATTATGAGGAGCCAAGATCCACTCTTCTCGAGATCAAGGAGGACTTATTCCTACATTTTAGGGAGTTTTTAGTAGCTAATTTTTAGGGAGTTGTTGGTAGCTACCCATTTATAAGCATATGCAAGAGATCATTAGGATTCAAAATTTGTATTTAGCTAGGTAGCTCTTGAGCCCTGATTTAGTGTTTTTGATTGTCATATGATGTACTCGACATTTTTATGCAATGAGAATGAGAAGCTACTTGCTCCATCACTGATTTAGTCTCAGAGGGTTGATGCTTTTGGGTTAGGGCCCAATCCATTGGATAAGTCCCTCTTGTTTATTTATGTTCTATCTTTATGTTTTAAAATCTTGTTTAGTCTGTTTACATTCTATCAACATCAAAAATCCATCAAAATTGTGCTTGTAGCCTCTCTTCCTCACCTCTCTCATGGGAGCTTGAGGAGAAGGACCTCCAACCACTAAAATCAAAATTAGTTTGTTTATGATTTATTGGAAAGGTAGATAGTGTGATTATCATGCTCATAATATGCTTATTGTAAGTTAGGATTTGGATTTGTGTTAGATTGTAATTTAGCTTAGATTAAGTAGGGTTTTTTCCGTTGAACTCATCTTTTCCACTTGTTAACATGTTAGTTTGTCAATAAGAATTGCATGAATTTGTGTAGTGATTTTAGGGTTGTATACAACTGCAGGGAAATTATCCTCTCCATCTCATCCATCCTCCTTCTCTCCAACCTCCAAATCTGCCACCAAAACCTTGTTTTGTGAAACTACCTTCACCACCACCGTGAGTAGCCTTTCAAGTGAAAAACAAGCCTCTCAAGGGTTCTGAGTTTGGTTGGAGGTGTTGGAAACCTATCCATCAGATCATTACACCTACTCTCACCTTTCCACACCCTCTTTGTACCTTTTTCATCCTTAAAAACTTCTCGGCTTGTTTCCTTTAGCACTTCAGGACATCCTATAACAATTATAGGACATCCTATAGAAACTTCCTCTAGCAGCATAGTAGGTCACCTATTCACTCCAGTATAGCTCATTTTTTACTTTTTAACGTAGAATAGGACACACTTGACCCCCAACTATGAATTCATGGCTATAAGAGGCTCTTAGGCCACTCCAAAGCTCCTTCCTCCCTTGTTGCAAAAATAGAGTAAACATTAGGGTTTCCTTTCATTTCAAAGTTAGAATGAGTTTTACATGCAAATACAAGTTGAGTGAATAGTATCTAGGATTTGGTTTATGATTTAATGAAGTGTGTGATGATATAATAGACTCTTTACTACAAATGAATAGATAATTAGATGAATGATTTCCCATAGCATAATTTCTTTTTCCTGCAATTAATTTAACTATTTATGCTTTGCTTTCATTGTAAATTACAAGTATGAGTTTTGATATACATTCTATTTGTCTTAGAATAGAATAAATTCCCTGCATTACATTACCTAGCTGCACTTTAATCTAGTATAAGGAATGGCCTAGAAGTACTATTGACCATACGACCTACTTGAGAGTGGGATGAGTAGAATCCATTTGTTGTGCATATAGCACTGTCACCTCTAAGTTTGTACAAACCTCGGATTGATAAGTAAATATGATTATTCCTTGGGAGTTGTAGCACTATTGGTGCAATACTAGGGCTCACCACTTTTTGGCACCGTTTCCAGGGAGGTGTCTAAGTAGATGCTTGTTTTCTGCTTAAGCATTGTTGTCTGATTTTGTTTGCATACAAGTTTGAAAAAGTGAAAAAGAAGTAAACAAAATTTTATTTCATGCCTTGTAGGAGTAGGGAAAACCAAGAAATTTTTTTACTAGAAGCCCCCACATACCCACATAGTCAGCCTTCACTCTTCTTCAGTGACTGTGAGTTAGAATACCCTCTAGGTGAGAAACTTGAAAAATTTGAGGAACCTATTGGGGAAGAAGAGGAACTTGCTTCACCTGTTCAAGCTATGGCCGAGAGCATAACCCAAGGATTATTTATCATAAGAGAAACTAATGGAGAGAATAGGATGAAAAACATCAACCCTTTAGCTCTTCCACACTTTCGTGGGTTAAATTTTGAGGACCCTGACACTTTCATGTTTGAGTTTTCTATTGTCTGTAAGACTTATGAATATGCCCCAGATGAGAAAAAGTTGAAAATTTTCCCCTCTACCCTTAAGGATGCAACCTTGCACTCGTTCATGGGTATACCGGGGGAAAACATCACTACCTATGCCCAAATGCAATAGTCCTTCAATAAAAACTACAAATACTATTGTAGGTCCAAAGAAGCCAAGGAAGAAATCGTTAGAATGACCCTAGGGCCTGATGAATCTTTAGAAGACTATGAGGGAAGGTTTCAACTAAAATACAAGAGGGCCAACTGCACCCTTGATCTTAGATCAATCAAGTTATTTATTCTCTGAGGGATCAAGGAGGAAGTGTTGGAAACCCTCAACCTGCTATCTGGGGGAGATATCTACCAGTTTTTCTATGATGACATACTGTGTTCAAAAACCATTCCAGGGAAACTAGAAAAAAGGGTAGAAGTAATCAAGGATTGGCCAATACCTCTTGCTCCACCTCATCCACCAAAAGTGACATAGGGAACATATTATATGATTTCAAGAGTGAAATGTTGCATACCTTTGCCTTGCAAATGGATAACTTGTAGATCAAAAGGAAACAAGAGGAGGCAGAGAGATCCCTAGCCATATTTTTCCCTAGATGCACTATAAGACACCCTAGGAATGAATAATCAATGAATTTTATAGAATTTTGCTTGGTACATGAAGAAAAACATGCAACAGAAAAGTGCCCTTCCTTACCTGGCCTAAAAACTATATACCAAGGGGTGGAAGGTGGTCTAGAGAAACTCTGCTTTATAAGTCAAAGGAGGCCTCAAGGCCCTCGACCATACCAACAGGGCATGCAAGGTGCACCTTACTCTTACTACAATTCAAACCAAAATTCACCCTTGTAGCTTGGTATTCTTCTACTCATCCATCATGGTCCACACCTCCTTCGTGGACTTATGCCCCTCCATATCATCCTCAACCTGTCAATAAACCATTTTAGCCACATGCTCTCCAACGTACTTAGTGGAGCAACCCATCATAAGGGTGGAGGCCTCAAATCAATCAACCTCCTACTTTACTACTTCCACCACAACCTCAACCTCCACTCACTCATCCTGCTCCACGTAAGCAACCTCATATGCCTTCTAAACCTAATCCAAACCCGAATAACAAATAAGCACAACAAGTCTACAATGGAGAGACATCTTACCCTGCCTATGCTGTGGAGATCCATGAGATTAACCTTAGGTATTGGATATTTCTCCCAGATAACCGTCCACCAGCTCTACCTGAAGATATTGAAGAGGAAAAGGAAGAGATTACCCCTCATGTAAATCAAGTTCCTTTTCCTAAGATATTTATCCATTCGAGCCAACACACCCCATAAGAGACTGAACTTTTGGGAGAATTGAAGAATATGTGTGTAAAGATACCCCTTATCTAGGATATTAAGAATGCTCCCATCTATAAATATATTATCAAAGAAAAATGATTCAAAAATTCCATGAGAAAGAAGAAAGACACCCCCACCATTAATTTTTTAGGTCAATTATATGATTTGATGCTGGGAAGAGTGATTTTCTCAAAATACCTAGATCCTAGGAGTCTAGTAGTAAATGTACACATTGATGGTATCATTGTCCCTCATACATTGATTTATCTTGGGGCTTCCATCAATGTGATGACCAAAGAAACCATGATGAATCTCAACCTCCAAGGATATTTGAGAAAGACCACTACAATTTTGCAAATTGCAGATATATCCATAGTAGCCCATGATAGAGTTGTTGAGGATGTGATGGTATCCATTGATTCCTGGGAGTGTAGAACTGAATTCCTAGTAATTCAGCCCAAAACCAAGTTTAATTTTTATCCTCTTATCCTAGGAAGACCTTGGTTGGCCACTGGTGATGCTTATATCAGTTGTAGGGCTGGAAACATGACCATCAAGAATGGGCCCTTGTCAAAACAATTGGTATTATATACTCCTGCCCAAACTTTTGTTGAACATGATCTACCTTTGTGGCTAGAGGATGAAGAAGAAGATGAAGTATACCATGCAACACCATACCTTTTTTGTACCTTGGATGATGTTATCAGAAGGGGACAACCTGATGAATATGACCTCATTGACCATATCCTTAAAAAACAAGCCCCCACTACCATTCCACTTAATGAAATGGTGAGAGAATTTTAAAGCAACCCCTCGACTAAGATATGCTTAGTTGAATCAATCCCTGAACCTACCAAGATTGTATAATTTTTTCCATCTAGAACCCTAAAGATCAATCCCTATTTCTCGGCCAAAGAGGAAGAACAATTGTGCCAGTTGCTAAGAGAGAACTTAGTTACTTTTTCTTGGGATTAAAAATAAATGGAAGGGGTGCATCCCTCAGTCTACACACACCATATTTACATCAAAGAAAGATGCAAGGATGTGTGCCATTTCCATAGGAGAATGAACCTAGCCTTGAAAGAGATATTAAAGGATGAATTACAAAAGTTACTAGATGCAGGGTTCATATACCCCATCTTAGATAGTGAATGGGTGTCTCCTCTAGTCTTAGTCCCAAATAAGAATGGGAAGTGGAGGATCTATGTCAATTACAAAGAATTGAATAAAGCCACAAATAAAGACAATTTCCCTTTGCCTTTCATTGGCCAAGTCTTGGATGGTCTTGCAGGGAAGAATTTCTTCTCTTTCTTGGATGGATTCACTGGTTACAATCAGATCCATATCAGCCCTAAAGACCAAGAAACAACAAAATTTACATGTACTTGGGGCACCTTTGCTTATACAGTTCTTCCATTTGGCCTATGCAATTACCCTTCCACTTTTTATAGAGCCGTCTTGAGAATTTTTGTTGAGCTTGTCCATGATTCTGTGGAAATATACATGGATGATTTCACTCCCTATGGGTGTGATTTCTAAGAGGCCCTCTCTAATATAGGCAAAGTCCTAAGAATATGAATTGAAATGCATCTCTATTTTAGTCCTCAAAAGTGTGAATTCTTGAGGAAGGAAGAGATTGTCCTTGGCCACTCCATATCTCAGGAAGGGATAAAAGTAGACCCAAAAAAATTTCCATCATTAAAAGGGTGCCTATTCATCGGGAGCAAATATATGTTAGGAGTTTCTTGGGCCTCACTGGTTACTATATAATATTCATTAAGGATTTTAGCAAGGTGGCTTTACCATTGTTTGGATTCCTGGCCAAGGAATCTGAATTCTACTGGTCAAGTATTTTTCAAGAAGCCTTTGAAATCATAAAGGAAAATTTGACCACTGCCCCTATACTTAAGAGGTCCCAAATGGACTCTTCCCTTCCATATTGATACTGATGCGTCAGATAGAGCTGTGGGGGAAGATTTGGGAAAAACTGATGATAAGTTACCCTATGCCATTTATTTCATTAAAAAAAATATGTTTAAGGCTGAGTTAAACTACAGAGTTATTGAGAAAGAGCTGTTAGCTATTGTCCATTCCTTGAATAAATTCAGACATTATATTATCGTGTAACAAAATTTTATGCATATTGAACATGTAACAATTAAATACTTGATGAAGAAAACTGGCGTGAATTCTAAAATATTTAGGTGTTTATTATTATTGCAACAATTTGACTTAACTGTCATTGATAAGCATGGGAAAAAAAATGTATTCGTAGATTTTTTGTCTAGAATCACTTTGCCTGTAGGTAATGAAGATATGATTGATGGCCAACTTCCAGATGAGAAATTATTTTCTATCTCAGTACTCTCTTCCTAGTTTGCTGACATAGCCAACTACCTGGTTTTTGGGATATTTCCTCCATATCTATCATCCAGGGAGAAGAGAAAAATTATGAGAAAGATAATTGGATTGATGATAATATTTTCGAACTGGGTCCGGATCAGAATCTAAGGATATGTGTTAGGGAGGATGAATTCTTTGACATTCTCACAACATGTCATGATGGGCCCTGTGGGGGTCATTTTGCAGCTAAGAGGAAAAATTTCAAGGCCTTGAAAGCTGACTACTATTAGCCTAATCTCCATTAGGATGCTAGAATGTATACCAACAAATGTGACCAGTGTCAGAGGATGGGAAAACCTACACCCAAGGATGAAATTCCACTACAACCTCAGGTGGCCTTGGTGCCATTTGACAAGTGGGGCATGGAATTCATTGGGCCAATCGATCCTCCATATGGGAAAAAGAAATACATCATATTATGCATTGATTATTTAAAAAAGTAGGATGAGACAAAGACTATCAAGGAAACAAGAAAGGAAAAGGTGGTTGAATTATTATGAGAAAATGTGTTTTAAAAATCTGGGTATCCAAGGGATATAGTCACTAATCAAGGATATTAGTTCACATAAAAATTGATTGAGAGCCTCCTTAGGCATCATATAATCAAGCACAAAAATATATTACCTATCACCCTCAAGAAAATGGGCAAGTAGTGGTTACCAATAGAGCACTGGAAATAATCCTCACCAAGGTAGTGAGCAACATTAGGAAATATTGGGTAGACATATTAGTTGAGGCAACTTGGGCCTATAAAACCACCAAGAATACAACTACTGGGTTTACTCCATATGATCTGGTCTATGGGAAGGAAGCTTTTCTCTCTATTTAATATGAATATAACACTCTCAGAATGGAAGCTCAATTATATTAAGATATCACAAGGTCACAAAAGGAAATTCGATTGTTTCAACTCAACGATTTAGATGAATTCAGAATGCAGGCCCTCCTCCACATTGAAGTCATACAATTTTATAGGAAGGTTTGGCATGATAGGCACATCAAGGAGAAATTATTTTAGGAAGGAGATTGGTATTTTCTATATGAATCTAGGTTTAAGGACTTTAAAGGGAAGTTGATGACAAGATGGTTAGGCCCATACCTGATAGAAAAGTTCCATGACAATGGGTATGTTCATATCAAAACCATTGATGAGGAGGGGATACCTTTGCTTGTCAATCGTTATAGGCTCAAGGACTATAAAAATCCCATGTCCAAGGTAAAGTTCATCAACATAATAAACAGGGAAGTAAATTTCATTTGGACCCTCACAAATTCCAGTTCACAACCCTCCTAGAAAATAAAATAAAATGAAGAGGCATGGGTGAAAACCTCCATGATGCATCCAAGGCCTAATCTAGGATTGAAAACCTCTCTGAGGCCATCTTGGAGCAAAAAAGAGAGAAAAGAAAAATAAAAGACCCTGAGTGAAAACCTATTTGAGGTGCCCAGGGAAAACTAGTGAGTTGAAAACATATTCTGAGGCAACCCACTGATCTTGAAAAAAAAAAAAAAAAAGAAGAAAAAAAAATAGAAGAAAGAAAAAAGAAAAGAAAAGAACAAGGACGACACCATGAATGCTAACCTTTTTTTTGTCTTGTAGGGTTATGAACAATGGCATGTTAGAGTCATCAAGAAAGGGAATTATCTCATTTCTCTTCACACCTACATCCATCCTTTCTCCCTTCAGCACCACGACTCATCTCTTCATCCATCCACACCATCTTTGAGCTCATAAATAAATTTTTTTCATATTCTTTGAGGTTCCACATGAGTTTCTTGTGTTGCTACATGAAGTCCTATAAATGATACAAGAAGTAAAAATGCTCTATAGGAAGGTGGGTAGAGAACAAAAAACAACCACCAAGGGCCTTGAGGTGTAAAAAATAATTGGGGAGAGTATTCACATCATTTCCTACCTCTTTCTCATCACTCCTCCATCTCCAGGATAAGAGTTTTTCTTTCAAACCCTACCTTCTGCCACCTCTGTAAATTTCTGAAAGACAAAGTTTCCTCACTCCATCTGCTAAGGCCACACCACTTCCTCACCAACGTATAATCATCCTACCATCACCCTAAGATGACCTCACACTCTCCCTCATCACTCATGCAAATCTAGAAGCCTAAAACAGACAAAGAAAGAGGCTGCTACAGGAAAAAGGAACTTCCTGTAGCAAGCCCTGTGTAAGCACTAGAAAATCCCTTAAGATAGTTTTCACTAATCATGGAGACCAAGAAGACTTGTGAGATGAATTTCAAGACAACAATGACACTACAAGGAGGATCCTCCACCAACATACATACACTTGAAGACTCATCAAGGTACTTGCACACACAACAAACAAATCAAGTTAAAGCACCTCAAAAGGAAATAAGACACAAAAAAAAATCCAGCAACAATACAAACATAATGATGCAACTCCAACTCTAGCTCCAACATGCATCATCCTGCAACAACTCAAAAAGGAGTTAAGGCTCAAGTATGGCACTCTCTTACCTTCTCATTATGCATAAGTGACTAAATGAATGGATGTTGAAGAGGGGGAACTTTAATAAGCTAAGGTGGCCAGTGAACTTGGCCACCCTCGACCAGTTAAACAAAAAGTGAATGGTGGAGTCCTCATGCAACGTATAGCTATAAAATTAGTTGAAGTACGATCACAAGGAGTGGGTGTTTATTATGAGGGAGAATCGAATTATATCTTTGAGTGGGACCAACGGTCCAAATGAGGAAAAATCGTGCAAGGGATAGGTCGACATAACACTCTAAGCCAACTAGAAATAGCATAAAAGGTATGTGAGTGCGCTTCCTCTCACACATTTTTTCATTCCAAGATCGATTTGAGAGAGGAAAAATATTACAAGCCACCAAGGAGCTTCGAACCATAAAAGATCTGCTGCTACAAAACAATGCTACATGAAATCCTGTAACTGCTAAAGGAAGTACTGTAACTGCTACAAGAAATTCTTGACTGTTACAGGAGGAGTTGAGGGGTGTCACAAAAGGAAAATGGGGTATATGTGTGCAAATAAAGACCCAATTAGTTCAGGAAAACCCCATCAATCCCGTGTGTTAGCCCCTCCATGTGTCACTCTACCTTTGATAGGATCTCAGCTTCCTCAAGATCTCGTAACGCATCCCATCCTACCACAGTAACATGTACTAGTTACACTTACTCCTCATGTTGTTGTCCCTCTGCACGAAAAAGATATGAAGCACCACAAGGTCGAACTGTTCCAATATTTTCATTAAAACATCAATAGTTTAGTTTCGAAAACATTAAAAAAAACAATATTTTTTTTTTAAATTTTCAAAAACTTAAATGGTTGAAATATTTTACCTAAAGCACCCCATTTCTCACCCTCAGGAAGCATGAGCTCATGGTCATAAGGAAAATCTATCCTTGCATAAGGATAATCATTGATTATAATGAAATGTTTATGCAGACACCCAAATAAGGCTGGTGAGAAGCTGATCACCTACAGACCTGCATGTCCAAACATATGATCTATCCATCTCCTCATATGTGGGGCCCTAAGATCGATAGGATCAATTGTAATATGCTGAGGTTGAAGTAGTGGCACCCGCTCTAGAGAAAAAGAGACCAAGATCAAACCATAGCCGAAGTTATTTAACTTACCCTCTCTTGATTTAGTCAGTTGTTCCTTCATATTGACCAAAAATCCCTCACTCCAGTTGAATACTGTTGGCTCTAAGCACTCCACCCCATATTACATGGATGATCTGCTTGTTACATAAAGTGTTGAGATACCTGTCATTCTCGCGATAATTGTTATCACTGAAAATTGATCACCTATCCCATTCTACCAAGGTGGATCGAAGTACACCATGTAAGACCAATTTTACCATAGTAAAATTGCTTGCACTATATGAAATAATTTAATAAACCATATTTTATTAAGTTATTTCTGGTTAAAACAAGAAACCCCATGAGGAATAATTAAATAAATCATTGTGTATAAAACATTTCGATGAAAATCACATTCAAGAAGATTTTGTAGACGCGTTTCGAACCAGCTAGTGGGGTTCATCATCAGGAAAACATATCATGATGATTAACCACACTGGCTGGTTCAAAACGCATCGAAAAAATCTGCTTGAATGTGATTTTCACCGAAAGATTTTATACACATTTTATGGATCACAAAAGCCAAATTCCTAATAAATAAATCACTATTTATTTTATTTTCCTCTAGGAATAATTAATTAAACCAATTTTTAACTAATATTCCTTGTCACATTTGACCCAATTATGAGAAATAATTATTTATCTTATTTTTCTCTAGGAATAATTAATTAAATCATTATTTAGTTATTATTCCTTGTTAAATTTGACAAAATCGCCTAGGAATAATTAAACAAATCATTATTTTTTTATTATTCTTTAAGCACATTCTTGAAATTTGTTTATTATTTCTAAATAAAGGTATTTAACCAATTTAATTATCTTTTCCCTCCAACAATATATAATAAAATATTCCAAGCAGTTAGATCTAGATTATGGTTAATAATATTTTATTATACTCCATTTTCGAGTATACCTCAATATTTTGTTATAAATATGAGGGTTTTCCCATTCATTCTTCACTATGATCATTCTCATTGTCGCTACCATTTTCTTTTGCCATCTGAGCTCCCACTTGAGTTCATCACATATTTTGGGTTTCCATATCATTGAGAGAGAGAAACTCATGGAGTTGAAGCATCGAGGACAACCAAAAACCCATCTCACTTGAGGGGGACTGGTGACACTTACTTGTTTCCTTCACCAGGTGTTATATAATATTAAAATAATTCTTTAAAATTATATTGTCCATTGGTTATTTGGAGTTAATTTGCATCAGTTCTTATTTATTTTTGTTGTTTAATTACTTTTGTTGCATAGATCTGGATTTTTGCAGGATTTGTTTTGAATTTCTATTGTAGATATAAAGGGTTCAACAACCATTTATGTTGTTAGGGCTATAAGTCATCCATAGCTTAAGTAAGGTCTTTTTGGTACACTTGCCGAAATATTTTACACTAAAAAAGACAACTGCACTGTTGTAATTCAGAGACCTAGGTGACCATTAGCTTCAACGATCATGGTTTTTTATTCAAATTTTTTTAGTGTCTTGTTTTTTTTAAACATTTTTTCCTTGATTTAGTCAAAATTCTAAATTCCAAAAGTTTTCTGGTGTTTTTCGCAGGTAACAGGTACCAGCCGCACTGGAGACAACACTTTTTCCGCAACCTAACGCCCAAATCATGAGCATAACTCGTAGTGTTTAGCCCAAAAAGTGTGATTTCCCCCAAAAATCGCACTTATCTACCCAAAAAGTGTGATATCACCGCTTTAGATGTCATAATATGTGATTTGGATTTTTTTTTTTGAAATTGTCAGGGTTTTCTGAGAGCAATATTTTGGGTTTTATGACCTCTGTTTCAGCCCATATTAGGCCTAGATATGCTTAGTGTGTTTCCTTGAAGTAGAACAAATCCCCCTAGGGTTTTAGTACACTTTCACCTTTTTAGGAGGAGTTGAGATGAGTACGTAGTCTGAGATTTGCAGCGTTTTCAACCATTGTTTCAGGGTGTGATCCATAATTTTTATAGATCCTTAAGATAGGTTATTGTTACATCCAAAAATCCCTCTTGAGTTTTGTATGGCCTTTTCCCTTAGGGTCCCATTATTTACCCTAGGTTTTTTACCTTTATCCCTATCTTTTGCAACAAATTTTCCTTCTGGTTTCTTGCTGTTTTTTGTGTCATTTCCAGCAGTATCAAGTCATTATATCCCAGTCTCATTGACATTAGATCTCTTGTCCATTTTAGTGTATTTTGAGTCAATTTCACCACCATCTAGTTTGGTTGTTTGAGAGCCTTGTTTGGGTTGGGATTTATGAATGATTAGATGTTTATTTTAACATCATTTGAGTTTTATTTACAATTTTCAGCGTTTTTTTTTTTTTTTAAATAAATGTATGGGCTTGATTAAAATAAACACACATTTTTCACACACTCACACCTAAAGTGGAGAGTGCTTGGTTTACACCACCAAGCCAGGAAATAAACATCATAATTTAATTAATCTACCACACAAATCCTTGTTTATCACTCTTCAACCTTTTCATGTCACTTGTGTTTTTCCATCATTGCGCTCCTAAGGCGTTTGTTGTGGAGACTCCAAGGTCATCACCATTAGTTTCCATTAGGACGTTTCACTTCCCCCGTAGGGTCCGAGTTATTCGTCCCCCAAATCCCCATTCTAACTCTGGTTCTTCTGGTTCATTGGGTTCTTCCACTGATTCCACTTCTTCTCAACCTCATACAGTCATCATGTCAGGCGCGAATGCAGGTGTGGGAAGCAAACCCTATGGTGGCTCTGGCCCTAATCTTGGAGTCACTTCTAGTGGAACTGCTACAAGAACCGTCTCGACTACTCCTTTTCTACCTTTCATGGTAGGTTTAAGACTTCTTGATTTTATCCAGTTAATTAATGACCCCATACTCCACGATGCAGGTTGGCTATATATGCCAACTAAAATTCCTTTAGACATCCCTAAGTTTGAAGGAAAAAATGGATAGGACCCCACTATCATGTTGGCTCCTTTAATATGTGGTGTTTGTCTAATTCCATCACCGATGATTCCATTCGTCTTCAGTTATTCCAACACACACTCACTAGAGAAGCTGCAAGGTGGTATGTTGACCAGCCTGCTACATCTCATACTGCTTTTGCAACTCTTGCTAAAGAGTTTCTGTCATATTTCCAGTTACCCCTCCGTTATGACACCAGTACCGAGTTATTATCGGCATTTTGTTAGATTTCTGCCACCTGCCTTTCTGACCATGTCCAAGAATGGCGTAGAAGGAGTATGTGTAGAGATCCTACATTCAATGACCATGTCTATATGGATTGGTTTCTTAGAATGCTCTTAGCCCCCATAGTTAAATATTCTGCATCTCATTTTCTTCAGACCAAGGAAGAAACTCTCTAGATTGCTTTAAAATATGACTTGATCTATGCCCATTGAGGTTATGTTTATATCGTTCTACCAAATCTTCCTAGACCCGATGGTTCCATTGCACTAGGCGAATCTCACATCGTCGATGGTATCGTTGGATCCCTTTCAAACCCACTGCCATGTGCTCATCCTCACATGAGTTATGGTTACCCTCAAGGGGGGACCAGTTCCTCCAACACCTATCCCCTTATAGCTAAGTCGTATCTCAGTCAAAGCACATCTTATGCATTTTCCCAACTGTATCAACTGATGCTAAGGCTAGTTGTTGCTCAACATGTTTACCAAAATGTTTCCCCAAATCATTTTTATCCTTATGCACAACCCAACGCTCTAGCTCCTTCGACATCAACGCTCCCACCTCCCACACCTTATTAACCTCTGCCACAACAACCGCCTCCTCCTCAATGTCAAGTGTATGCTCAGTAGAGTGCAACTAATCCCCCAATTTCGAAGAAAAATAATAAGGGGAAAGGAAACTAGAACCAACAACCGTAGGGTAACCAGGGTTGCCAAGGTACTCAACCGAATGCAACCCAGGGGAACCAACCTAATACCGCAACCAAGAAATAGGGCAATAAACCCAAGAAGAATAAGGCCGTTAGTACGAATAAGCCTTGTGCATGTTGTGGTGTACATGACCATTACACAAATGATTGTCCCCTTTTAACCTAGATGCATCAAATGTGGAAAGCCCAAGCAACATCTCTAGAACAAAAACCCATGACATAAATTCCTCTGAACATTGCTCCAACTCAACCAGTTGTGTTCACTAATCCTTTCCCTCAGCAAGGATATATCACTGCCCAACATCCACAAGGTTAGGCCGCCCCTCCACCTCAGCAATCTGGTCACATTGATTACCAAATTCTCATGATGAACTTTGATGAGGTTAATACCGCTGATGTCAACCTTCAGACCTGATCACGCCAATATTACAAGACAGTTTGTATTGACATAGAAGTCATCGATTCCCCTTTGAATTATAATATCCTCTTAGGTTGTACCTACACATATGTGATGTAAGATGTCGCATCTGCGCTTCACGGTAAGATGTGCTTCCCCCATAACAAAAATATCGTCACCATCGATCAATTGACATATTATGAGCCCAACTCTCAGACCTCACTTGAGAGTATTATATCATCAGTGGATGATAAATAATCATTCACACCTCTCACCAGTGTCTCACTAAGAGTCTATAAATATTCCACATTACTTGCTCATTCCCTGGTCCACCTCCTCCCATTTTTAAGCCCATATCATCGAGTGTTTGCATGTTGAAAGTGTCTCGGGCTAGCCAAAAGTGGCCCGATATGACTAGGCAATAGCCACCGCCATCGTAACCTACTATTGTTCACTCGACATAACCATTAGGACCATATCCTCAAGGAACGTCTCCTTCTGCTGGTGTCTCTCATCATATTTTATAACCAGGAATAGTTCCCCTCATTATTAACCATCTGGGAGCCGTTTTGACAAGTCATTACCCTTCAAGTCATATACCATTTTTAGCTCCCCCATATGGAGTCTTTTCTATGCCTGTCATGGCTACGCTAATTTTAGTGAATTTAACTCCGGGGATCCCCATCTAGTACATTTTTCCCCAAGAAAAAACTCCACCAGATCAACTCAAACCATATACCACTTTGACCCTGGTTCAACTAGTCGCGATGACCCCTCCCTTAGCTTCAGTTCCACAACAACCCCAACAAGAGCCCATTCCCATTGCGAAAGTTTCAGGTGAGGGGGGAAAAGTCAAAAAGAAGAAACCTAAGGACAAGGCTCCCCAAACAACTCCAGCTCCACCTAAGCCTCCAAAGCTGACACCTCTGTGTGCTTTGTGTGATGTTTTTGGGCATGCCACAAATAACCGTTCTGAGCTCCCTCGTCTCAAACCTATGGTCCACGAAACATTTCCTAAATTTGACATCCCGGAGGTCCATGTTACCTTACATGATTTAGCCAAGAAACTCAAATAGTTATGTATGAATCAAGGCCTTTTTCTTTATGTGATCATTATGGCCAATATTCCAATCATTTTCCTTGTCTTGATGAATTTCATGATACCTTTCACATGGTTCATGAAATCGGGGCCACTCGTAGTGGATATGTACTCCTATATTTGTGAGTTCTGGTCCCAGTGCTTCACTAGAACTGGAGGACCCTTTTGCACCAATTGTGATAACTCCCCCCGATGACGAGATAATAGACTCATTGGTCGCTATTCTCTATCTGTCTTGATCCAAGAGATACATTGAGGAAGAATCCTCAGGGGCTTCCCATTCTTTTTCTGGTGAACCTTCATCATCAAACACCCCAGTCTCAACATCGTTATATGTCTCATCTACTAGCTCTTCATCTACCCATAGTAGCGATGCGTATGTGAACCATATTTCTCATGATGATGCATCAGGTAGCTTCGCCACATCAAGTGGTCTCCCATCTTCAATTCAGATGAAGACATTATGGAAGCCATGACCACCCCTGATTTTCCTTGGGATGATATGCACCATCGTGTGTACTTCCTTCCGCAGCAAAATCATGACCAATATGTTGTGGAGTCTAAAGAATTCATCCATAGTGAAGCTAATTGGTTCTATAACCCCTTGATTCGAACCCATGAATTTGAACCAAATTCTCATTATGACCATTACATTGACACCTAATTTTTGGGCAAGGGGGCATACCTTTTAGAGGATTTCGAAGGCCAACTCCTTCCTAACCCTTGCAATGCACTCTACCTCAAGATATTTTACCCATAGTATCTCCCATTGACATGCGTGTATTTATTTCTATCATGCATTTAAGTATCTTTCATATACCATCATCTCATTTTTTGTCTTGTGGCACCTTTCATATGGCTCCATCATCCACACCGTATATCATCCATGCCAATGGTGCACCTCACTTCTCTTGGAATCTAGCCTCGGCATCTTGGGCCATTTTTACCCCCTTGCTTTTGTTAGTTCACTCAAACAACATATGCATTGTATCTTCCACCCATAACCAGGAAAAATATGATGCAGTGATAGGTTTGTTAGTCAATTCCCTTGATCATCACATCCTTCATATTCATGTTTGTTTAGATTCCTTGCTACTTGTCATGCAATTGAATGGCGTTTTTTTGTGTGCATAACCATGTCCTATTTAGAAAATATCTATGAGTGGATCTTTTAGCACGTGAATTTGAATCCATTACATTCAGTCATGTTCCTAGAGCCCAAAATCACTATGTAGACACCATTGTAAATTACAGTCTATATTGGCATTTATCACATGCATTTAACACAAGAAAACCATAAAAAAATGGAAAACCACAATCATCATATACAAATATGAATATCCATATTATGTATCATCACATAAAAATAAAAGTGTTTTGAGTCCACTACTCTAAATAAATCTGACGTGCCCATAATATGTTACAAAAAACAAAAAGGGGACCCACATGTCCCTGTCCCTAGTCACTATCTGGAGGCTCTCGAGCCAATGGCTCTTCTCCACCATCTCGTAGATCACAAACAACCTAACCGACCATCGCCATGTGGTGCATGATCCCTCTCCACTCTGAGGGAAGACCCGTGCACTCATCAGTATACCTATCTTCTAGTTCATGCCACCTACGCTCTGATACCCCGGTCAACACCACATCACATTTGTGGCGGAGATACTCCAAAAGAGCCTCATAATTTGGTCTCTGGTGTGACGTCGATCCACCTTGTTCCATAGCTCCAAGCATCGCAGATCGTCCTGCATATCCTGTCGGTTTTACCAGTGCTATATCCACATACCAAAAGTTAAGAATTAATATGACATACATATTATAAAAAATTTAAATGCACAAAAGTAGCAACTTACACTTACCATCTGGTCCCCATGCTCGTCTGGGTGGAAGTGGCAAGTCAGGATCACTCTGATAGTTCATACCATTGTATGGATAATCATTTATGATCTGGATTTTATGCAGGAACACAAAAAAATACACATATAGCCATAGATATAGAGATGCAGTAGAAATAATGCTTCATTTTATTATAATCACATGACTGAAATAAACAGCTAGGGCGTCGATAGGCGTATCTCTGAGAAGAGATGTGGTGGCTATAGGCCTCTGAACTGTGTTACAATGATACATAATGGAAATTAATAGCTAGGGTATTGGAAACGCTTATCTCTGAGAAGAGATGTGTCGGCTACCAGCCCCTGAACTATGTTACAATATAGACATGATCAGAACAAGTGAGCTAGGGCACTAGTAGCACTTATCCATGAGAAGAGATGTGTCGGCTACCAACCTCCTGAATTGTGTTACAATGAGGCTCGAAGGCCTATTTATTTTTGAGAAACAATGTAAAATCCGAAACGTTCAAAAACCTAACCCTAGGAGATGAATTGCCAAAACTGTTGGCCCAGTTTGGGTAAGTTGGTGTTTCAACTTCCCGGGGATGTAACTTTGGCATTCTATCTCCGTTTGACGTGCTCAATAGTTTGTTAGAAAGGTCTATCCAAGGAATACAAATTTTGAGTGAGAAACATCGGTCTATGACCCATGTTGCTCCCTGTTTTCCCAAAAAACGTCGTTTAGGGCCTCAAAACAGCTCTGGAAGTTCAGGACTTGAAAAACTGCTATAAATAGTAAGTTGTGTTGAAACTTACAAACTGAAAGAATTGATGGTGGGGGTTCAAATGGAATCAGTGGGTGGCCACCAATATCCACCTAGATCATGAAGTCCCCAAAATGGCTCTGGTTGTGCAAGACCCAAAAACTTGCTAAAAATAGTAAGCTGTGCTGAAGCTGAAACACTGAAAGAATTGATGTTGCGGGTCCAAATGGAATAGGTGGGAGGCCAATGATATCCACCTGGATCAATTTATGTATAATAAAATATGATCCCAATGCGCGGAAAAATATGGTTGGAACATGCGCTTGTCTCCCCCTATTCCTCCTCGATGATGTAGCTACCCCCAGTAGTGCATCTTGGGCTCCTATGGGCCCCCATCACAGATATTCACATGAGGACGGATGGTAGGGATCTTATCAAAGAAGAAAAAACATAGCACTGTCCCAAATGAACAATCATGGTTCACCTGTTGTCTGCATAGCATAAGCTATCCTTTCACCGATGATAACATCATCTGGGCCCACCTATAGTAGGTCTCTCTCAAAACACTCTCTACTAACATCGTCCACCCCCCAGTGATGTGGTGGAATGTCTGGTTGCCCAAGATTCATAGCACTGTTGCGGTGATCGCTTGTGTCTCTAGTCTCTCTAGGTCACTGATCGTGATGGTCGTTCCCTTTGCGTGAGCACCAAGTCCACAATGACGGTCCACAAACGCTGCTATGTTCCTCCCACAAGGTAAAACTAGATGCATATCACCTACCATCCCTAGTGGAGGGAGTCTGGTCAAAAAATATATATCCTGGATCGTGAGCTTGATCTTGTGCCCCTGCACCATAAAGGGCTCCTGGTATGGATCCTAGTAGTTCACAGTCCTCGATAGGAAGGGCTCACTTGCCCTCATCAATTGGCTCTCTAACATCTTGAGAACCCCATAATGAGCAAGCACTCCTCTCACCACCTAATTCCCCTAAATCTCGGAGCAAAGAGCATCCAAGCCTTGTTCATGCCAGTTGATATTTAACTCTGCCATATCTGTAAAACATCACCATGTCATGATAGTTCAGGGCTAAAACAACTGCACCATATCATTTCTATACCCAGTCCTCATTAGGAAACAAACCAATCCATTTCTCAGCACCAAGTCACACTTTTCTGCCCAAAAACTGTGAGCTTGCGGGTTTTCTAGAGATCTGGCCGTGAGAAAGGGCATAGGTCTGTTACTGAGCTCTGGGGCCCTAATATGAAAAACTAAGCCACTGGAAATTAAGATTAAGGATAGGGCACCTACTTCCCAATGACAGATCCTGATTCTGACGGCCAGTTTATCCACTACGATCTCCACAATATTTAGGGCCTTATCCTCCTCTCCAAATTCACCATAGCACACTTAGAAAATGAATTGAAATTGGAGGGAAACCATCCTTTTATAGGAAAAACCCCTGTTTTTCTATCGCGCATTGTGAAAAAATCGTATCTAAGTTTGAAAAACCGTTAGCATCGTTAGAAAGCTCTCACCGAGTATTATAATAGGTATTATTTTGTTTTTGGTAATTTGACACCTCACCTAGAAGCCATTTTTTCTATGAAGCTTCACTTTGTCGCCAATTCAAATCAAATTCCTTCATATGAGTTTCTTGTACTTTGACAACACTTTTCCCTGGCACTTGTCACCTCATGTGTTGATTTTCTTCGTGAGTAACCATTCTTTACTCATGTTTTCATGCCCCCCCCCCGGGCCTATCCTATGTGGGTGCATCATCGAGTCACCCTTTTTAGAGCATCTGAGTTGAGTCATCATCACATTCATGGAGTGTGTCCCGAGTCCCTTTATCTCCTGTTACAATATTCCATCCATATTTGCATCACATTCATCACATGTTTCCCATTTTGAACTCCAGTCATACTGTCCCTCATCCCCTCTGAAGTCGAGTCAGTCGCTGCCAGGTCAACTATGATTTTTATGCTCTAACAAGGGAAGTCATCTATCCACCTCTCAGTTTCCCTCCTTCCATCATTATCCTTGGTGTCAGTATATTGGTCGCTTTACTATGATCCCTCACACCTTAGCTAAGGCTTCCTCATTGCCTCAACTATGGCAGGCCCCATTCTTTCGACTTCAACACTTTCATTCGAGAAGAATGATCTAGAGGGCGGTGTGCCTTGGTTCCAACTTTCATTATTGTTCGATGCCTCAGATCAAGAAAAGGGAATCACTATTTCCATTTTACTTGGTTAATTCTCACGTGCTTAACCCCAAATCATTATCGCATAATTGAGGATCGCACACTTGATGGTCCAGTGATCCAGCAGATTGTACCAATGATTCCTGGGTGTGTGTGAGATGTTTTAGACCTCATGAGGGGGTGGCCCTTCAAGTAGCCCCACATATGCCCGGATGACCTCAAATTATGCTCCAGTCTTAGATGAAGTTTTGAAAATTTGATGGGTTCATTTCCAGCCGCTTGCAGCGCCCATAGCATGCATGTCTCATTCAGATGTTCCATTCAGCTTTGTAGAGCCCTTTCCTATTCAACAGGGATTCTTTGGTTGTTATACCCACCCCCCCTCCCCATTTCATTTGGAGGAGAATTATGTCTCATTTATTCAGATGTTATTGTCTTCAGTCATGGCCATTATTTTTCTAGGCGCATTATGTATATGGGATCCATTGTATATTTTTCTAGCCCATTAATGACAACATGCCATGTATCATGTATCATACATTTTGTAGGTCAGTCCCACATTGTAGGGCTCATCATTATTCTTTGTACTTATTTATCTCAACGGGTATGGGTATGCCTCCCCTGCCTTATTGAGATAATGTACTCCAACATCAAAGGAGACTTATTTCAGTTCGTAGGTCTCGCCCCCTCGGTTACTGTCCTCTCTCACTTCGCTTCATTTATGTCTCTCTCTCTCCGATTCCCATTCAGTGTCTAGTGATTATGTTCTTACAACGTACTTCGGTCATACAATTTTCTCCTAACACTCGTACGGTGGGAGGAAATCTGTTATCACCAAAAATTTATCACCTAACCATTTCTACTAGGTGGATCGAAGTACATCATGTAAGGAAAATTTTACCATAGTAAAATTGCTTTCACTATATGAAATAATTTAATAAACTATATCTATTAAGTTATTTATGGTTAAAACAAGAAACCCCATGATGAATAATTAAATAAATCAATGTTTATTTGATTTTCCTCTAGGAATAATTAATTAAACCACTGTTTAACTAATATTCCTTGTCACATTTGACCCAATTATGAGAAATAATTATTTGTCTTATTTTTTTCTAGGAATAATTAATTAAATCATTATTTAGTTATTATCCCTTGTTAAATTTGACTAAATCACCTAGGAATAATTACACAAATCATTATTTGTTTATTATTATTTAACCACATTCTTGAAATGATAAATAGATAATTTATTTGTTTATTTTTTCTAAATAAATGTATTTAACTAATTTAAATATCTTTTCCATAAAAAATAATAATAAAATATTTCAAGAAGTTAGATCTAGATTATGGTTAATAATATTTTATTATTCTCCATTTTCAAGGATAACTCAATATTTTGTTATAAATATGAGGGTTTTTCCATTCATTATTCACTTTGATGATTCTCATTATTGCTACCATTTTCTTTTTCCGTCTAAGCTCCCACTTGAGTTCATCACATATTTTTGGTTTCCATATCATTGAGAGAGAGAGACTCATGAAGCTAAAGCATCGAGGGTAGCCAAGAACCCATTCCATTTGAGGGGACTAGTAACACTTACTTGTTTCCTTCACTAGATGTTATATAATATTAAAATCATTCTTTAAAGTTGTCTTGTCCATTGGTTATTTAGATTCAATTTGCATCAATTCTTATTTATTTTTGACGTTTAACTACTTTTGCTGCATAGATCTAGGTTTTTGCAGGATTTATTTTGACTTTCTATTGTAGATATCAAGGGTTGAACATCCATTTCTTTTGTTAGGGCTATAAGTCATCCATATCTTATGTAAGGTCTTTTTGGTACACTTTCTGACAGATTTTACACTAACAATAATGAAAAATATCGTTATCAAAGGTAATATGGTTACATCTTTTATATTGATCTTTCCATCCCTAGTTGGCTGGGATCGAGGTCTGCAATAGGTAGAGATATAATATTCAATGTTTCCCCACCACTTCTCCCACCTAGGAGGGAGATGGGGGAACCTCTCATGGCTAAAACTTTCATGAAGTAGATATCTTCTACCTTTATCTCAAGCAGATGTTACCCAAACATGAATGTTTGTGCTTGAACATGAATGAGCAAGATATTTCAACAATTCAATTTGTTGCCTCATACCAGGAAGCCAAAACAATTTAAGCAACCCACAGTTTTTCAGATGGTATCAGGATCATTTGATGCATTTAAATCCTATTCTTTATGTTATATTTCTATCCAAATGAATACCATTTTGTGCTAATGAACACTTGAAACATCAACATGAGATTCATTATGTTTCTTTTGATGCAAAAGAATTGGAAGATTTTGAGGGAAACTGATAGAAAACTTAGGATTTTGCACCCAAAACACCCCATTAGTGCATGAAAGAGCATTACACGTCTCTCAAAAGTGTTACTCTACCTTGGTGCAATGCATATTTCGATTCTTTGGGGGTGAGTTGGTCCTAGGGCGTGTTTTTTTGAACCACAGGGCCCTCAAAACCTTGAAAAATTTGCATGAAATCACAAAAATGGGCCATGAAAATAAAGAGAAGGGATTTAGCTCCTACCTAGAAGCAAAGGTACTCTAAATGATCCACCGGATTGGCATCATTTAGTTGAAGAAGATCAAGGGAAAAATTGCTTATAATTTTCATTGTTAAAGATAAATGTGAAATGGTGAAAATGAATAGTCATTTTGAGTATTTATGGTCATTTATTGCATTATTTTATTAATATTTAATGTTTTGGCCTAAATATGATTCATTTTTACTATGAAACAATCATGTTTAACGATTTTTGTGATGTTTTGAGCTGGTCGATAGGTGGTAACATATTTTTATCATGCTTTAAACAGGTTATTTTGACCAAATAATATACTTTTTATCTCTTTTTTAGGCTCTACAAACCTAGTAAAAAGGAACCCCTTTGTTGGAACAGGGTCTCCTAACAAGCTGCGAAACTGGTCCATTTTGAATATTTTTTATTAGATTTAGTCTAGCGCAGGGGTTTTTGGGTGGGTCAAAGCCCCGAACGCATTGTAATGGGTAAAAGGGTAAACTAGGGGTTTGAAAACCATGGTTTGCGGACCATAGGAAAGTCTGGGCTAGATTGTTGTAAATAGAGGAGCATTTGGTATTGTAAAGGACAAGAAATGATGAGCTATTGATGCAATTTTTTGTTTAAGCTATCTGTTTGGGTTTTTGGGAAAGGACTCCTCCTGGCTGTGTGCGTGGAGATCCAAGTCCAGCTGTGTGCAGACCCTGCTGCTGTGTGTGCAGGTTGGGAAGGGGATTGTAAGGAAGAATTGATGAATGAATGAATAAGAACGATTGATAGAGAACTGAATCTGTGCATAATCTTGTGCGAATTGTTGGTAATTGCTGTATTGTGCATTTTCTATCTTTAAGCTGCGAAGATCTGTGTAAGTGTGTTTCTGGATCTGGATTTATTCTGTTCTGTTTATGTAATGATATGTTGTTGTCATAAAAGCATATAATTATAGATATAGTGCACGTGGATGTGAACAGAGACCTACTTAACCCTGCATAGAACAAGGTAATCTGGGAATTAGAGGACCTAGTGTAGCTCTGCTTGCCTTACCCATCCTTTCTCAGGGTGCGGAAACCTAGTTCCAGCACCCACCCATACTACTTCGGGTGAGACGCAGGTCACTGCCAAAAATTCCAATAGTATAAGGGTTTGTTGGCAAACCTTGTACACCGAACCTGGGTCAGGACCCCTCAAGCCAACAAATAATTCTATTTCCAAGATCGGAAGAAGTCTGGGAAAGGATGGGTAAGGCAAGAAGAGTTTCACTAGGTCTTGTAATTCCCATAATACCTTGTTCTACGCAGGGTTAAGTAGGTCTCTATTCGCATCCATGTGCGCTAGATCTATAATTATATTCTTTTATGACAACAACACAACATTACATAAACATAACAAAATAAATCCAGATCTAGAAACACACTTACACATATCTTCGCAGCTTAAAGATAGAAAATGCACAATAAAACAATTACCAACAATTCACACAAGATTACACACAGATTCAGTACTCTATCAATCATTATTATTCATTCATTCATCAATTCTTCCTGAGAATCCCCTTCCCAACCTGCGCACACAGCAACAGGGTTCGCACACAGCTAGACTTGGATCTTCGCGCACACAAGAAGCAGGAGTCCTTTCCCAAAAACCCACAAAGGTAGCTTAAACCACAAATCACATAAATAGCTCATCATTTCTTGTCCTTTACAATACAAAATGCTCATCTATTTATAACAATCTAGCCTAGAATTTCCTATGGTCCGCAAACCATGGTTTTCGGACCCATGGTTTACCCTTTTACCCATTACAATGTGTTCGGGGCTTTGACCCACCCCAAAACCCCTGTGCTAGACTAAATCTAATAAAAAATATTCAAAATGGACCAGTTTCACAGCTTGTTAGGAGACCCTATTCCAACAGTCCCCCAACACATTCTGTTCCAACGGAACTACTCTACCACTGAGCGCAAAGGATTGGCTATGGTATACGCATTACAAAAATATTGACACTATCTGCTGGGTGGCCACTTTAATATGTTCATCGATCATTCAGATTTGAAGTACCTGGTCAACAAGCCTGTGTTGGGGAAGAAGATTAGCCGTTGGCTATTGCTATTCCAGGAATATGATTTTGAGATCATCGTTAAGCCCAGAAGGTTGAATGCAGGCCCGGATCATCTGTCTCGCATCGAAATAGGGGAAGAGCCTACTAACTTGGACGAGGGCTTACCCGATGTGCAACTGTTCACCATTAAGGTGGTTGATGCTCACTTTTCTGATATCATTGAGTTCCTTACTACGGGGTGGCCCCTACAGAATATTTTGTGTAGTAGAAGAAGGAGTTGGTTACCCGGGCTGCGGACTTTAACATAATCGCCGGTCAATTATCCCGTCTAGGCACAGATGAAATACTACGTAGGTATGTATTGGAACATGAACGACCCATCGTTTTAGCATAAGCACACAATGGAGTTGCAGGAGGTCACTACGCAGGACGAGCTACGACACAAAAGATCTTAGGGGCTAGATTATGGTGGCCTACCCTACATCAAGATTCTTACACCTATTGTAGATTGTGTGATACATGCCAATGAACTGGACGACCCTCACATTGAGATGACATGCCATTACAACCTCAAGTGGCCCTACAGGCTTTTAAAAAATGGGCTATTGACTTTATAGGACCCATCAATCTGCCAAGGAAGAAAATAGGTGCGCACTACATTATCACTGCCACTGACTACATCACTCGATCAGCTGAGGCACAAGTGGTGAAAGATTGTACTACAGATACTGCTGCACACTTCAGCTTTGAGCAGATTCTGACCAGGTTTGGCTGCCCAAAGATCCTAATGAGTGACAAAGGTATGCACTTTGTTAACCAAATGATTCAAGCTTTGAATGACGAGATCCAGATCCACCATGCGAAGAGTACACCATATCATCCCCAGGAAAATGGGGCAGTTGAAGCTTTTAACAAAATTTTGGAACAGGAATTAACTAAGGTTTGCAATGCCGATCGCAGTGTCTGGGATGTTTGCATCCCCTCGGTTCTATGGGCCTACCAAACGACTTGCAAGAAGCTGACAGGCAGGACCCCCTTTTGAATGGTCTATGGCAAGGAGGCCATTATGCCCATAGAATACGTTGTTCCTAGCCTACGTATCGTAGCATTCACAAATATGGTGGACCTAGATATCATAGAGTAGCGTCTTGCGCAACTAGTGGCTTTGGAGGGAGATTGATTTATTGCTAATTTTCACCAATAGGTTCAGAAGGCCTGCGATAATGCCTAGCATGATTGACATATTCGCTGAAAGACATTTGTCGAAGGTGATATCGTCCTTTTCTACGATAGCCAATTTGCGAAACATCCAGGGAAGTTCCGACAGCATTGGCTTGGTCCCTACATAGTTAAGGAGATCACGAATGGCAGAGCAATCCAGCTAGCTACCCTGCGTGGTGACCTTGTTCCTGGCTTTTCCAATGGTAGTCGACTCAAGCCATACCAGGCTAAGGACTATATGGGCACACTGCTGTAGTGACTCAGGACGAGTCATAAGATTGTGTTGGGGTACTGTTGGAACAAGGTATCCTAACAAGCTATGAAACTGGTCCATTTTGAATATTTTTAATTAGATTTAGTATAGTGCAGGGGTTTTGGGGTGGGTCAAAGCCCTGAACGCATTGTAATGGGTAAAAGGGTAAACCAGGGGTCCAAAAACCACAGTTTGCGGACCATAGGAAAGTATAGGCTAGATTGTTATAAATAGAGGAGCATTTTGTATTGTAAAGGACAAGAAATGATGAGCCATTGATGCAATTTTTGGTTTAAGCTATCTGTTTGGGTTTTGGGGAAAGGACTCCTGCTGGCTGTGTGCACGGAGATCCAAGTCCAGCTGTGTGTGGACCCTGCTACTGTGTGCGCAAGTTGGGAAGGGGATTGTAAAAAAGAATTTATGAATGAATGAATAAGAATGATTGATAGAGAACTGAATCTATGCATAATCTTGTGTGAATTGTTGGTAATTGCTGTATTGTGCATTTTATTTCTTTAAGCTGCGAAGATCTGTGTAAGTGTGTTTCTGGATCTGGATTTATTATGTTCTGTTTATGTAATGCTGTGTTGTTGTCATAAAAGCATATAATTATAGATCTAGCACACGTGGATGCGAACAGAGACCTACTTAACCCTACACAGAACAAGGTAATCTGGGAATTACAGGACCTAGCGCAGCTCTGCTTGCCTTACCCATCCTTTCTCAAGGTGCAGAAACCTGGTTCCAGCACCCACCCATACTACTTCGGGTGAGACTTTGACCTGCGCAAGCAGGTCACTGCCGAAAGGGCCAGTAGTATAGGGGTTTGTTGGCAAACCTTGTACACCGAACCTAGGTCAGGACCCCTCAAGACAACACCCTTGGAGTTCTCTTTTAGCTCTTTTTAGACTCCCAAAATATGAAATATCACTTAGCACTTGTCTTTTCAAACTCCTTAAAGTAAATGAAAATATGTCTACTTGGTATAAGTTTAACCCTTTTCCGGACTGAGATAGACTATTTATGAAAAATGAATACCTTAGTCAAACATGGCTAAGAGGTTCTCTTGAGTATTGTTTTATACCTTTTCAGGCTCGAGAAACTATCTACGAAAAAGGACATCTGGATTTTTATTTTTCACCTCTTTTTCAAACTCTCTAAACATGAAAAATATGTCGAGTTTTACCTTCGTTGGAATCGTTAAAACATCAAACAATAATTAAATTGTCAAATATGACAAGGCCGAACCACTCCTTCTAAGGGTTCATAGGGATTCATCCAAAGGATGAACTTACGGATCAAGCATATGTTATTTTTGGGTGTGTGTTATATTTTTTCCATGACTAGGTGGGCAGACCTAGCTATGGTTTTGTGCATGGGTTTAGCACATGGTTTTGGGCATGATGGTTTTTTGTCCATGGTATTTTGCAGATCCGGTCAAGGGAACTATGATTATGTTCTAATATAGGGTTAATGGATTGGGGTTTTTGAATGCTTCAGCATGTATATATATGTATAGTAACATTGAAAGGATTATAATGAAAAATCAAGCTAATAGTCCCGATTTTGGGATCTAGGGGGAAATATTTGTGTACATATGTTTTATGTTTTATGCTCTCACTATTATTTATTTTCTATTTTTTAGAATTCGTTTGAGACTTGGTGACAAAGCATTTGAACGCCTTCAATACTGTGGTAAGTTAGTTTTTATCTGTTTATATTAAAATCTCAAATGAAGATAAGTGCATCAATTTGCTGTGTTCTCTACCAAATTCGTGGGATAGACTGGTTGTTGCAATATGTAGCAATACCACTACCTTGAAGTTTGATGAAATTATCTCAGCCTTTATGTTGGAGGAAATGTGGTGGAAAAATATGGAGGGACATCATGGATATTCCTTGTCTATACGAGGACGGTCCCATAATAGAAACAAAAATAAGTTCTCGAGTGGAAGATCTAAATCTAGAGGGAGATCTAAATATCCAGGAAAACCTATAAAGGTGAGTTGGAAATGCGGAAAGGAAGGAACCTTCATAAAGGACTGTAGATCTAAAGCTCCTGAGAAAGGAAAGGGATCCAATGATCCTCCTTCTATAGAGACAAAAACCACCTTAGATGAAGGTGGGGATGTGTACTTGGCTTCTTCTTCAAATACACACGTAGATCATGAGGCATGATTGATTGACTCAGGTGCATCCTTTCACTTCACTCCCCATAGGGAGTGGTTCTGGGAGTATGAGAAGTATTATGGTGGTGATTTATTATTAGGGGATGATAGGAAGGCAAAAATCGTTGGACGAAGAAAAGTCAAGTTGAAGTTGCAAGGCTGAAGGATTAAAACACTTCCCAGTGTTCTGCATATTCTTGCATGGGCCATAAATTTGATTTCTTTAAGTAGGATTGATGACGCAGGTGTAAAAATAATGTTTGAGAAATATACCTACAATATGGTTCAGGGAGCACTGATATTGATGCGGGAAGTTCATATTGGAACTCTGTACAAGCTTCTAGATAGCACTTTTTTTTATGGGTGCAACAGTTCTGTGGTTCCTGAAAGTGGAGCAGAAAACCTAGTGGACTCTGGAGAAAATACCATGCTATGGAATCAAAGGCTTGAAAATATTGGAGAGAAGGGCCTTCAAATAATACATGGTGATGGTATGGTAGAAGGTATGTGTAATTTATCTCTAGATTTTGATTTCTGTAAACATTGTGTATATGGGAAGAAAAATTGGGTGAGTTTCCCTTCTGGCGCTAAGAGGGCGAACAAGATATTAGAGCTTGCACACATTGATGTGTTTGGACCTATGTCAGTTCCATCACTGGGTAAGTCTGTGTATTATGTTTCATTTATAAATTACTTCTCAAGGAATACATGGATATATTTCCTGAGGAGGAAATATGAATTCTTTAAAAGATTAAAGAATTTAAGGCTTTGGTAGAAAACCAAACAGAGAAGAAGATAAAGGTGTCGAGGACAAATAATGCTGGAGAGTTCTGCAAGAAGGAATTTGGAGATTTATGTAAGAAGTGTGGTATAGCATGATAGAAGAATACTCCATACACACCCCAAAAAAATGATTTTCATAAATAATGAACAAGACGTTGATGGAAAAGGAAAGCATCATGCTCAGTGGTACTGGGTTAGGATAAGAATTGTGGGCAGAGGTAGTGGAGACTGCATGTTACCTCGTTAATAGCTAACCTTCATCAACGTTGGAGGATAAGACTCAACATGAGGTATGGAATAGTAAGAAACCCTCTCTTTCACATTTGAGGGTATTTGGATGTGATTCATATGTACATGTTCCAAAGGATAAAATAACCAAGTTGGATAGTAAATATGAAAGGTGCATCTTTATTGGGTATAAGGATGGTTTTAAAGGTTATAATATTTGTAAACCATAAAAAAGGAAGGTTGTGTACAATCGAGATGTGGTGTTTTGAGAAGTGAAAGATGTTGTTGAACATGAATTCCTACCAAAGTAACCTAAGAATATAGAGTTTGAGATAAAGGAGGAAAAAACAGACTCTACATTAGAACATGATTAAGAAGAGGAAGAGCCAAAAACTCCAGCTGTGAGAAGATCAGTTTGAGAAAGAAGGCAACCATAAAGGTATAGTCAATATGCTTTCTATTCAAATTTTGATTTATCTATCACTGATGATGATCCCATAATTGTTAGGGAGGTAGTGGATTTAGTGGATGGTAAACTCTAGAAGGAGGCCATGGTTGATGAAATGGAATCCTTGCACAAAAATGAGGCATGGGATATGGTGGAATTGTTGGCTGGAAGGAAAACCATTAGAAGCAAATGGGTGTTTAAGAAGAGGAGGAACAAAAAAGGAAAGGTGGATAAATTCAAAGCTCAGCTGGTAGCAAAAGGTTATTCCCAAGTGTCGGGAATTGATTTTGGTGATATTTTTTCTCGAGTTGCCAAGGTAACTTCTATTAGATTACTTTTAACTCTTGTTGCTGCATTTGATTGTGAGGTAGAATAGATGGATGTGAAGACAAAATTTATTCAAGGGGTTATGGAAGAGGAGATATACATGAAGCAAAATGAAGGCTTTGTGGTGAAGTGTAAGAAAAAATTGGTATGTAGGTTAAAAAAGTCTATGTATGGGTTAAAACAGTCACCAAGGATGTGATAATAAAAATTTGATACATATATACATGGAATTGTATTCACTAGAAGCAAAGAGGATCATTGTGTGTATTTTAAATTAATTGGTGACCATGTTATTTATTTGGTCTTGTATGTGGATGATATGTTGTTGGTTGGAAATGACAAAGAAATTATCCAGGATTTAAAACCCAATTTTTCTCCAAATTTTACATGAAGGATCTTGGTGATGAAAACCATATTTTGGGCATGGAAATTAAATGAGATCGGGAAAAGATGAAGCTCCGGTTAAACCAGAGGAAGTATGTTGACACAATATTGCAGAGGTTAAATATGCAGGGTAGTAAACCAGTGAAGGTTCCTATTCCTGTAGGTGTAAATTTATCTGCTGAACAGTGTCTGAAGACACAAGAAGAAGAATAGGACATGTCCCATGTTCCATATGAAAGTGGAGTCTGTAGCCTGATGTATGAAATTGTATGTACTAGACCAGACATTGTACATGCAGTGGGAGTATTGAGCAGGTTTATATCAAAACTAGGGAAGGAGCATTAGACAAAAATGAAGCGGGTTTTCAGGTATTTGTGTGGCTCTAGTGATTATGGTTTGTTCTACTAGGGAAGACTAGGATTGGGCAAAGTTTTGGATATCTGTGGCTTTTTTGATGCAAATTGGGCTGGTGATCTAGATCATAGAATATCTACAAGTGGGTATGTGTTTAACCTATTTGGAGGAGAAATTAGTTGGATGAGAAAAAGACAGTATGTAGTGGCTCTTTCAACTACAGAGGCTGAATACATGGCAACCACTCATGCAAGTAAGGAAGCAGTTTGGCTGCAGAGATTGTGTTCAAGTATGGGGTTGGTGCAACAAGATATACAGATATAATGTGATAGCCAAAGTGAAATTTTATTAGCTAAGAACCCTTCTTATCATTCAAAGGAAAAGCAAATTGATGTTCAATATCACTTTGTGAGAGATATGGTTGAGGATAAAAGGGTGTTACTGGTAAAGGTGGAGACTTTGAAGAATGTTGCAGATGCATTGACGAAGTCTATGAGAACTGAGAAGTTCTCTTGGTGTAGAGAAACAATGGGCATTGCAGGGATGGAAAAATGGCTAAGCTCTCCTGTGGCCCTCTGTGGAAAGAAAAGAACAAGTGGTAGAATGTTGGGTGTGTGTTATATTCTTTCCAAGACTAGGTGGGCGAACCTACCTATGGTTTTGTGCATGGGTTTAGCACATGGATTTGGGAATTTTGGCTTTATGTCCATGGTATTTTGTAGATCCGATCAAGGGAACTATGGTTATGTTCTAATCTAGGGTTAATGGATTGGGGTTTATGAATGTTTCGATATGTATATATATATATATATATATATTGTAACATTGAAAGGAATATGATGAAAAATCAAGCTGGTAGTCCCAGTTTTGGGATCCAGGGGAAAATATATATGTATATATTTTTTATGTTTAATTCTCTCGCTATTATTTATTTTCCTTTTTTTAGAATTTGTTTGCATATAATTTATGTGCAGGGTTAAAACCTACAATTATCCTCCTCAAGGTTGTTAAAAAATAAAGAGGTACTCACTACAATGGTTTGGGAAATTGGGAAAACATGGTACTCCATTTTCTAATGGTAGCGAGTCACTCTTGAACACAACACTCTTGCACTTCATGCTCGTGGATGTTGGGTTGGGTAATATCTTGTCTTTCAGTTCATCACACATTTTCAGAATCTCCATTTCAGTTTTGGGTCAATGCTGCAAACTCCATTCATTGTCGTTGGTGTGTTCAAAGAGAAGTCATTCAATGGATATCCGTTACAATACTCTTAAGCCATAATTTCATGTTTCCCTTTCCTGACCTAGTTCCATATCATAATCATTTGGTCTCAATCATGATACCTGTTTCGTGTCGTTGATGGGGGATAAATCAAGGCCCTCCCGCGGCAGGTCGCTTCCCGTTGACATTGGCACATTATCCATGAATTTGACTTAGAGAAAACCCTTCGTTACCTTGGTTCTTGCATACATCAATGGAAAGTTTCCTCGCTCTCAGTGAAAATTTTACATCATTGGCCTTCGACCGAAAGAATCTATGTGGTGTTTGACATCAACTAATTTTTTCACACAATATAGATTGTACTGTAGTACCTTGAGATCCATTAACATCATCAGTGGTTTCTCCCATGTCTATTAACGACTTGCATCATTAGGCGATAATCATATGGTGTCTACCATGTTTGACCTCGGCTCATTGATTCACATGGTTAGACTTGTACGTTGGTTGGTCATGTGAACGAGATAGAAGACCCCAAATCTAGTTTCATCCATACGGGATGTGATTTCAGGAGTTATGTAGAGATCAAAATGTATGATGGCCATGATCATACAAATATTCATCCAGTAACGGGTTCACCAGTTGTCATCTGTGGATGTGTCTTTTGATCATTGTACATGTGATGTTAGCTTATGTGATGAGTATAGGTATGCCTCCCTCAGAAAAATATGTCATGATATAAATGTATTGTAACATATGAATCTCGTCGGTTTTTCCTGATCCCAACTTGTCGCAAGGTAAAGAACTTCAGTAATCATTTATCATTTATGACTTTGCACTTTAGGGGGAAATATGTTATAGGCCATTTTTTCAAATCTGGTCAACTGACCTCCTAATGGGATCAATTGAAATCCTTTTCCCCCTTGTCATCATCATTGCAAAAATCCATAAGCATTGTTATTTCATTTCCTAAATTTTTTTCCTGAAACTACATCACTTGAGCCAATTTTAGGACCAATGCTCCCTTGCCTCTTCTTAGACAATATTCAACTATAGTTTTCTCCACTGTGGCATTCGTTGATAAGTTACAGGTTGCTCCCCCTTGCACCTGCGTTGGTTCTATAAATTTGTAAAAAGAGATAAATTTCACAAGCTTCTTATTCTAGAAGCTTCCATAATTTGTTACAACCATTTACCTCATATAAAACATTCATATCCTATGCTACCATACCTTGTAGTTTCCATCCCTTATCCTTTGATCCCATCCTCCCATCAAAGGTGGATATAAAACCTTTGATTGGTGATTGGATAAAAACTCCCGACTTACCCCACTCCTCTATATATTTACAACCTTCCATATGTAAGGGGTTGGATTTTAGAGAGTGATTCTACCATTATGATGCTATTGTGAGAGAAATAATTTCATGCATTTAGTGTGATTGGAGGTGAAGATTGTGACAAGGAAAGGACAAGAAAACTTGGAGGATCTCTTCTACAAGATCAACACCTATTTATGGTTGTAATATCCTTCAATTTATATTAATGCAAAGAGTTCTCTATTTTCCTATATGTGATGTTGTTATTTCATGTATTTCAATACCTTGTTTATCTATTGGATATAGTACTTAGATGATGCTGCATAGATCCTGTAGTTTCTTGGATTATGTTATCTGACTGTGCAAGTTCCAATTTTGGCAATCAGAGGTGATATTAGAGTATTCAAGCTACAGGAGTGAAGAATGAAACATATTCTAGGTAGGCTTCATCCCGTCATCTATTTTCTTTAAGGAAATCATTGGGTTTATTGTATCTATGTTTTTCTAGGTTAGCCACCAAACCTAGGGGAGATAATTTTGTCCATAATAGTAAATCCGGCATAACATTTGATATGGCAAAGAAAAAAAGGGAAATTTGGGAAATTTGGTCCTTAGAAAATAAAGAAGAAAATGGAAAGGGTTCAATGCCATGGAAGTAAAGAATATGGGCACTAAAAAAGGGATTATCCTAAACTTAATAAGGAAAATAATGAAAAAGGAAGAGAAGAAGCTCATGTTACTGAAGAAGTAGAAGCCTAGAAGAAGGAATCCAAGATGGAGGAAGTAAAATATCTCTACTATGATTGAGATAGTATTCCTCACCTAGATTATTTTCACGTTTCTATTTTCAAGTTTTAGATTGTATATCCACCATGGTAGGAATCACTAAAAGAATAGTAGGATGCATCATGGCATCATAGAAGCATACAATTGAAGGCAAGTGCTTATGACATTATCTTAAAAGTAACATGAAAAATAGCTGAGATACAAGTCTTTGGAAACCACCTATAGAATGGTGTAGCTGTTGGTAACCTCATTAGAAGCATAAGTAGTACTTATGGGAATAATAAATTCATTTGGTATTAAAGTTCATCATACATCATTCAAGAGGAGAATTTTCCAGATCAGGATGATCAAGATCCTCCGCTGGAACCTTTGCTGGAAGGTTCAACTATTGATAGGATAAAGTGTTTCACTGAGAATTCCACCTTGCATGGGATTCATGAAGTAAAGGTATAATGTCATAAGATGTGAAGCAGGTCAAGGTGATTGAAGTTTTTTCAATCAAGGAAGCTGCTCAAGGAATTCTAGCTGACCTAAAGGAATAGATGAGGTATGTATGCATATATTTGGATAAAATTTGAGTGATGTCATAGGGTTGCAGGAATAAATGCTCTATCTTGTGATCAAGATAAAAGGAAAAAGGATCTCCTACTTTGGTAGGATGCACGAAGGCATGGGTCACATATTGTCTAATATAAAATCAACATAATAAGTCAACAAGTGGAATATGAGGTGGTTGACAAAATAATTATGGATGGAAGTTACAAGATGCAATATGTGAAGAAAATAAGGAAATATCATGAAAAATGAAACTATGAATAAGGAAATCAACATCGAATAACTAAAAGTTTTGACTATGATATCACCATGGGAAAGGTATGAAGATTCTAATGAAGTTTGAAAAAGAAAGAGATCCTTGACATGAAAGACCATAACAAAGGTGCTCTTTATTTAATAATTTTTGAACAATATCGGGATGGGCTATTGCAAGGCCTCGAAGGGAAGAGCTATAGATTTATTCTAGAACTGATGCTCATGTGGTAGGATTAAATGTACTTAAGGAAACGTGACATGAAGAAGGTATAAAGGCATGAGGGAAGGACAAATATGGACAAAATGGATAAATTTCTGATGAAAATAAGGATAACACGACTAACATAATTCATGAATGAAAGTGATGGATGGTATGTGCCCTACTAGAAGTACAAAAATGATGTAGACTCCATAAAAAAGAAGGAAATTTATGACACCGAAAGGAGTACTACAAGTAATTTTTAATCCCACAATATCCACCTAAATAGCTACTGGAAGTAAGTCCCTGGTCGAGAGGGATCTTGGTTAAGTCCCTGATTAAGAGGGAGTTTGGGTACATTCATTCATTGAGATGTGTATGTCCTCCCTAGTTAAGAGGTAGAGATAGACACATCATTCTTGTCTTCACTTGGGAAGATAGAATGGAGGATTGGTAAACATCTAGCATATGATACTCTGTGAGGATGTGTTAGGGAATCCAAGATAAGAGTAATCATAGAGGAATGATATTCTTTGAGGACTGGGAATCCAATATAAGAATAATTATGCTAGAACATAATATGAGAGAACAACGGTGGGGTATGTTCCAAGAGAGACAATGATGAGGGCATCTATAAATTATTGGTCTCCCCAAAATTGTGCTATGATATTGTGGAGAGATAGAGATGTTACTCAAGGCATTGCTATGTGACAATGCTGGATGATATGATGCTATACAGATGGGTTACCGATCCAAATATTCTTATGAGAATTCTTTGGATTGAGAATGTCCAAGTACCTTGTATGGATTACGAATACCTCCCTAGTTAAGAGGGAGTGTTGAAATATGTAACTAGGTCCCGTCTTCATAATGACATGTGTAATCATGATTTTATTTAATTAATGAAAAGAAAGAAAAACAAATTTTTTTATGATTGAATCATAGGTTTTATGATCAAGGGTTTTTATAGATGAGGCTCCTATTGTGAGCTATTAGGTTTGGTCATTAAGTCATAAATTCAATTGAGTCAATGTCATTTGTGCATGTTACATATGTATATGAGTCACTGTAAAGATTCTAAAGATCCTATAATACCAAGTCCAAGCACCTCAAACAAGCCAACCTTCAATAAATAAATCAACCGCCACTAAGATCAAGTCAACCTATAAGAAATGTGATGTCAACCTCAAGTCATGAACAAGAAGCCTATATAAGGAGGCACTAAAAATCTCTTAAGGACACACTTGACACTTGATACTTAAACAAAAGTAAGGGAAAAAGGTGTGAGGAAAAGTAGGATGAAATAGGACAAGAAGATAAAATTTTCTGGGATTAGTTTTGGGCTACTTATCTCCACATATGCGAAGAGATCTGGGGTTTCAATCTACTTCTAAAGGCTGAGTTACAGTCACATCAAAGTGTCAAATATTGGTGTAAAAAGTATCTATTTTGAAGGGCTAATTCAATGGGAAAGGAAGGGAGGCATAACGAAGGAAAAGGAAGATAAATCTCTCCATCATCTTATCTCTCATGTGACTTAGGGTTTCTGAAGCTGGACCAAAAAGTTGCAGGTAAGCCGAAGTTGTATTAAGGAAGGAAAAAGTTGCAGTAAGAGTGTTGTTGAAGTCAAGGAAGAATATACTTTGACTTAAGGACAATATTGAATTGGTATTGGAGGATTATTGGTCAAGGGTCTAGGTCTTGGAATTTGTCAATTGAAGATTCTATAAGAAGAAGAATTCGTTTGGGTTTTTCTCTCAAGATTGGAGTGGTTTTGCTCTTGGATTATAGCCTAGATCTTGCGTCCTTTTTCTCATTGTTTCTTATGATTTGGTAGTTGTTTGATGAAGAAGAAAACATAATAATAATAAAGTCAAGAATAACCTAATTAAAAAAAGTAAAAATACTTCACACGCAATTATCATTACTAGAGAAATCACCTCTTGCCTCTGCCCTAGATTTATCAACAACTTCATCATTTTTCCATTGATTACAAAATTCACCTAATCATCCTTTGGATATGGAAAAATGGTGTTTATATACTTTCATATCCATTTTCTCTTTAGAAGGGTTTCTATATCTGGTGCCCATACAACACAATTTTTTCCATTTAGGAAAACATTATCAATATTGGATTCCATCTTCAGAAAATTTTGATAGATCTAATATTTCTTAGCAAAATGTTCAACAAAGAAAATTTATCGATCCAAAGTCAATTAGAAACAAATCCAACTTAGCACTCTTTTCAAATAATATGTCTAGGTCTTAAACCATTATCTCTAATACCATGTTTGGGTATGCTCGGCTATGAGGAACCAAAAACAAAGAAAAAAGAGTCTAATTAGAGCTTGAAAAAAATATAAAATAATGATCTAAGATGATGGGCGGTGTTTAGAGACACTGTTATATCATTAAGGCACATAAATTATGATCAAAACATCATAATGCATAATGAAAAAAAGTATGATTCTGATGTTATAATGCACACCATTTTCTTTAATGCTATTCAACCCTAGGGCCCTTGTTTTATAGGTACCAAATAGAAATAATCTCCTTGAATTACAAAGTATTTGGTCCAATGACAAGGTTTGGTCATTGCAACTATTTCTGGTAAATATGCACTATCTCATTGGATATCTTCATTTCAGTTGGTTGACTTTTCAAGTGAACCTAATGATCTAGTAGATTCCTTTTACCATCTAGTTGGAGGTCTCACAAGTCAATCATTTTCTTCTAGTCGATTGCTTGACCAATATAAAAATCAATTTGTTGAATATAATATAAGATGGTCATTCAAATGATTATCTCCAAAAGCTTGAAGGATGTGATAAACTAACATAGCCTTAGGTTTCAACAAAATATTACTGAAATCTCATAGTACATCATGAATTTATTGATTATGAAGAAATATAAACCACTCTTTTGATATGAAATAAGAGTTAATGCATTTTAGTCTGCTGGCCAATATATTTATAACTATTTTATACAATTTTTTTTTGTCAGTCAAAATTTTCATTATATTTTCATTGTGAAAGATACATCAGATCTTCAATAAAGCTAAGCTTCACAAGCTTTAGGGAGCACAAGTACAAATTTTTACATAAAAAGAAGTCTGGAAGAGAGGCAAGACATCTAATATTTGTGGTTATTGCTGACACAAAAATGGAAAAAAAGACGAGTTGTAGAAAAATACATCATGGAGGGGGATTAAAAGGAAATACTATAGGTGCAACAAAGATGGTTGCTCGATCATGAATGTGATAATCAATGTATTCCACTTGAATTTACAAAGCTTGGAGGTGGTCATGGGAGTGCCAAAGCCAGCACCGAAGACCTGCAAAGCATTAAGAGTCTTGTTCTGCAAGTGTTGGAGGTCGTTTATGTATGTGATCAGTTCATTTCACTCCTCATACCTCTGTTCCCGCATATTGTCCAAATTAATTTGAATGTGCTGGAGTGGGTCTGCAATCGAGTCCAGATTGACTAAGGCTTCCACCTAGCCTAGGGAGTGGGTTAGGGATAAAACCATGTCTGCCACTGAGGGCTAGTTCTCTGTTGACACAGAGTCAAAGTTGGGCTCTCCAGTTGACTATATCTCACCCATACCATTGCCTAATCCTCTCCTTCGCGCTCGGCCTCGTTGCTGTGACATACAACCTAAACCACTACACCAAAATTCACTGAGGCTGTGTGGAACCTCATTGTCGAAACAATAACCCCTATTAAATTGAAAATAAAATTATGCATGCAAACATTGCTTTCCTGACCTTGATCGTTATACAAATCAAGACCACAGGGGGTTTTCCATGCACCGGAACCTTGCTAACAATATCATCGTGAACCTTGTTGCAGGGAGTCAAACACCAGGATTCAGGGTCCTCCGAGCTCCACCTGAACCTAAGACATCAACACTCTTCAGGCTCACCCATAAGCTTCACGATCCAAGCAACTTCAATGAACTAAAAATTTAACCATACACTCGCTTAATCGGGTTCACTCCCTACAATGAATAGAGCGATCCCCAAAACAATATATTCTCTGCTCGCAAAAAGGAGATTAGTTCCTGGATCCCATGAATAAGAAAAGAACCAGAGACATCTCCACACCACCCCTCGATTACATTCCTCACTCTGAAAAAATTTCTCAAGGCATAGCTTGATCCTAGACGCAAATACATAGGTTCCTCTCGCCCACCTCTCTCTCACCGTCGCCCAACTTCTGTTGATAATTAAAACATGAACCATCAATATGGATATGACGCAGATGAAATTAGCGTGGTGGAGGTACCAAGGAGCTATTAAACCTGAGCGTGTGAGGAGAACCATTAAGGAAATTGTGTGGTGCGTGGAGGCTTGCCTGGCTCCTCTGTCCATGATGCTTCCAACTATCCGTCCGAAGTGACACCACATCGAGGGAAACTATTTTATACATTAAATTACACCAATATTTATAAATAATTTTCTAAAGCCACTTCTAGGTCATTTTTCTTTGGGATTGGGGCTATGAATGTTACATTCAAAATACCTAATACTTTCTATGAAGCTCTTGATTCTTATATTACTCTTAAATAACTATTCCTCCAAAAATCCATAGAAGCCTAAGTAAGATTCATTTTTCCATCTATCCATGATTAGAATCTTTTCTTTTTCAAAAAAACTATAAGATTGATTTGGCCTCCTCCTTAGTTTCTTCTACATCCATATCCTCAATATGGTACTCATAAATCAATATTTTGTAGAATGAAGCTAATTTATAATCATTTCTATAGTATACCTCAAAAGGTCCCAAAATATACTTTTGAATTTGTTTATTCCTTCTGTAATATCCAAGAAGGATTTAACCTTTGGGCCTTCATTCTTCTTTATATGCCATCTAGTATCAAAATATGAGCATATGTTTTGCATAATTCTAGAGGAATTTTTTATTTTCATCACCTCCTACTTAACTAGCCCTACTTTTAAACCTCCACTTTTCTTCCTCTTGTTACAACAAATTCAGTTTTAATCCCACTGTGATCTTGAATTTATATTTTTTTATGAAAATTCCTCATTTATTACTTTCTAACATTAATATAATTTAATATTTTGTTTCCAATTAATATTTTTTATCATTCCATGCCTTTATATTATCTCACTCCACAACTACTTAAAAATAAAAAACTTTTTGAAATTCTCCATAAAATACGACATAGCTAACTCCCCCAAATTTAATACAAATTTATTATAGTTTTTAATGAATATGCTCTTGAATCCTTATTCATATAACTAAGAATGAGTGAATGTAAAATCTTAGGAGGTTAATGGTTTCATTTTTTCCATTTGTAGAAAAAAAAGTATATGATCTAATGAACATTCTCCCATATACATAGTTTATGGTTTCTCATTGATGTTAGAGGAGTCTTCATTGTGATCCCCTCGATGTAAAAGAATACATATATATAGTCCAACCATACATGGAATCTCTACTTATCTGCAGTTATAGAATGAAATTCTGACTATGCCGCCATTAGATGTGTGTTGAAGGCCTGTAGCAATAATAAAGTTTTTCACATGGCACCTTCATAAATGAGAATTACACTCAGGATGAGGAATTTTACATTATATTCATGAGGGGTCTATAATCAAATAAAGCAACCATAGAGTGTATTAAGAAAAAGACACATAAGATGTTACAACAAAGCATTAGAATTAATAAAATAATTTGAAGTCA
>CM076569.1:667614317-667740791 GCA_034641835.2 Pinus albicaulis | reverse complement strand
ATAATCTATCTACTTGGAATTTGAACATAGTTTGCATCATAAAAAGAAGAAGAAGATTTTTATCATTATTTTTAGGTGGCAACGTGAAGTTACAACGACCCTGTGAATGTTTTGTATAAGTGGTGTTTTTATTCGATGATATCCTTGCATATGTCGCAGACACAACACAAACCTGCTCCTTGACATTGGGTTTCGTTAGGGGGATAAAAAAGAGGGCAGTTACAAAATGAGCTAAAGGATGATAATCCAGGTTATAAAGAGAAATACAAGGAGCTAAAAAATTCTGGTAATAAATCCAAAAACACCATAAATACCATAAATGCCTAGCACTCAACCTTTCACCGGTGATATGATCCATGTATTCCTACTATCATTACATAATTTTTGTTTTTTTGTTTTTATTTTGGGTTATTTGTATAATGAGACCTTCATACTAATTGAGACAATGAGTAATAAAAAATGAAAATTAATAGCCAATCAATTAAAGATAAATAAATAAAATTATTGTTAAAAAATTATAAATTTTATTTTATAATATTAAACTATAAAAATTTAAAGAAAAAAATAAAATAAAACCTAATACATTTGTGTGAAAAAAATAATAATAAACTTATTCATATCTTTTAAATTTAAAATATTGTTAATTGCATTGACTTCTAAATCAAACTAAACACATCAATCATGTTGTAACAATTAAAAAAAATAATAAAAATATTAAAAAAATGAAAACAACTTACCACTAATTTGGAATTGTACAAAAGCACATTTAATGTTATATTGTATAAAATTTTGATATTACATGTGACATAAATCTTCAATGTCATAAATAAAGGACATGTTGGATAAGAGGAGTACCACATCATTTGATGTCAAAGTCAATTTCCAACATTCATCCACAAGTTGGATAATAGTAAGTCACCCAACATTCCCATGTGATCACCTTTACCCATTTTTCCTTTTGACAAGATACTAAAAGGGAAAGGGAATTGACGTTTTCCAGTTGCAAAGGTAGAGTGTTCTCACTTTCCTATGACAAAGCAATGTAAGTTGTTTGGCTTATGTTTTTATCCAACCAATAATTAATATTAACTTATATTGAACGAATAGATAAGTTATGTTTTGATGTAGGATTTTTTTTTAATTAAATATATAATTAGTTATTTATTATAATTATAATTTCATTTTCGTATTTTATTATAAGGTATAAGTCATAACATTATAGGGTACTTTTTATAATATAAGATAATTGTATTCAATTTCATAAATGGATTGTTTTTTAATTTTTATAAAAAGTGTATTATTTTATATAATTTTATTTATTTTAAAGAGGCTAGATTTAATGGTGAGGTGTTTTTGACTATTGGACAAGGTTCAATTACTATGAGGATTTAGAGTGGAGTTACATAGGTACTTTGAAGTAATAGTTAAATGTGCAGTTGTATCTAGAGAAATTATATTAAATGGTGTTGTGACCTATGCATACATAAGTTGAAAAATTCCATCGTCATTTCCTTCTTTTTAATGGTTAAAATCTCAATTTAACCATTCTCACGACAATGGCATTCGTGAGCGCCTATTGGTAATAGTAGGAATTAACCCTATGTCATGCAAGTATGAGCTTGGCCTAGTCATCAATTCCTCAATGTGTGTGTATTAAAGTAATATTTTATATTTTAATAAATTTTGAAACATAAAATATATAAATATAGTAAAATTAATGATGCTACAATGCTAGTCTATCCATAAGAACCAAACCAACATGTGAGTGCTAAGAAATAAGTTCAAAACACATCTTTATGTAAAGAGTTTAAAAATAATCAAAATATTAACCTCATATTTCCATTGGGAAACCTTGCCATACTAAGTTCCAAATATACAAAGCAACAATTTAAGTTCAAAACAAAAATTATGCAGGTCCATTGTGTAGGAAACCAAACCCATTGTGACATAAAACCAAAGTATGCAATTTAGATAGTAAATAGAACTAAAGTTAGCAGTAGTGGAAAAAAACCATAGCTAGAAAACCTAGAGTTAAGGTCGAGCATGTCTATCCATATCATACTTAGCAGAGTGAAGCGTGATAAGGGAGTATTTCAAGGTCCATATCAGTTTGATTGTCCTGAACCCCTCCCTTTTTCTACATTAACAAATGATAGAGGGTAATCATAAAATGGCTTTGTTTCCTTGGAGTCTCCAAACTCACCTAAATTCCTATTTGTCTGTCTCCTATATGAGAAATACATGAGCCACAAAGGTTTTCGTAGGGCCAGTAGAGTTCAAAAATCTAGTATCTAAAACAAGGATGAATTCCTTTGCGACTTGATCAATATCCTTATCTTCTCTATAGGCACGTTCTTATTTTTTTAAGGAAATAAATTTCCTCCCTCTCATTCTGAAGCCAAGAGTAAGCTTGTTGGTACCAAGCCAACCCATAATTATATTCACTTCAGAGTGATTTTCTCAGACTTAAAGCCATTACAACAATAATCATCAAGGCAACAAATCTCATAATGTCACTAGTGATGATTTGAACCTAGGTAGGGAGGATAGTAATTAATCTGCCCAACAACCCAATATAACCCCAATCGACACTATAAACTCATTCTTATAATTGAATTATTTTTTATGTCTGCTCGTGGGTTGACCAAGTGGTTGGCACACTGGGATGGTATCCCCTCCACCCAGTTTCAATTTCCATGGGAGGACATATGTGGCATATTATGACAAGGCTCAAGGAGTAGGATCCACAATCGTTGTGGAGTGTTGACTCTTACTAAGTCATAAATTCAAAATATATATGACTTACGAGCTGTTGGATATACTCTTGGTGTTATAGTGGTAGCCACTAGGTTTAATCTTGAGCCTTTCCTAGATTACTCTAATAAGTTACTAATTCACCATGGTAATAATAATAATAATACTAATTTAATTTTTTTTTATAATAATTTAATTCATGAAAAATGTAATTATTTTATATAATTTTATTTAAATTTATAATAATATTTCAATAATGTATTAGAATGCTAAAATTACAGTAACTTATAATTAGAAAACTCCCACACTCTTCAATCTCGAGAAAACTCATGCAATATTTAGTACTTTTATTTTCACCATATTAAAATATAAAAATTCATAAAAAATTTCTTTATTTGTTTGATAAAATGAGCTAAAATTTTCTTTATTCATTGAGATCAGATCATGGCCTCCAAGAGGCCATGGCTTCCGAGAGGTTCTCATCAGATGGGAGAACAAAACTTTGGAAGGAAGACATATCAAGGGATCCAATGGAAATATCATGCTTCAATTCCCCCAGTAAATGATTCACCATTTCACTTACGATCCAAGTCAAAAGAAGTTTACAAAGTAGTGAAAGGCTCATCTTCATTAGTAGATATATGCATGGGAAAGTTTGCCACATAATTAACATGTGGCAGAAGGAATACCACTTGCATATTTGGAAAATTTAGGGAAGTTGGATTATTGGCAGTCAAATCAAGACCAACTAATGAAAGCTGATAAATAGTCACAAATTTTCCATCATGTGAGAAAAACATCACTCAAAAGAGTGTGGAAACAATAGCGTTCATAAAATAAACATAGTCTCTTCCTAAGAGAAAATTGAAATCTAAGGGGCCCATGACTACCATAACATCAATACATACAATTTTTCCTTCCAAGGTAACAAAAAACCGAGGAAGGATCTCTAAAGGTTAATTGGTTCTTTGTTAAAAGCTAACAGATTTGGAACAATAAACACAAGCTTAGGGGAACCTATAGCTATCTAGGAAGTAGAAGATAGAATTCTAAAAAAGGCACCCTCATCAATAACCTACAAGGAGACTCTAGTTTACCCTTTTTTTCTATAAATCTTATTATCACTAGTTGATGGTTTGTCATCAACATGAACTCTAGAAGATGATGACAAGGGCTGACGTGAGCCGGTGGACCACACTTATAATACCTGTGGAATACCAGGACAATATCTAAGAATGTGATAACCCTTAAAAATAATGCAAGGGAATTTAACTTTACGGGGCTTTGAAGATTTCTTAACATTATTTGCATTCGTAACAATGGTTTCTTGGTTTCCCCTTGCTTATTTTGCTTCTTCTTCTTCTTCCCTTTTTTCTTCTTCTCATCTTCCTGTATACTAGTATCAATACATTCTCTAGGCGAAGAGGAAGATACAACTGACAAAGAAGGCAAAGGGTCAACATGATTATCAACTGGAAGTTGATGTTGTTTAGGTTGAGGACTTGGTTATGGAGCAACAGAGACATTTGGAGCCAATGAGGTTGAAAAAAACCATACCAGTAATCCTATGGTAAATTCAAAAAGGGACAATGTCATGATATAATGATCACCAATATTTCCAAAAGAAATAAAAGGACCAAGATTCCCATCAGAAGGGTTTCCTTAATTGGTAGACTCTGGAACTATTTCCATCAAATTCAACATAAGGTGTAATAAGGATTTTTTCCATGACGAGGATGTTGTTTCACGTTTGATAAATTGATTTTATAAATTAAAGACAAAAATAAAAATAAAAGGGTAACTAAGAATAAAAGGATTACCAAGCCACTGTGAATTGCAATATACCATTTCAAATACATGCAAGAAATGTCCTTGAATGTTGTGTTCGGTGTATCATAGTTAACAAGGTGGCTGAATCGGTTACCAATGGTAGGATAGAAACCTAATGGAGACTTCCAAAATATACTCAAAGGAACGTGGAAGCATAATTCGTAGTAGTGTTGTCTAATGCGTCTTGTACGATGGGAAGTATTCTGATAAACTTTTCATACTTGGAGCACCATCCGATATACCTAGGGGTATGTGGAGAACGATTTGATATACTTAGATATGTGGAATACCAACTACCCCCATAATGTAACATGAACAAGTAATGAGAACTCCTACGTTTAATGACACTGGAATATGTCTTCTAGCGTAAACCGCTATGTGTGTCGTTAATGTTCCAAATGCTCCTTAAGTTAATTGAATAAATTTTAAAGTTGATCGTCAACTAAGTTTCAATTTCAAGTCTCATGGTACGAATTCACCTGAACTCCTACAATGCAACTAACATGAGAAAAAAATATTTTTCTTTGAATGAATATCTATCTAAAGAAGGTAAGGAATTCCAAAAAATAATGCAGAAAACAACAATAATTCCCAAACAAGATCTTCAATTTCACTATTCCAATTCAAATTTTGAAAGGCCTAAAAGATGTCAAACCATGCACTGTAATCTATGCACAATTCCCATGAAAAATATGCAAATGTAATCTATTCATAATTTCCTTTCTTGTTGTGAAAATGAGAATTCTAAATATGCAAATTTAGTCTATGCAAGAGAATTCTTAAACAAAAACACAAGATGATTCCCAATCAACGAAAGAACAATATAAGAAGACTACTTATGAACAACAATACCTTCCTTCACTAATGAAATGAAAGAACCAATCAAGTATAAAGGAAAATCCCAATGAAATCAAACATAATATGAGATTTTATTAACGGAGGGCTCAAACTAAAATTGGGTGAAAATTCCAATGATCCAAAGAGATAACACTCAAAGGTGATTAACACTCATATCCAATTCAAACCCCCTAGATGGTTGAGGGGGATTTTTTTTTTTGTTTTTGCAAAAATGCAAACAAAAACACTAAAAAAATGTTAAGAAACTGAAACAAACCTCTGAGTAGTGACCAAAGGAAATTTCTATAGGGCAATATGCTTGGGTGGTGGTTATTGAATATCCTCTCAGGGCTTTTCGGTGCTCGAGACAGACTGTAAGATTAGCTATAAAGTTCCAAAGGTACTGCATACACGTTCATACTAATATGTAATTGACAAAGCAAGATTTGGAATGATTAACTCTTTGTGGACGACAAATCCTATGGAGACCGCTAAGCGACGGGATAGAAGTCCTTCCTCACCGGCTCCAAATCCAGATCCTGTAACCAATCAAAGCACCCGTGTAATATTCACAACAATATAGCTTTCTAACAATTAAAATAGTATATAACTGACATTAACTATGCATATCTAAGCCATTTATATTATGCTACATAAAAAAATGAACAAAAAATGTGACAATAATGCATCGGATGGACAAAACAGATACAATTCTATTGATTTATAAAAATGAGGATTACAACTGTCAGTTGCACCAAGCCCTCCTCAGCCTTCCAATTCCTCTCTCTCTTTATCTATATTTGAGTGTGATGATGCTCAAGGCAGAGATTCCTCAAAGAACCTCGTTGATCTTCAAGCCTTAGACTACAACAACGAAATTCTGCTCCACATATATTCAAACCTTCGACCTTAGACCAAGAGCCCACACCTCCAATTTATATGAAATGGAGAGGACAAACCTTGCCAACTCTTTCAACCAGTTCAAATCAGGAAAGATCTAGATGTGTCCCAGATGTTATTTGATTTTTCCTTCCATAGGAGTTCAGTTGTGTTTGGCAATGTCTAATAAAATGTTTGTGCCATTAGTTTCTAATTTTGAACTGACTCTTTCTGAGAAAAAGCTGGAAATGCCAATCAATTTTACGTAAGATATTTCCCTTTTCACATTGAAACACGGATAGCGCTGCCCCTTGGGCAAGACAGAGCATCACCCTCGGCACTAACTCTCCCTTTGCATGGCTAGGGTGTGTTATAACTCTGCCTAGTTGTTCTTGGGTGCGTTACCTTGGCAAAAAGGGGTCTTGTCTAGGTCATTTTCTTCCTTCCATGTTAACTTATCATTTGAGCTGATGAGGAGGTCATCTGTCCTGTAACATATGCCCCCTAAAGTGTGAGGTCAGAGGTGAAGACGATGGCTAAAATACTTTATAATATGTGTAATAGAATGAGTGGAATTGGAGGACTGAGGAAAACTTGAAACAACAACATATGTTAGAAAATATAGTATCTGTCTTGAGTCAGGCATTCCCATGCTTAATAGATATATCAAAATTATTTCTCTAAAACAGAGATATGACCAGTGTGTCCAACTGATAAGCACAATGTGGAGGATTTTGTCATGACAGGATCAAACTGATAAACTGTCTCCAAAAACAATATCGCAGCTTGGGAGAGGAAACACAACTGAAATTGTGTAAGCCTCAACCCAAGGTATTGGTCGTCACTTCACTAAAATACATATTTCCACACATGTGAATGAAGGATTTGTAGTCAAACATGGGGGAAATCATCTGATTACCAGCCAATAACAAAAAATATTAACAGACACGAGGGTGGCCACCGATAAGGATGATGGTCCCCAGGATGCACAATACAATCTAGCGAGTGTGAATAAAAGGAGTTGATGTCGAACACTCATAGAATCATTCGATTGGGAACCAATAATGAGAACCCCCAACCAAAGACAAGGTGACTTGCCACTAATGTCTGCAAGTACTCAGGAATTGATGTGTTTCTGGATCAACTTCCTAGATAAGATGTTGAAGTCGATAGGAAGAGATCTGTCGAAAGGTAGGCATTGAGGTGTCCTACATCAGTCGACATGAAACAAGAAAAGATGATTTTGTTTTGGACATAGTCAAGATAAAATGGGAATAACTAACAACAAATAATTTCTGGTATATGATGGCTTGACTGATACAAGGAGCAGTAGATAGCGGGATCCTCTTGAACAATAGAAGGCACAATAACAGGGTACTAGGAATATTATGCTTAATGAACACCAAAGAGTGTCAGGATTCACCAATGCAGGAACATTGGCATATGAAGGCTAAACTCAGAGATGGTAGGGTTCGGATAATTGTGAGTGAATTTTCTAGGAAGTGCCATGTTCAAGATTTTGTGTTGCCAAATCAACCTTTAAAATATAACATAATAAGTATCCACTTTTTCCAAATTTTCTCCGTCTAATTAAGTCTAACGAGTCCATACGGGTAAAATCGATGATTTTTTCATATTTAGAGAGTCTGAAAAACATCATAAAAGACAACTCCAGGGTGTACCTTTGTCATGTTTGATAACCGGGCATGACAAAGGGAGAATAGTAAGCCCGAGATACTTCATTTTCTGTAAGTTAGTCCATTGAATCTGGATAAAGTGATAAACCTATGTTTAATGGAAATCTGCCTAATTTTGTTATGAGTATGTGGAGACAGAGTAAACTTAATGTTCTTTATGAAATTTTAACGAGTTCGACGAAGAAAAAATTGATGCTCTCCTTGAATTTTTAATGAGTCCAACGAAGAAAAACTCGGTTGCTTTTTCGGTTTTTTAACGAGCTAGAAAAAGATGGAAAAGAATGGCTCATATTTATTTGTTGTAGTAGGTTAACGAGACCGACGAAGGAAAATCGGGGTTTTTTCAGTTTTACAAGCTAGAAAAAGTCCCTAAAAAGAAAGCTCGCCACTGGGTCGAACACGGTCAAATCTACACATGAACACTAACAACTCATCACAGCATGGATGAAATTTAAAAACCAATAGTTGCGACAAAATATAGTAGTAATTTTACCAATTTTAACAGACTAGATGAGTGAGTCATACCTCCAGAATTTTTATAAGAAGGCAACAAACCTTCATTTTCACTGTTTTGAGTGTTGTGATAGAGCTTTGGAGAGAAAAAGAGGTGAAACTTCTGCTATCGATTGTGGACAATCCGGGAAACAGTTTTTTATTCTGCGAGATCCAGGTAAGATTTTGAACCTTCGCCTAGCTTTCCATTGTGATTTTAGTTCATTTTATTGGGTGAAAATTTGGTTTTTAGCAGGCCCTAAAAATTTTGAGTGGCTAACGCGAGTGCCTAGTTTCTGGGCCGTTTAAATGCACTTCCCGTTAAGGGAAAATGCGTTAGCACATACTTATTTGCACTAGGGCCCACTTTAGCTGACAGAAATACTTTTTAAACTTGTTTTTCTCAATCCCAGAGTGTTTCAGCCTAAAAATAATCCATTGGAAATGTTTGTTGTGTAGGTGTGAAGAAATTTACCATGAGTATTTGGCGTGGAAGAGAGCATGAACGGGAATAATGTGAAATGGTTACCGATGTTGTTACTTTTCTAGTTCTCCGCAGATGCAGATTACTAAAGTATGCTCATTTAGAGCTAATGAGAGGGCAGGAAGACCTTCTGAGATGGATCATCCAGCAGTGGGATGAGAAACAACATGTATTTCACATCGAGGGTAATGAAATCTCGATCGAGAAAGATGACATATACTACTTGACTGGTCTGTCATGCAGAGGAATAAGGCCCAATCTGACAGGTTCTAGGGCTGATCCCAGCACTACTGCGAATATGATTCGAACTCACTGCATAAACAATACTGTGGTGGTAAGTAACCAGGTGCCTATCACACGGGTGTTCTTGAGACCGATGAGGTTTCTCTTGTGGATGATAGTTCGCTTGGCAGGAGCCAAGAGTCAGCACGTGGCCACCAAGGCCCAGATATTGTTGGCATTGGATTGCATGCAGCCTCAAGTTTTCAACTCGTGCGAAGGTGTTGTCGACCAGGTTCGAGAAGAACTGAAGGCATGTAAGACCCAGACCCAAAGAGAGTTTGGGTATGGCACACTCATCATGTCCTTCATACTAGAGCAGGTGCCCGCAATGAGGCCAAGTATGCTCATAGATGCATTGGGACCACGAGAGCCAAGACAGGCTCGTTGGTCAGCTTTGATACTGCGGACTGCAGAGGGTCCAATCTGTCACTGTTTTGATGATGCATTCTTTAGTGGTTGGATGGCCATATCCTGATGATTGAAGATTATCCTTATGTGGGGATGAAATACACAGGAGATATGGAATCGATACTGCCACCATGCACTCAGTGGGGTCTAGATGGTAAGAAGGAACATTATCGGTGTTGAAGTATTTTTTATCTTTTGAATGTTTATGCAACTTTTTTGTTTAATGGGTGAATTTTTTTTGACATGAAGATTTTTGCTTGACACAGATGTGGTACCTATCTATCCAGCTGGAGCCCCTCGCTATGCAAGGTGAGGAATGCAACTACCTAGGTCTAACATAGTAACAGAGGTTGCAACAGCTGCCGAAGAGGTTGATGATGCACGTAGTTTGCACAAGCTTGCTAGGAACCTCGAGGGTATAAGCATGGGCATGCCACCTCTTCCCATGAGGGAGATCCCTGTTCACCTATAGTAGCACACAATGGGTGCACCAGAGAGATTCTTGGTGCCTCTTAGGAGGTTAGCCAGAGTAGTTATTTGCTATCATGAGTAGCAGGCTCAGGAGGAATAGTGGATAGATGTGTAAATGTCAGAGCGAGGCTTAGTAGAGCCAATTTTGTGTGGAACACCCATGTTTTGGGAAGTTTTTTTATGTAACGTGATTGGACACGACATATATATATACATATTTTGGCTATTTTGATTCTTGTGTTTTTAATTTTTATGTATTTTTTATGGTGAAAAAATATACACTCATGTATGACCCCTTCTATAATAAAAGCGACAAATGAAAATATAACACATAATTTTCCAATGAATCAGCTAATGTACTAAATTCTCTAGGAATGTGCTCAAACGTGATGGTTTGAAATTGACGTTCTAGAAGTCGCACCCTTAAGTAATAACGTAATAAGACTGGATGACGGATGCGATAACAATTGTTTAAATGTATAAGGATGAGCTGGGAATCTAACCTGACCACCAGATTGGAGATGTCATGAGATGTAGCTTCCGTGAGGAGTTGTATCACCGACATGTACGCAGCAACATTGTTGATGGCATTTGCCATGAAGATTCCCTCGAAACCAAGGAGCTCTGACTCAGGTGTGTAGAGGACCCAAGTACCTGATGAAATGTGCCGAGTATGACGACTGGCACCATCCGCGTATCCAACGTATGGTAAGGATGACGAATACATCTATGTAAAAGAAGAGAGTGTTCATGAAAAAAAAAACTCAAAAACCCAAAATATCCAGACACACCAAAAAAATACAAAACTGGTATACATAAAATTACAAAGCATATGCCTAGTGGAACACTAGGAAAAATACTTCTTCAGATAGAGCCTGTTGCGGGGCTCCATGAGTGGAATTCCATTACAATCTTGAAGTTCATAAGCTCCTTTTGAAAGGACTTTCGTGATGACGTAAGGACCAAGCCGTAATGGTTGAAGTGTTCCTTCCCCCAAGAAGTCATGTATCTGATCATAGAGTAGAACAAGATCACTCTCTTGGAAAGAACGAGGCTTTACAAATTTGTCGTATTGAGCCTTTACTCGGTGCTTGTGAGCTTCAAGTGCCAACGTGGCATCTCAACGAGTTTCATCCAATTAATTGAGCAAGAGAAAACACTATTATTTGGCAGTGGTGTCGGGTAGGAGTTCAACAATGAGCTTGAGTGATGGAATCTCACACTCGATTGGAAGTACTACTTCCAAAATGAATGCTAGTTGGAATGGCGTGAAGATGGTAACAGTTTTTACTGACGTTTGATATGCCCATAATGTAGAGTATAACTTCCGATGCCATGTGGTTTTATGGTTTCTGACTAACCGATGAATCATGGTTTTTAGGATGCCATTTACGAATTCGACTTGACCATTCACTTGTGGATAGTAGGATGAAGACTGATCTTTGTTGAAAACCTAGCATGGAAGTTAATTTCATCATCATATGGTTCTGAAAATGTGACCCATGATCTGTGATGATTGAGAGGGGTACACCGAAACGGCAGATGGCTTGATTGAACAGGAACAGAGCGGAAATTTCTCCATTGGCCTTAAAAGTGGGAATGGCTTCTGCCCATTTTGTGAAGTAGTTGACCACAACTGCAATGTAGTTGTGTCCATCCATAAAATTTGGATTGCATGTGTCGAAGTCTATTCCCCATTTAGCGAAAGGACCAACATAGACAACCGAATGAAGAGGGGTAGGATGGGCACGCATTTTCTTCGTGAAAATCTGACACGGATGGCACTTCTGGACCGCTGCGATGCAGTCTTTAAACAAATTGGGCCAGTAGTATCTTGCACGCAAGATTTTCTGGGCAGTAGATATGCGAGAAAGATGACCGCCGCATGCCCCCACGTGACAATAATTTAAAACATATTCCGCCTCATTAAGAGTGAGATAACACCGAAGAATAGTATCGACACCACGATGATATAGAGTATCGTTTAGCATGAGGTAGTGTTTCGCTTGGTGACGAATATGACGACGGTCGTCTGATGTGAGAGTTGGGAAGAATCATTGAGTTTGGAGGTAGACCAAAATGTATCCATACCAAGGATCGGAAGAATCGACTAGATAGACAGATTCATCAGGAAATGGATCATGAGCTACATCTTTTGGGTCAATTTTGGGAAGTTCCAATAGTAATTTGGTGAAGACTAGAGATTTCTTTGTTTTGGTAGCATTGATAACCAAATCGAACTGTTGGAGGGTTACAATCCATTTGGAATATTTTCCTCCAATAATTTTTTGAGACGATATGTGTCGCATGGGATTCTCCAAAGAAATTATAGTATTCTGCCGCAGCAATATATAGTGTTGGAGGTGGGTGATAGTGAATACCACTCCGAGAGATAGTTTCTCCACATGTGAATATCATAGTTCAGGTCCAATGAGACCTTTTGAAAAATAATATATCACATGCTCACTATCATCATTGTGAACTTGAGCCAAGACCATTCTTAACGAGGATGGTGAGGCTGCCAGGTAGAGGAGAAAGTCACGCGAATAGTTAGGGGCACTAAGAAGTGGGGCAAAAACGAGTGCTCATTTCAAGGCATCAAATTAAAATTGAGCTTGGTCATCCCACATATACGGTATCCCTTTATTAAGCAAATGCATAAAGCCTTTCGACATCTTGGCATAGTTTACTATGAAATGACGTAAGAAGTTTTCCTTCCCTTGCAAACATCAGAGTTGCAAAATGGATTGTGGCGCAGGTAATTCAATGATCACCTTAACCTTGTTAGGATCAACCCTAATCCCGTGCTTGGAAACAATAAAGGCAAGAATGTGTCTAGACTTGAAAAAAAATACACATTTTTGTAGATTCAGACGTATATTGTAGAACCTACATCGAGCAAATATTTTTTTAAGATGTGCAAGGTGATGGGTTCACTTCTTGGAGTGAGACGGAAGGTCATCCATGTAAGATTGTACAATGTGTCGGATATTGTGAAATGCATAGTCCAAATCCCTTTGAAAATTTGCTCCTGCATTCTTCAGACCGAATGGGAGTTTACGATATGAAAATGTGCCCCAAGGACAGATGAAGGTGATTTTATGCTGGCCATATTTTTTAATCACTATATGGTTGTAGCCCGAGAAGCCATCCATAAAGGAGAAAGATTCACATCTGACACAATCATCGAGAACATGATCTATAAACGGTGTAGGATAATTGTCTTTTGGACAAGTGGAATTCAGATCACGATAATCAACACAGATTTGGATGAGGCCTTGTTTTACCTATGGGAATTGGATTGGAAACCCATTTCGTTAAAGGAACGAGATAGATGAAACTAGCGTGAGATTTTTTCGACTTTAGTCTTGATGATCACTGCTTTGTGAGGGTGGACAGGTTGGAGACTTTGCCAAAAAGGCATGGTATGGTCATAAATATTTATTTCGAGCTCAACAATAGATGGATCTAGGTCAGGAATTTCATCGTAAGACCAAGAAAAAACATTACGGAATTCCTTAAAAAGGGATGTGAAGCATGCAATTTTCTCGGGATTGCAATCGGCTCCAATCTGAATATTTTCCATGATACATGTTTTGACTGAGATATCTATGAGCATGGTCTTGGAAATATTTCCCATGTTCCATTCTGTATCGATAGTTTGAAAAGTCGTGTAAGCGGAGGGAACGATCTCAGGTGGGTCAAAAGATGGGATTTGAGTAGTGATCGCGTCTAAATCAAACATTGAAGCGCGATGATGGAAATATCCCCAAGGTTGTTCTTCTATAGACATGATATATCGAATAGCTTCATCCGTAGGAAGGACTTCATCAAGGAGATCCTTAGAAGGAATTGTGATGGGCGAGAGGGTGGTACCATTGGTCGAAACCAAAGTAGTGGAGGGTTCTGATTCTAGTTGGATGGCTTGATAAGCCAACTCGGCCAGTGATAGCAACATATGATCTCCGTAGGAATCAATGTCTGAAGGCGTCGGTAGGATCCATGGATCGATAGAGCCATCCATTAGGGGAATTTTGAGGTCTAAAATGGGCGTCCTAAGGAAATAATAAAATAATAGCTAAACCAATAAAATAATATTTATGAATTTGCAATTCACTTTTTGCACCACAATATATGTAACCATAGTTAAATTCAATTCAAAATTTGTACCAAAATAAAATTAATAAAAAATTGTATTGTTGTGACTATAAATAAGAATGAAATTTTCAAGAAAAAATCATTATCGATGAATAACTAATGCATTTGTCCTTTGTAATTAAATAACTTAAAATAAAATATAAATATAAATTTATAAATTTTTAATTATATTGTATGCTATTAATTAAAATTTATATTATTTAAATTGTATAATAACATCTAATTAATATACTATATAAAAATAATATAATATAATATAATAAATGTATAGGGATATGCATTGTTTATTTCAAGAAATAAGAAATGACAATAATATATTTTTACTCAAAAAGTATGAAATGAAATTTACTATGAGTACTTTAGTTTGACTTTAAAAGTACTTAGAGCACTACCATGGTTAACCATGATTTTTTATCCACCATTGAGAATGTGACAAGTAAGTACCTTTAACTCAAGAAATGCCACCTCAACCATTAGGGATGATGTCATCCCATAAAATGTGATTGGTTCTCATAAAGTGAATTTTGATTGTACATTTTCCTTAAGAGGCCCATTTTAGACTTCAAAATTCCCCTAATGCAAAATGGTGGATATCATTGCAATCGTGTGAGGAACCTCAAGCAACGGGAGAGGAAAACAATCCATCAGGGAAGATGCCTTTAGAAGAGCGGTACCAATGCTGACGTACGAGTTAGGAACGCCTCCTACTAGGGGTACAATGCTACTTGGTAACGTGGAATAATCGAGGGTGCAAAAGGATAACTTATCCACAGTGACTATTTTCCCATCCAATGGAAAGAGGATGAGTCGGAAAATCGAAGAGACAATGGAAGTCATTGTGTAATACCAATTGCGACCCAGTAGCATATTATAGTCGAGATGACGATCTACGACTTCTATTTCCACCATTATTTTTTTCCCACTAAGCGAAATGGAAAAGCTAGCAAGGTAGCCTTTTGGTAGGAAAGTGTGTTCATCGAAAGCTTTAAGGGAATTTGACGGTGGAGACAAAGTGGGAGAACCCAAAGTGAGCGAGAAAGTAGTTGACATAACATGGGTCGAAGCACCTTCATTTATGATAGTGTGATGGATTGGTCTCCCTTTCAACACAACTTGTACCTGGAAATAAATTTGGTGTGAGAGGCGAGGTTTAGATTTCTCCATGTCGAAGATGGCTAGCATAAAATCCTGGGGGTCGATTCCACCAATGGCCGAAAGCAGAGCTTTCCTTTGTGCTGGGTAGGTTTGCAATACTTCGAGTGCAGAAATGGTTGATGGTGCTTGTGCCAAATATTCTACAATATTGTAGTTTTGGGCAGCACGTGTAGAGGTTTTATGATTCGTGCGTCAAAGTGTCCCTTTTGGGGGACGAATTGCGGGGTCAGTAGCAGGCCTTTCAATATGAAAATCTTTAGGTGGCGGTGGATTCAAACTTGTACCAGGTTCTTGAGTCTCAATGACTAGATTTCCATAGAGTTTAGCTTGGGTTTGGAGTTTAACACTTTCTACGCCATAAATGGTGGATGATCCTTCACCAGAAGGATGAGTACTACCATTTCTCCTTTGTGGGGGTTGTGGTAGGTTTGCAACCATGTGTTGTTGTTGTTGTGGTAGATTAGGGAAGGGATTGTGAAGGACGATAGGTGTCCTCCCAGAGTCCTTGTTTGTGATAAAATCTGTGCATTCTTGCAGGCGAGGACATTTGTATGTCAAGTGGTCCTCCACATAGATTCTGCAAGGAAATCTCATGGGTTTCTCCTTTCCTTTGTCGTTCTTAGCATCATTTTTCTGTTTGGGATTATTTTGAGTACCAGACTGCTCTTCAGAAGGAGGGGTCTTTTTCTTGTTCTTCTTGTTCTTGCCGCTAGGTTTTTGTGTAGACTGCATAGAGTTTACCTCAGTGGTAGGAATATTAGTCGATTGTTTGGGGCAGTGGTAGTTGAAGATGGCTGGGAGGTTTGCCCACTAATTTGTTTTATTGCTACGCCGGAGGTTGCACCAATGAGGCCGTCGGCGTGCACTCCGGGTAATTGAGTAGCGGGAGGATTCAGATTTACAGGGGCATGGGGGAGTATGTCATATAGCGTGCCAGATTGTGAATAGATAAGATCTAAATGTTGTGCATGACGGATGGATTGGTCTTCCATGACTGCACCAGAAAAGAAAACTTCCTTAGCTAGGGGTGGTAAGAGTGACTTACAAAACTAGTTGGATAAGAGATGATCCAGGATTGGCGCTTTGACAAGTCTCCGCCTATGTCTCCATTCGTGAATGTGATCGGAGATGTGGGTGGAAGTGTCTTGGCACTATGAGATTAAGAGTTCTGTGTCGATTTCGTATAGAATAGGTAGTTGGAAGTTATTAAGAAATATCATAGCTAAGGCGCCAAAAGTATTGATGACCCCATGTGGTAACTCAATGTACCATTTGGCAGCGTTTCCTGTGAGAGTGGGGGGGGGGGGGGGGGGAATTCTAAGCCGGATACTATCATCCACCATGGAGTCAGAAACAGATCATAGATGAAAGGTGCTGACATGTGCAGTTGGATTGTCCCCTTGTTTCCCATTGAATTTAGGGATGTCAGAAGGAATATTGTGCAGTACTAGAGGCCAAAGTGGGTTGTGGTTGATGGGATCATTGGTCAGTTTGTAGAGGTCAGGGATGTCTAGAGCTACCAAAAATGACAATTGTGTGTTTTCCCCCGGATCTAGATAGGGAAGTATTGGCTGACCATTCAGACCATAGGGTATGCCCATCAATGTGTTACCAATGGGATAAGTATGAATTTTTTGATAAAATTTCCCAGAGAGTGGGGGTGTAGGGGTGTATGGTTGTTGTCCGTAGGGTATATTGTACTGGGGGGGCAAACTGTTGGTTTCCCCAGTGTAATAGTTGCCTCTTTTCCCAAATTGACTTTGGGGTTGGTTCGCCCATATGGACACGATAGAGTTAGCCAAAGGCATACTACTATTCACATAGTTAAGCAATTACATAGACCCTACACCGAACTTTTGACCACTCAAAGGAACAACGTAAAAAATGGGTTGTATTGTTTGTCCTAATGACTGTAGGGGTACCGAAGTTCCCCCTGGCATATATGTATTGGTGACACTGCCCCCTGGAATGATATCTCAGGGGTTTTAACTCAACAAAGGGTTCCAATCGAAAGGGTTGGTAAAAGGAACCAAATTAGCCCCACTAGCAGGAGAAAAAACTGTGGGTACCGTCGCAGTCACAATAGGAGAAGGTCTCGAAGGGTTCGGAGGTCTGCTAATAGTTTTGGTGACCAGATTTCTAGGACCAGGTATAGCCTGGATATTGGGGTTGCCAATCATTGGCATAGAAGTGACGACCAGCAAGGAAGATGGTGGTGGACCAGATTTGGTTACCAACAGCATCGACCCCATGGGCGTTGGTTGTGAAATGGACGTTGGTGCAATCGAAGACATATCTTGGCCTGGTGTAACTTGAACTAACAATGGCCCAAATAGGTCAGTGAGAGGAGGATTTTAAGGAGGTGCCCTTTCGTAAAAGGATGCTCTGGAAACTACGTATGATATGGAGCTATATGAAAGTCAGGGGTCGTCACTGGAGACTGTTCTTTCGGAGAAGGCACTAGCTCACTGAGACTCGACTCCTCCCCCGGTGTCAGTGAAGGGAGACCTCGTTGTGACATGGAGCATGCAGAGGTGACCAAATATTCATATTTATTTCACAATTTTAGGAAGAAGTTTGATGTGAGAAAACCAGAGATGTGTCACAAAGAGACATTTCCTAAGGGAACAAATGAGGATTTCAATCTTGTCACTCTGGACAAAGAGTCACTACATTCACCACCAACTGCAGAAGTACTTGCATCCGGAGAAGAGACACTTGAAACTTTGAAAAATAGTCTTGAGCTCTTAACATATAGAGTCCCATGCATGATTCAGGAGATGCATGAGAAAGAGGAGGTAGATTCCAGCGCTGGTACACTTGGAGAAGAGTAGCCATCACTCTTACCGGTAGTTGGAGAGATCATTTCACCGACATAAGAAAATCTTGTGATCTTGCAAGATGTTTCTGAATCTCAGTTGATCCAAGGTATGCATCCATTTCCATCTCATATTGTTTCAGTACCTCTTATTGAAACTTACGGGGATAGGCCATCAGGGCCAATGCATAACCAAGGGTTAGAAAAACATGTTGATTTGAAGCAGCAACATATCATTGTGTAGAGGACCCTTGATCTAATCAATGAGGAGATGAAAAACTATCCTAGTTTGTCATTGATAAACTACATTCAACCCTTTGAGTTGAAATGTGGCATTTCAGATGATGGGATAAGCATGATCCTATGTAAAATGGTTGGCTATGAGTTCATCATTGTGCGTTTCTTTGAGATAGCATATGTATCACCTTGCAGATCTACAACGTGTTAAGGAGTAACAGTGAGAAGAGGAGGATCCATTCCTTATGGGAGCAAACATATGGCAGCTTCATTCATGAAGCAATGGAGAAAAATATGATAGATGGTAGACATCTTGAGATGGGAAACCTTTTCCTCTTTCTAGATGACACTTTCTCAATGAGCATCTCACAACTCAAAGAGAAACTTCTACTTGCAACAGATCCAAAACCTCATTGGTTTTGGAAGGCCATTGATGAGAAGAAGGTATCATTAAGAGATCTCATTGGAGGTGCACTTCAACATTTCATGGAGTGAAAAGTTCTTCATCAGTTTAAGGTGTATGGTATTCTACAAAGGGAGGATACCATGTTTATGCAGAACATCATTCATCATCCACATTAGGATGAGTGGGTGAGGATGATAAGAAAGCAGTTGCAAGACCACTTGCAGAAATATGAAACGAGCTAGCAAGAATCTTGGTTACGCTGGTTTTTCTTGGGTGAGTTTTTTTACTACCCAAAGGCTCCTATTGTTTTTATCCATGCCTTGAAAAACACTCATATAATGAAGAAGGAGGCATGGCTGTGCTGGTTGCTCCTTGGTGAGTATGGTTACCACCCAATAGCTCATATTTTCTTGATTCATGGCTTGTGTATCAATGATAGTATGCAACAAAGAAAGGCATGTTCATTTTGGTTGTCCTTAAGAGAGTTTGGCCATCACATGACATCTCCTATGTCTATGTGTTTTGTATTGTATAAAAATTGGGATGGTACTCTCATGATGTATATTGATGGTGTTTTCTTATATTGGGATGATGTGACATTCCACATGTCTATCAGTATGTTTTTAATCCATGATACACATGAGGAGGTGAAAAGGCAACAAGATCTCTTGTTGCTTTGGTTGCTTTTGGGGGAGTTTGGCTTATCCATCTTGCATGGTGGAGACGGAGGATGGCAACAAAGGGCCTTACTCCAGTGGTTACTATTGGGAGAATATGGTTTGACATATTTTTCTACTCATATATCTCTATTTCTTCTTTTGCATAATGTTGGAATGATGCTTGGATCCAACAAGGCCAATAGGGCTAAAGATGAGGGCATGTCAATTCTCAATATACTTCATGAAACATGGGATGAAGAAATGTTTTGTGAGATGGGACTTTTACTTTGTGGGAAGAACCAATTTATTTTATGTATCTCATGTATTGATGATGATGTTGGAAAACATATGGTTGTCACTTGGAACTTATTAGGGAAAGAAGAGAATCTAACTATACAATTTGAGGTCATTCTATGCATTCTTTAGAAGACAAATTTGGAACCAAACATGCGTAACACATTGCAGCAAATGGAGGAGGCCTTCCTTATGTGGATTCCATTTGGAGGGGAATGGATGGCTTTGCATATACTTTTGTAGTTTCTTGAGGACAAGCAACATTTTGCCGGGGAGGACTGTAATATTCCCAAATTTTCACATGATATTTGGAATATTAGAGTTCTTAATTTTCTTAATTAACTAAGTAAATAAAAGGGTGGAGGGACCCATAATCCTCAATATGAATAAAGATCCAATTTTTATGTGTGAATGTGGATTAACTAAGCATATATCTACATAATGGAGTAGTGGAGTAGCTACTAATGTGAAAGGAGTGGAGATCATGTCTCATTAATGAGATAGAGCATAGAGGTTGAAGCGGTCAACTGAGATCATGGAGGGAATCTAATGTAAGATAATAGAGCATTCATGATGAAGTGATGGAGGAAGTAGTGCATTTAATGCACACATAATGGAGAGGGTGCACATTGCATGTAGACATGAAGGAGGACTTGGAGAGACAAAAAAGTCAACCATGGAGGATAATTTCCACCTGAACAACACAGTTTAGAGGTGGGATAGGGCTTGGGAAGGCTCACTTTGTATATAAAGGAGATGAAGGCAACATTGGAAGCATGCTTTAGTTTATGATTTGATGGTCTGTTTAGAACAGGATTTGTCAGGTGAATTTTCCATGCATTCTTATGTTGTTTAGCTAAGTTTGCAGTGTTGTTTAGAATAGGGTGTTCCTGAGTTGGAATCCCACCCTTACCCATAGGGGACTTGTCTGCCTACTTTGGGAAGGTTATTATGAGCTTCCATTCATCATCAAGCATTGGTGCCACACCATTTCCACTCTCTCCAGAACACATACCTTCAGAAATTACGCAATTTCTGAAGATCAGTTTGGGAGGAGGAGGTTGTCTTCAGTATATTAGCTGGAGAACCGGTGGAGGATTATTACTATCACCTTGGACTCCAAGATAAAAAATCCCAGGGCCTCATTTTAGATCTGGCATCAGGCCAAAATTTATTGACCTCCTATCAGCATCAATCCCATCAAGGATTTCGCAGTCCATCTTTGCAGATCCAGAGGAGGAAGGAAGTTGCTAGCATTTCAGCTATTAATCCTGTGAGGGATCATCCCTTCACCTTTACATCGTTGTTTCCATAAGCTTGGAGCTTATTGTAGCACATTTCAACAGAAATTGAGTCTCTCCCTCTTTTACAATGTATTTTTTCCAGCAGCTGCTTTTTCAGTTGCTGCATCTTGAAGGAAGAGGAAGAAGAGACAAAAATTCAAGCTCCTAGCTTGGAGATTTGAAGGAGGGATCAGTCCTCAAAGCTCAGATATGTTTGTATAACACATTTAAGCCATATTTATATCATATCTAGCTTCAAATTTTCATAACCCAACAGTCAAGGGATCAAACCCTAGGAGGGTGATTTTCGAAAGTCATAGATGTGGAAAATCCTTTCTGGGTTATCTTGGGTTCCCATCACATTGGCCAGATCTTGAATCTTAGCATCATCAGAGCTCCTGAGCTCCATATATCTTCATTTCCCTTTGCAGCAACTACATGTACATCATTAGCAAAGGGGACAACGCAGTATTGCTTCCTGTAGCTCTCCAGTTACGCAGTGCTAGTTGTAGCATGTTTGCGGGGTTATTCTAGGCCACCTCTTTGGCTAGAGTACCTATATTTTTACACTGTTGTAACTGTAATCCATCTCCACATAATAAAATGGATCAACTTCTCTATATATTCTGATGTTGTCTTTAGATTAATTGTTTGCTTTTCTGTTATTCAACTATTGTGTTTTAGTATTACTGCATTCTCCCTTTTGGGATATTACGGTGGTATCAGAGCATGATCTTTGACTCAGCTTGTGGACACTTCATATTTTGCATCAAAAAAAGAATCAAATAGTAGAGATCTACTATAATGGAGGGATTAAGTTTTGCTGCATCTTTCTTGAGAACTATGAAGGATCTCTCTGTTGGCCCTCATTTTTTATCTCTTTTTGTTTAGAAAATACACCTTATTTTTCCATATTGTTCATCCATTCACCATATTATTCACCTTATATTGACCCAAAGATTCATATATAGGTATTTAAATGATTTTTTTCAATTATTATATGTTTTTGTAAAAATTGGAATATAAGTGCATTTTTGGACAGCATCCAAAATTCCCGTAGTGGAATTATGGTTTGCATATGTGCAGGACACTTGGGCTCGAGCTGGATATGTTTCTAGAAAGCTCAGGAACTAAGAATAATATTACACCTATTGGCACATTCATACTGAGCTTTAATAGGCCCGGTCAAAGACAATCAAACAAGACCAGTCTTTATGGAGGATCCTTAGAAACTAGGTCAAAACTCTTATTTTGTGGGAGTTTCTAGATTATGATGGATCTGATGGATTAATTCGACTTGATATGATAGGATAACGATATTTATGAATACTTGAGCTATTTTAGATGAGTATGTTAGATAATTTATCTATTTAAGCCTCAAACCTTGAAGGCTTTGGTATGTAGAACTTGTATGGCTTATTATTACTATTATTTCTGAGACTTGGAGACATAATTGAAGATCTATTCTATCATATTTTGATGTTATTACATGCTGGTTGATTTATTGAAGTCTTAAGTAGCTGAATTTACCTTCAGTGTGCGAGGCAAGGGTGGAGGGCCCCCACATCGAGCTAAGTACACTTCTTAGTTTATTTTGTAGCTACAATTTCTGAATTAGCTTTCTTATGTTTAATTTGTTTATGCTGATTATTTTCAAGTATTGATGAATCTAATGGTCATTCGTAACTTCATATGAAAGGAAAAACACGTGTTTAAAGTTAAACATTATTTTTATCTAATTAAGATCTTCAGTTAGAATTCATCTTTACATGCCTTTGCATGCTTTGATTGTTGATGGATCTTAATATTGTTTCTATTCTACATACGGAGAGACAAACTAGTATTTAAAGTTAAATACTTCTTTTATTTGATCAAGAGACTAAAAACTAAGATTCATCTTTCCTGATTTTTCTGAATTCTTGTTTTAACAATAGCAATGCTAATAAATGAGTATATGATGAAGGATAATCAGGACCTCTTCAGTGAAGAGCCTCTTCAATTATTACTTCATGTATCTTAATCTATTGTTTAGTTAAGTAGTTTTTGACTTCTAATTCACATGGTAATCTTGTTAAGAGAAGGAAAAACGAATCTCTTAAGTTAGGATACTATTCTGTTACTAGTTACATATATGAATTTAGAATCTATTATTTAGTTAAGTAGTTTGACTTCTAATTCACATGGTAATCTTGTTAAGAGAAAGTAAAACAAATCTCTTAAGTCAGGAGATTCTTATACTTCTAATTACACATTTGAATTTATAAATTATTTAAGTTAGATTTATATTTGTAATATGTGTTTCCCTAATCATCAATAAACCATATTCTGAATTGATCGCAACTGAAACCCATATACTTTGGGGATGCTTGTAAGTTCCAATACCCCTGATTGATAATAAATACTTGCGTTAGTTTACAACAGTAAATTGACCCAACATTTTGGCGTCGTTGCCGGGGATCGAACCCAAGTCACCCACGTGACAAGCCAGAATACTCACCACTATAATACAACCATGGTTAATTTTAGGCTGACCATGGTTAGCCACTGCAGATTCTTACATTGGACGCAGGTCAGGAAGTATGATTATTGCATGGGATGAGTATGTTGCTTTCCTCCTGCCCAATATCCTTCTTTATTATCGTGGCTTGATGGAAAAGAACCACAAGAACTTCAATCCGATCTTAGTCTTAATCAAGTTTACAATTTTAGAGAGGAGAAAGAAAATGAGGACTTATTAGATCTATTAACATTAACATTATTTCAAAAATATTTAAAATATTTTGCTCAGGATTACAAAGACATGCCAGGAATTCATTTAAAAACATGCATTCATCACATTTACACTGATAATGAAACAAAACCTATAAGGCAACCACAAAGACGGGTGAACCCCATGATGAAAGAAATAGTGAAAGAAGAATTACAGAAACTATTACAAGTCAGATTTATCTATCCTATTTCAAATAGTCACTGCGTTTCACCCTTAGTTGTAGTACTAAATAAAATTGGTAAGTGGAGAATTTGTGTGGATTACAGAGAACTCAACAAAGATACATTAAAAGACCACTTTCCTTTACCATTTATCGATTAAGTGTTAGATTCATTAGCTGAAAAGAAGTTATTTTCATTTCTAGATGGATTTAAGTGGATATAATAAGATAAAGATAGCATTAGAAGATCAAGACAAGGCAAAGTTCACATGTCCATGGGGAACATATGCATACAATGTATTACCCTTTGGTTTGTGTAATGCACATGCTACCTTTTAGAGAGTAGTTCTTGCAGTCTTTGCTGATTTAATTCATGAGTGTGTGGAAATTTACATGGATGATTTCATTGTGTATGGTACAACATATGATGATTGTTTACAGAATCTTGAAAAAGTGTTAAAAATATGCATTGAGACAAACCTATCACTCAGTAATGAAAAATGTTTTATGATGTTAGCCTAGGGGATAGTATTGGGACACCATATCTCTTCTTCAGGGATTAAGGTGGATCCAACAAAAATTCAGGTCATTGTGAATTTAACACCACCCACAACACAAAAATAAGTTAGAAGTTTCTTGGGTTATGCAGGCTACTATAGAATATTTATTGAAAATTTCAGTAAAGTAGCTTTGTCGTTATTCAAGTTACTTGCGAAAGATGTGGAATTGCAATGGATGGATAACTGTCAAAATGAATTTGAAAAATTAAATCAAAATTTGTCAATTGCACCCATTCTTCGAGGACCTAATTGGTCTTTGCCATTTCACATTTCAACTGATGCATTTGATACAACTATTGGAGCATCACTTGGACAAAAGGAGAATCAATTCAATTATGCCATTTATTTCATCAGTAAAAACTTAACACCAGTAGAATTGAATTATAATGTTACAGAAAAATAAATGTTATTGAAGAGAGGAATAACCTTTTTCTGAGTTTTTTTAATAACCCAACGTTTTAGACTTCCTAAGTGAGTCCATCATCAGGGGTAGATGCCAAAGGTACTTTGAAAATGTACATTTGGCATCTACCCATGATGATGGACTCACTTAGGAAGTCCGAAATGTTGGGTTATTTAAAAAACTCAGAAACAGGTTATTCCTCTCTTCAAAAATATATTTCACCTGTATGGATTCTCTCTTAAAAATAAATGTTAGCTGTAGTACATCCAGTGAATAAATTTTGACATTATATAACAGGTTATCAAGTTTATATTCACATGGATCATTCTGCCATAAAATATTTAATGAATAAATCAATCACAAATGGCAGAATAACTAGATGGTTGTTATTAATGCAAGAGTTTAATATTATTGTACAATATCAACCAGGAAAAGATAACCAAGTTGCGGAATTTTTTTCAAGACTAAATTCACCTGGTGATTCAAATCCAGTATAAGACAATTTTCCAAATGAACATCTATTTGCTATAAATGTCAAAACTCCATGGTTTGCAGATATAGTTAACTATTTATCATCTGGCATCCTACCATATCATTACAAAAAAAAAAGAAAAAACGAAGAATAATTAGATAAAGTGCTAGGTATAGCTGGGTCAATGGTGATCTATTTTATACTGGTGTTGATTTAATGATTAGAGAATGTGTAAGAGAAGATGAAATTATTGAAATTTTGAAAATTTTTCATGATGAACCATGTGGTGGTAATTTTGAAGATAAAATGATAGCATATAAAGTACTAAAACTTGGCTACTACTAGCCATCCATATTCAAAGACTCCAGAGCTTATGTGAAAAGATGTGACAACTGCCAAAGAATTGGTAAACGAATGGCATCAGATGAAATGCCATTAAAACCACAAGTATTGATTGAACCATTTGAACGGTGGGCTTTAGATTTTGTGGGACCAATCAACCTCCATCCAATGGAATGAAGTAAATCCTTGTATGTACATATTATGTAACTAATTGGGTGGAAGAAAAGTCAGTAGCACATGCAACAGAAGATACTATTGTGTCTTTTCTGTTTGAAGAAATATTTGTAAGATATGGAGTTCTGATACAGATAGTAATTGACCAAGGCACACAATTCACGTCAAAACTTGTTTGAGATATTACAGAGAAATACAAGATCAAACATAGAAAATCAACTTCGTATCGTCCTCAAGCCAACAGACAAGTGGAATAAATAAACAAATTCCTAGAGAACATCACGACGAAGACTGTAAAAATGAATAGAAAGGACTGGTCAGAAAATTTGAGAGATGCACTATGGGCATATAGAATAACTTGGAAAAACACTACTGGGTTCAGTCCATATCAATTAGTGTATGGAAAAGAAGTCCTATTACCCATTGAATTTCAAATACATACATACAAGCTAGTAGCAGAATTGGGGATGGAATTGTCTCAAGCACAACACGAGAGGATTATGCAGTTAAACAAACTGGATGAGATAAGAAAGCAAGAAGTTGAACATACATCTCTTGTCCAAGAAAAAAGGATCAAATGGTATGATAAATTTATAAAGAATAAAGTGTTTCATAAAGGAGATTGGGCACTCTTGTTCGACTCCAAATTCAAAGATTTTAAATAAAAATTTATGACTCATTGGCTTGGGCCATATGATATTGAAGAAATCTTTAACAATGGAGTTGTTAAGATAAAAACAATTGATGAAGCATCTGTTTCGTTTGTCGTTAATGGACATAGGCTTAAAATCTACAACAAGCCTATAAATAAAGAGGATTTTTTGAGAAAAAATTCAATGGATTCAGATCTGGAACAAATGGAGCAGCATAACAATATGCCTTCCATAATTACAGAGGAATAAAGAAATGATAAAAAATAATAAAATAATAAAAGAGTTTGGTTGTGAAAATCCAGGAAACTGGCACAATACAAACTTGAATTCATGTCGAAAAAACCTATTAGTTTGGCCAACATGAATTCTCTTTTTCATTTCATTTTACTTTACTTAATTTTTGCAAATAGACCTTCCAAGAGATTGCAGACTTGAGGACAAGTCAAATTATCAGCTTGGGGGAAGGTGTGAAATAAAAAATTGTGAAAATAGTTTTCAGCAGCTGAATTGAAGACAGAATATGAACTAAAATTACAAAGGGAGTTGGTACATCATTCGACATTTATAGAAGGGACCTGAATTTTTGTTGAGAAAAATTATTCAGAAAGGGACCTGAATCATTACAACAGAAGAAATTTTCAAATATGGAACATCATTGTACATTACGCCAGAAGGGAACTGAAAAATATTGTAAAATTATGCCAGAAGGGACGTAAAAATTTAAACATTTTAGAAGGGACTTGAGTTATATCAACTGAAGATCATATCAGATGGGACCTAAAAATGTCAAAGTTTAACTTGCAGAAGGGACCTGAACAATAATTATTCTAAATCAAATCAGATGCAAGAAGAAATAAAGTCTCTACAAAGTCTACAAGAGCCGTCGTAACAATAAACACAATGTCGATCATCATCAACGTCAAAAATGGAATACAAGTACAGTGAGTAAAAAAAATCGCTCTTAAAATTTCAATTTTTTTTCGAAATATTCTAGAATCGTAAAAACTAATTAGGTACTAGTTATGCATATTTACCTACATTTCATTTACATTACCAACATTTCCTACATTTCATTTACATTTTATTTCATACACTTTCATCTACATTCTATCATTTATGATTTTTAACCCTATTATATCCACATTTATATCTATACGACTATTCAGTAAAACATTACATAACCTATTCATATCATATCCTACCCTATTTCCTAAAAAAAAAGAATCATGAACAAAAGGTGAATATTTAACCTATGGAAGACCCTTGGAAGACCTAAAAGACTACAAAAAAAGGTTAGTATTATCATAAATATTTAATTTTAAAAATATGACTATTTCATTAGTCAATTTTTAAAAATTAAATAACAAAAGTAAAAACCAAAGTTCAAAAGACATATGATATAGCGCAATTATTTTTGAATATCAAAACAAAATGAGCACAATCATATAAGAGGATGAACTAAGGTAATGGAGCAATTGTGATGCAAAAAAGTGAATGCAATTACTAAGCTAAGGAATGATGTAGAGATAAAATAAGTGCATGAATATAATGGTATATCGTATGCTATGGTGAGATTGTAATGCATGAAGTGGAGAAATGAAAGAATATAGCATACAACGATAAAGAATGATAGCATATATATGCATGGAGATAATGTGAATTATGGAGGCAGACAACATGATGATGCATGGAGGTAATGCGGATAATGGAAATAGACATTTTCATTAAAACAAAACGTGAAGGAGCTGCATAATGAAGGATGAATGTACACCATAGACCAACACGACAGTCAAAGAAAATGTGTGCATGGACCGGTCAAGTGGGTTGATTAATGGTTACAATGTTTTCAAACACATTTACATAGCACTGTGTAAAACATATGAAACCATTTCCGCCACTGCCAAGACCATTTCCGCCATTACAAAGACTAGAAACAACCATTTCCAAGGTATTAACACTGCGTTTTCACCATCATTACCATCCAAGAGGCTCAGTGAGAGAAGAGAGCATGTAGTTAAAGCACGTCCTCATGTTTTACAACCCTGTGAAAACAAAAAAAAACGCAGAGAGAAGACAGTGAGGAAGCCGAGAGGAAAAAAGAGATAAAACACAAAGATAAGGAGGTAGAGAATATAGTAAAGAGGAGAAACATAGTGATAAGGAGTTAACTGGAGTTTTCAAAGCCATGAATCCAGAGAACTTGTCGATCAGTCGAGCTATCAGGAAGCATAATCTCGTGGAAGTGAAAGTAAGAAGTAAAGAATGATTTTATTGTTTAAACAATGGTGAAAATATTTCGGGATTGTGTAAACAAACTCAGAGTTATAAAAGGGAGTGATCTAATTTGATTTGCAACCCTGTCAGCATGTTATGTTTTGTATTGACACCATTCAAAAACTTGTTGACACCTTTCAAAACTACTTCGCCATTAGTCAAGCAGCGAAATATTTTGTTGAGTGAGTTAATGAATGAATATTTTAATGAGATTGCCACTGGTTGAAACTTCAGTTAAATTGGAATAAGATCACAAATATTAGAGAAGAAGATCACAAGGGCTATTGCATAAGATAGGTAAGCTCAACACGTCCTCACAGATAGTCTTTCATTTCGAAATAAATGGAAAATAGAGAGTGAAGAATTTCAATTCGAATTGCATAGTGAGGTTATTTTTAACTAAGTTGTGTAATAGATTTGTTTTTAACACACTCAGTTTAAATATTCGAAACAAAGTTTAGAACGATGGAAGACAATTAGACATGGTTTTATATTTTTATATGGAAGAGGACAGAGTATGAAGAATTATTGAAGAGAAGTAATGAATATATCATGAAATTTTTGATGAGAAATTTGAGTTTTTCTTTTGTATGCACAGTGAGTCTGAATGCAATGATTTGGAAATAATTTTTATATGAAATTGATAAGTGAAAAACATTGTTGTATAAAAAAAAAAAAATCAAATTTTATTACATAGTCAAATTTAATTTACAAAACAGAGAAATATATTGTTTTTTAAAGAGGACAAAGAGTTACATGGAGGACATAATATTAAGAACATGAATTTTTATGTTTTCTTAAAACCTATCTATCAATTCTTTTGTTTATTTACAGTAAGCTCACATTATTCAAAAGAAAAAAACATATGATTTATTGACAAGGGCAGTGAAGCAAAAGGTAAGCCTACTACCATGATTACATCTAGTGCTTAAATTTTTGTTTACAAATATGAAGTTAATGATGGTAGATGGTTATATAAAATGGTTTTCAGACCAAATGGCTTCAAGAACAGAACCTAAAGACTTCCAAATTGAACATTGGAGTAGGGAAATAGTGGAAAACCTATATCAGTCAGGGTTAATAGGTTTTCTCCAAAATTTTAAAGGTCACAATGAGGATTTCAAAAGAGAATTTGTAAAAAATTATAGACAGAATGAAACCATGGTGGGTAGTCTACATATCCCTTTGACTCCAGAGTATATTTATGAAGCTTTATACTTGCCATCTTCAGGTGAATTATAACACAATGGATTATATTTTAAAAACAAAGGTTGGACATTTTTCTTGGATAAAAACAAAAAGGGTTCTTTTGATAGATCAAAAGGGATCCCAAGGGAGTGGTTCAATGAACCATGGGAAAAACTAGTATTGATAATTCAGAAGTTCTTCACCTATGACAATAGATTTAGTGTAGTACACCTTTACCATGTCAGGTTACTACAACACATCAAAGGAGATATAAGGATAAATCTGCCCTATTTGTTTTACAAAAACTTGATGAAGATGATTGAGAGTATAAAACCAGAGACTAAACCCAAAGAGGCTAAATTTATTCATCAAGGGCTCATTAAAATCCTTGTGGATTACCAGTTGAAAGTCAAAGGGATGGTTTGGGAAGATTTCTTGGTTGAAAATAAGTTTGTAGAACAAATCATTGAAAACAAACTTAAATATATACAAGAAATAAGAAATATTGTGCATTCATCTCTTTATCCTAAAACAAGGTCAAAGAAACAACAGGAGACATTTATGTTAGAGAAAGAAACATCATTTTTTACTATTTCCAAGGGACAAAAATAGAAGCATTCAACAGAACCAAAAATACAAGTCATAGAAACATCTCCTATAACGAAAAAGGCAAATGAAATCATTGAGAGGATGAAAAAATAAGTGCATGAAAATCCTGTAGATAGGGATTCTTATTTTGAAAAAAATGAGGTTGAAAATACTCCAGTTTCTAAAAATACAAAGGAGGAAGATCAAAACCTTTCCAAAGTTAGAGAATTAACTGATAGCTTGGAGATAAGAAAAATCATGGAGAGGCACTTGGAGGAGGAAAATGAAACTTATAAAATAACTAATGATAAATTGGTTAAGGATAATAAGAAGATAAGTGAGGAAGTGAAAAAGTGAAAAACCAAAAACAATATTCTCTATACACAAGCATTCAGGTGGCATCAGGAGAAAAACTCCTGGAAGAACAAATATGAGAAACAAAAGGTTAAAACCTCCATCTACATGGAAGAAAAATGCAAAGACATGGATTCCCTTATGTACACAACACAACATGAAGTTTCAGGATCAGGGATGGGATCAACATCTAAACTCTGAAGGTCAAAGAGGAAGAAGCAAGCATGAGGACATGCTTGATCATTAGTTTGGGGGAGATGTTGGCCCTCGTTTTTTATCTCTTTTTGTTTAGAAAATACACCTTATTTTGCCATATTATTCATCCATTCACTATATTATTCACCTTATATTGACCCAAAGATGCATATATAGGTATTTAAATTATGTTTTTCAATTATTAGATGTTTTTGTAAAAATTATAATTTAAGTGCATTTTTGGACAACATCTGAAATTCCCGTAATGGCCTTATGGTTTGCATATGTGTAGGGCTCGAGCTGGATATGTTTCTAGAAAGCTTGAGAAATAAGAATAAGAGTACACCTGTTGGCACAGTCAGACTGGGCTTTAATAGGCCTGGTGAAAGGCAATTACACATGACCAGTCTTTATGGAGGATCTCTAGAAACTAGGTCAAAACTCTTATTTTGTGGGATTTTTTAGATTATGATGGATCTTATGGATGAATTTGACTTGATATGATAGGATAAGGATAGTTATGACTACTTGCACTATTTTAGATGAGTTTTTTAGATAATTTATCTATTTAAGCCTCAAAATTTGAAGGCTTTGGTATGTAGAACTTGTGTGACTTATTATTATTATTTTTGAGACTTGGAGACATAATCGAAGATTTGTTCTATCATATTTTGATGTTGTTACATGCTGGTTGATTGATTGAAGTCTTAAGTAACTAAATTTACCTTCAGTGTGTGAGGCAAGGGTGGAGGGCCCCCACACCGAGCTAAGTACACTTCTTATTTTATTTCGTAGCTACAATTTCTGAATTATCTTGCTTATGTTTAATTTGTTTATGCTGATTATTTTCAAGTATTGATGAATTTAATGATCATTCTTAAATTTCATATGAAAGGAAAAAAAGTGTTTAGAGTTAAACATTCTTTCTATGTAACCAATATCTTCAGTTAGAATTCATCTTTACATGCATTTACATGCTTTGATTGCTGATGGATCTTAATCTTGTTTCTATTCTACATACGAAGAGACAAATCAGTATTTAATGTTAGATACTTCTTCTATTTGATCAAGAGACTAAAATCTAAGATTCATCTTTCCTTCTTTTTTTGAATTCCTGTTTTAACAATAGCATTGCTGATAAATGAATATATGATGAAGGACAATCAGGACCTCTTCAGTGAAGGGCCTCTTCAATTATTACTTCATGTATCTTAATCTATTGTTTAGTTAAGTATTTTTTGACTTCCAATTCACATGGTAATATTGTTAAGAGAAGGACAAACAAATCTCTTAAGTTATGAGATTCTCCTGCTTATAATTACACATATGAATTTAATATATATTATTTATTTAAGTAGTTTGATTTCTAATTCACATGGTAATCTTGTTAAGATAAGGACACAAATCTCTTAAGTTAGGAGATTCTTCTGGTTCTAATTACACATCTGAATTTATAAATTGTTCAAGTTAGATTTATATTTGTAATATGAATTTCCCTATTCATCAATAAACCATCTTCTGAATTGATCGCAACTGAAACCCATATACTTTGGGGATGCTTCTAAGTTCCACTAACCCAGATTGATAATAAATACTTGCGTTAGTTTATAACAGTAAATTGACTGAACACTCTCCAAGGAGATCAATGAGATGAAGGAAGAAAGGTAGAAAGAAAACTCAAGAAGGTTTCAATATGAAGAAGGTCTTGGTACTTCTTATAAGCAACAAAGAAGACCAGATAATCATAGATATCCTCATAGATATACTATGCCCACTTTCTCTGAAGAAGGTGAATAGTATAGAAATGAAGAAAGGAATGAACCTGAGACTCATGAGACTCTTAGTTTGTATATTGAAGAGTACAAAGTACAGTCTAGAGCATTCAAGGAGAGTCTAACTCTCCAAAAATTCTTCCAAATTAAAGAAGAAATAGGATCCTATAGCAGCAATATAAGGAAGAGGCACAATAGATTCTATTTGCCTACATTTGATGGATATTCTTCAAGAACTGTTAAGGCTTAGAGGAAGGAGATAGATGCATTTTTTGGGCTACATTCTGTGGCTCAAAAAGAGGTTGTCTAGATTGCAACACTTCATCTTCTAGGTGAAGCCAATGATTGGTGGTTTGGTCACATGGAGCATGCAGAGGTGACCAAATATTCAAATTTCTTTCACAAGTTGAGGAAGAAGTTTGCTGTGAGAAAAACAGAGATGTGTCACAGAGAGACATTTCCTAAGGGAACAATGGAGGATGTCAATATTTTCATTCTAGACAAAGAGTCACTACATTCACTACCAGCTGCAGAAGTACTTGCATCTGGAGAAGAGACACTTGCAACTCTGAAAGATAGTCTTGAGCTCTTGATGCATAGAGTCCCATGTGTTGGGTCATAAAGAATATTGTTACAGGCAAATTCAATGCTTCTCATTTAATTATCAACCCAGGGCAAGTCTTGTTATTTCAAGAGTGTAAGCATAGTATGTGCAAGTGATGTTAACTACTCTAAATTACCATGAGGAATACTATCTAATTATCGAAGTTCATTCAAATTAAATTGGAAGGGAACTATAGAATGCTTTTGAATACTCTGTTCTAGGCATATGCATAAATGACTATTTCAACTGAAAAGAGAAAACTACGATTGAACAACATACTGAGACGAATTGAACAACAGTCCTAATAAATTGAACAACAAATCTAATAAATTGAACATAAATTGTTTATATAAATTTTGCAATGGAATTCTATTTTGAATTAATAAGTACCATCTCTCTAATCAAACAACAAACAGATACTTCACAATAATAATGAAAAGATCCAACTCTAACAATGTGCAGATTTGAACAACAGTTATGCTAAAACTAATAAAACAGGTATAAAATCATTGGGAAATGATGAAAGCATATAAAAATTTATGAAAACATTGACTGTAAGCAAGAAAGCATGAATGATGAAATATTTTAATGAAAGCGAAAGCCGTAGCTGCATCTTATGTTCACAATTCAACTAATTAAATGATATCTCATGAAATTCATTAGGTGATTGGAAACACAAGTTTTGTAATTAAACGTATAGCATAGAAGTAGCAGAGAAAACTCTCAGGGCTGGGCCCAAAGCCACCAGAAGTCTACCGCTAAGGAAAACTTAGAGATTGACTATTCAAAAATGCCAAAATCTTTATTAAGCTAGAGATTAATACATTAATACAACTGGACAATTCAGTCCCAATACGTCTATTACAGAAGAAAGTTTCTATTTAGGTCTACCTATCTTGTTCGTGTTCAGCCTTTTAAAGGAGAATTCAATAGTGGTAACAGGTCCTTTCCATACGAGATCCTGCTGCTCATGAATGTCGTTTGAGTCCCCCAAGCATGGATGTGCCTTTCCATCTTCCGTCGGCCCATGGGAGCCATCATGATCCCATTTTCCTCTCTTGTCAGTTGTCTTTCGGTTATCATCAGTTCAACTACTTTGTTTCCTTCTTAATAAAGATACCACAAGTCAATTTTTCGTTATTAAACATCCCTTTTATCATCAGTTCATTTTGTCCTAATTTTACATTAGTTCCCTTTCCTTTATTGCTAAGATGAGGGGATAATTTGTAGAAGTACATAATAATTCGTGGTAAAGATAGGGTGAAACATACCTTATTCTTGGCCCAAAATACTCCCATGCTTACCTATTTGGAGGTCCTCGTGAAAAGAAATGGTTGAGGTGTAACTGGGTTAGAGAATATGCAGGGTAGACTTCTTCTTTATAGAGTCTGAAGACATGTTTCTGTCTAATATTTGTAAAGGTGGAGTTCGTGTGCCCCTCTGGTAGCTCATAATCGTGATGATAATCCTCAGGGGAGTACCACATGAGAGGGCACCTGGCCTGCACCCTATCCATGTAGGGCCCATGTTGAAGATTAGATTGTTGTATAAAAGGAATCTAGAGGCAGCTGCTTTGAAGTTTCTGTAACCAAATGGCTCTCTGTTTTTCAAATTGTTCATGGAGGCTATCCACCTCTATTTGGCTGCTACCAAAGATGCTTCCTGAATGTCCTCGAAGTGATCTTACCCATGATGTATGATATCCTTGTGGATAGGTCCTAGTTTAGTCCTTACTCCTTTCCTTTGCATGAAATTATTATGCTGGGTGAACAAGTAGAGGGGTCTAGTAGGCTCCCCCCTAACCCATAGATCAAGGCCATGATCCCTCTTCTGGAAGGTCTTGTAGGCTTTAGCCCACCGAGTCTGGTTCTTGGCAAAAGATAGGAAAGCCTGGAACTAAATGTCCCTTATAAAGGGGCTGGGATTACTGTCCCTATCCTCCTCTAGGAAGAAATTGTGTAAGTATAATTCACACAAAAGATATTGGACCTGCTCATTCTGCGCATTGTAGCATTGGACGAATTCCTCAACGGTTTTAAAATTCATGGGCTTCACTGCCTTGACAACCTTGATTTTCAGAAGTAGATACCATTCTACTAAAAATAGAGCATAATTGGTCCCTGCTGCTCTGCACATTAGTACATCAGAGTAAAGAGAGAAAACCATATTGGTTTGCTTCTTAACTTGCTCCACCTGATCCTGTGCTTTCTTTACCTTCACCTTTTCTTCTCTGAGTTGATAAAATGTCTCATCATCAGTTGCAGAAAGATCTTTTAATTTCTTCAATAGTGCCCGATGTTCTTGTGCGAGTACTAATTCCTTTCGACATTGTGCCAATTCATGCTAGGTTTGAATTAATTCATTATGCAATTTGTGATTAGTAGCCTTTTTTGCTAGGGGAGTGTAGGCAAGTGTCTCCTCCATTTGAGTTTCCTCTTCTTCTGTAAGTTTCAGCATAGTCTACACAGAATCTTCAGCAGTGTCCACTGGGTCAGTCTGTACCTCAATCTCGGAAGTGTCTATCATTTGGTTGACTTACTCTATTTGGTTTTCTATGGTAGCCAATTCTTTCTTAGGCCTCTGAGCCTTGCTTACTTCCTTCAACTGTTTCTTCAGATGTTTTATCATTTTTCTTAGCCTCTTGCAGGTCCTGCTCATTTTCCTTAACTTCTTTTTAGCTTATTTCTCTTCTAGCATGGTTTTGGCAGGGGATGGAGGAGCATCAAATTCGTTTTCAGGAACGGTGGTGCCATTTCCAAGGTTATCAGTGGTGATATTTCCTTCCTGCGCTCCAGAGTTTATTTCTTCATTAATGTCTTGAATGGGTGAGATAGTGTTCCCTTCATGTGTTAGGGGGAATGTCTCCATGCCTGCATTTTGTTCTAAGGGGATGGTGTCCCTTGACTGATTTTTAGATTTTGCTACCCCTTCTGCCTGGTCTTCCCTATTCACCCAATCACTCTCAGGAGGAGATAAGGCCCTAAAATCCTGTGATTCATCCTGGTAGGGTAATATTTCAGTGTGGCTAGAGCTTCTGGGGGTGGCAGATTGATTCAATGGTTCCTATTTCTCCTTAGCTTGTCCATATGGGATTCTAATTTCACCAGATTCCATCATTTTCTCTAGGAATCGAGCCATTTCTTTTTCATAGTCTTGTAAGGGTATGTTTTGAGGGCTTGAGGGTGGTGTATGGGATGGCCTTGCCTCATATGGAAATTCTGAGGTGTCTTGTTGTACTTGCAGTCTTTTAGACCATATTCACTTCCCTGGTTCTGAAGTCGAAGCACGGGCCCTTTTCCCTCTTTCTCTCCTGGGTATGTTCATTCTAGGAAGCTCAATTTTTGTTCCGACAGGGTTTTCTTCAGGGACATGCAGGGCAGGATTAACAAAGCTGTCCCAAGATGTATGTTGTTTTCCTAGCTCATGAATGATAATTAACTTGATTAAGCCATGGTGGCTGACGACTTCTTGGGGAATTTTGGCCTTTCTAATTCGAACAATGGTGTCGTGTAATACATAATTCAAGAAAGAAGGCAGATTAACTGAATTTTTTTGTTTAAGAACAACTAACAATTTGAGTTTGCAGGGTTTTACCACGTCTTGGCATCCATCACATGTGATGTATCTTTGAATGAACGCTACAAATTATTGCCAAGGTTGTTTTAAGGATGAAGGGTTAATTCCCTTTCCTTTTTGTTCCAATGGTTCTCCTGGGTCCTGGTATGCTGAGATTGCTTCTCGTAGAAGAAGGTGTTTTTTGGTCCACCTTTCTCCCTTTGCTGGTATTTCGGAGACATTCATGATGATTTCCTCTGTGATCGGTATAATCCTTCCTCTGAGTTGGGTATGTCCCTCTTGTAGGTTCTGCAGGAATTCAACTGTTATTTCTGTGTCAAACTCTTGCAGTTTGTTTAGGTATGGCAACTAGCCAACTTGCTGAAGAATGGTGTGAGTTTCATTTGAGATTGGGAAGATAGTGGGTTCATTTTGAAGAGATTTTTCTCCTATGAATGATGTGTTATCTGAACTAATTTCTCCTTCTATATGTGTTTCTTCTGGCCTTGTTGGTTAGAATAAACGCTGCATGCGAGAGAAAAAATAAATTGCAACATTATGTCGTAAATGTATGTAACTCCATATCGTAAATGCAATGATTTTTTGGTCCCATAAGCATATCCAAAGGAAGTTGTGCAGGGAATTCATATTCTTATTATTTATGGATATTTACACCCCCTCTCTGGGAATAAGGGTGTCCATGTCCTTAAGTACAAGAGAGACTAGATCAATCATGAATGCATACGATGGAAAATGTCAGAAATCAGTAATCATAGTTTGTATGAGAGAACGATGTCCATGGACTTGGAGCTCAAGAAAAGAGGTGATATTGCAAAAATCATGAATGTGTGCGGAGAAAAGGTCAAAATTGGAATTTATCATAAGTGTATATCAGGTGGAAATGACCGCAGAATGGGAGGAAGCGATGTAGAAATTATTATGATAGGATGTCCTTATTTAATGGTATGGTATGATGGAAGCATGACAGTGATGGATAATGATTGGTGCCACCATCCCTTAATTCAAACATGAAAGGATAATTGACATTTAATTATGCGGGTAAATAGTATTATCACTTATTCGAGTAGTGCATTTATTTCAGGAATGGATGAAAATAGGAAATAAGGCATATATAAAATTAGTTTCCTATTGTTAGAAAAGTACTCTCATACCACAAGAAGAGCCACTGCTGCCAACAGGCGTTATAGCCTCGACAGGGTTTCTATTTTAACTCGAAAATGAGCCAAAATCCTCTATGTAAAAGTAGATATTTTTCCAATTTTATGGAGAGATCACCGTGTTGGTATGGTGGCCAGATAGTCAAGGTGCCACTCACTGGAGTTGTAACAGAGTGATCAGGTCAGCTCGTGATGAGACCTCTTGTTCTTCAAGCAGTTGGAGCTGTCGAGAAGGTCATTACCCTAGTGTGTTGGACATTGTGGGCATATCACCTGCTAAACCCTTATGATCATGGTAGGTTGGATCGTGATGAGACCCCCTATTCTCTCTTAAAAATTTTCATATAGACATAATATTTCTTTTTAAAAAGCATACATTTTTCATTTTTTTATCAAGAGATTGTTGTGTTGGTGTGGTGGCCAGATAGTCACATTTCCATTCACTGGGATTGTAACATAGTGATTAGGTTGGATCATGATGAGACCTCTTTTCCTTCAAGAATTTGGAGCTGTCGAGAAGGTCATTACCCTGGTGTGTTGGCCATTGTGGGCATGTCACCTATTAAATTCGTATGATCATGGTAGGCTAGCTCATGATGAGACCCCCTATTCTCTTTTAAAAATTTGCATGTAAACATAATAATTATTATTTATACATGAAGGAAGTCTCATTAACTCCTTAAGAGTTAGGGATGGTGTGAGAAGTACAAAAAAGAATGCCAATACAATTAATACTTCTTATTCCTATATCCTTATGTCAAAGGGGAATGCTACTCGAGATTGTAGAAAGATATACCATTATAAGAATATGAATTGTGTGAAAACATGTTTGAGCAGGAGATGTATAGCCCTTCATTACATAAATATACCATGTCAGCTTCCGGAGTAGATATTTCCATCAAAGTTCCAAAGGATCATCATATTAGTAATATTATTGCTTTTCTACTGTTCAGGTGCCAATTCTTGCTCAGAAGTGTCTTTTATAGCTAGGGTGTGGAATGAGGAGTGGGTTTTCGAGAAGAGATCATCAAAAAGAAAGAAGGATCATGATTATAAAGGGAAGAAAAAGAATTAGCTGTTCAATCCGATTGAACAACAAAAACAACACATGACTGTTAAATCCAATTGAACAACAACTGTTCAATTATATTGAACAACAATCGTTCAAAGATTTGAACAACAAAAATAAACACGCAAAAGACACAACTGTTCAATCTGATTGAACAACAGCCGTTCAAATATTTGAACATAAAAAATAAACACACAAAATATATGGCCGTTCAATCTGATTGAACATGAGCTGTTCAATTGGATTAAACAACAGTCGTTCAATGATTTGAACAACAAAAATAAACACGCAAAAGACACGACTGTTCAATCTAATTGAACAAAAACTATTCAATTGGATTGAATAGTAGTCATTCAAAGATTTGAATAACAAAAATAAACACGCAAAAGACATGGTTGTTCAATCCGATTGAACAATAGTTGTTCAATTGGATTGAACAGCAGTCGTTCAAAGATTTGAATAGCAAAAAAAACAACAAAAGACACGGTTGTTCGATCCGATTGAATAATAGTTTTTCAATTGGATTGAACATAAGCCAATCAAAGATTTGAACAACAACAAAAAAACAACAAAAGGCATGGCTGTTCAATCCGATTGAACAATAGTTGTTCAATTGGATTGAACATCAGCCATTCAAATATTTGAATAGCAAAAACAAACAACAAAAGGGACAATGAAGGAAAATGATACAAATTTGAGTATGAAGAATGTAAAACAAAATAAGAAAACTATGAATTGTAGGGAAATTGTATACAATATTACAAAAGGAAGTACCAAGCTCTTATGTACTTAAATTTGTGGGGCTATCACCCCCTACTGCTAAAATTTGGATGGTAGGATCGTTGCATACCTGCTGGCAGAAAGAATCCCTTGTAAGTGGTTTGTGATAGAGGTGCACTCTGTGCCCGTTGACTTGAAATGTAGAACCAAATCCATCTATGGTGGTCAAGGTGAGGGTACCATTGTTGTGTACTTCCTGAATTTCGTATGGACTAAGCCATCTTGTTTGTAACTTTCCTGGAAAGTCTTGGAATCTGGAGTCGTAGAGCAGCGCCCCATCTCCTTTTTGGAATGTCTTATTTTTTATGAGGTTGTCATGCCACTTAGTTCGTTGTTTTTGGATGATTGCAGTGCACTGTAAATCCAGTAGTCGTATTTCATTTAATTCATTTATTTGTTGGAGTCTTCTAATTTGGGCTTATGTCAAGTCTAGCCCTACCTGTTGGGCTGTCCTTAGAGTCTTTATTTTGAATTCGATAGGAAAAATAGGCTCTCTTCCAAATACAAGATGATACAGATAATATCCAGTGGTGTTTCTCCATTTTGTGCAGTAAGCACACAAGGCCTCTGGTAGTCTAGTAGACCAATCCCGACGATGTGTTGATACTGTTTTAGTGAGAATTTCCTTGAGGAATTTGTTGGTACTTTCAACCTGCACGTTTGCCTGCGGGTGGTAGGGAGATGTGACTCTATGGATGATATGGTGGTTCTTGAGGGTGGCCGTAATTTTATTTCCCAAAAATTGTGCCCCTCCATCAATTATCACTTCCCATGGTAAGCCATATCACACAAATAGCCAAAAAAGAAATTAATCACAGATTCTTCTGTAGCTCTTGATAAGGCTACTGTTTCTACCCATTTTGTTATGTAATCTATGGCAACCAATATGTAGGTATTCTGGTTTGATGGCGGGTTGAATGGTCCAACGAAGTCCAGTGCCCACCATTCAAACAGTTCTACTACCAATTATGGTTGTAATGGCATTTCATCAGCTTGGCTTGGGCGACCCATTCTTTGGCAACTATCGAAGGCTTGGACATATTTCTTGGCATCTTTAAAAATTGTAGGCCAATAATAACCCATTTTCAATACCTTGTGCCCCATTCTGCGATCTGCAAAATGGCCACCACAAGGTTCATAATGACAGGCCCATAGAATGTCATAAATCTCATCTTCCCGAATGCATCTGCGTATATGCATAACAACTCCTGTATGAAAGAGGTATCCACCAATCCAAGAGAATCTAGCACTGTGCTAAAAAATTAGCTTATATTCCCTTGATGTTAGATGTCTGGGCAACTTTCCTACTGCCAGGTAGTTTGCTATATCTGCATACCATGGTGTTTTTACCGCTATGATGAACAGATGTTTGTGAGGAAACTGATCGTCCACCGCTAGTGTGTCATCTGATCTGGGAACTCTGGATAGGAAGTTTGCAACCACATTCTCCTTCCCTGTATGTGCTTTGATAGTTATATCAAATTCCTGCAGAAGAAGCAACCAACGAGTTACTCTCCAATTTGTGATTGGTTTATTGGCTAGATATCTAATGGCAGAGTGATCAATATACAGGATTACTTAATAGCCATTTATATAGTATCTAAATTTATTGATTGCATAAATGACAGCCAAGAACTCTTTTTCAGTCACTATATAGTTTAATTCAGCAGGAGTGAGATTATTTTTGATATAATAAATAGCATAGGGATTTTTGTCGTCTTCTTGACCGAGAACTGCCCCTATCACCGTGTCAGATGCATCTGAAGAAATGTGAAAGGGCAGCTTCTAGTTGGGACCGCGTAAGATTGGTGCTGTCGAGACCAGTTTCTTTAAATCTATAAAAGCAGTGTCACATTTATCAGACCAATGGAATTCAACATTTCCAGTTAATGCATACAAGGGCGCATCAATTTGTGAAAAATTATTTATAAACCTGCGATAGTACCCTGCATATCCAAGAAAACTGCGTACCTCTGTCTTTGTAAAAGGATTACTTCTATTTTTTCCTGGTCTACCTGTATTCCAGCTGCATAGATGTAGTGTCCTAGGATTACTCCTTTGGTCATCATCATGTGGCATTTTTCATTTCTTAAACATAATCTCGTAGTGATACATCATTCTAATACCTTTTATAGTGTTTCTAGCGCTTGATCAAAATCATCTCCATATGGGGTAAAGTCGTCCATGTAAATTTCAAGTCCTTCATTTATTAAATCTGAAAAAATGTTGAGTATAGCTCTTTGGAAGGTTGTTGGGGCATTGCATAGTCCAAATGGTAATACCCTGTAGGAAAATGTACCCCATGGGCAAGTAAAGGTTGTTTTATTCTGGTCTTCAGGGGCTATCTGGATTTGATTGTACCCGTTGAACCCACCAAGGAAGGAAAAGTACCCTTTTCCTGCCAATGTATCGAGGACTTGGTCATGAAAAGGAAGGGGGAAGTGGTCCTTCTGTGTTGCTTTATTTAGTTCTCTGTAGTCCACACAGATTCTCCACTTCCGATTCTTCTTAGGAATGACAACTAAAAGAGAGACCCATTTACTGTCTGAGATAGGATAAATGAAGTTTACATCCAGCAGGTTTTGCAATTCATATTTTATAATGTCTTTCAGATGTGTGTTTAGCCTTCGTTGAGGTTACCGAATAGGCCGAGCCTCCTTGTCAGTATAGATGTGATGTGTGTGTAGCTGAGGGTCTATACCCTTCATGTTTGGGTAGTCCCAAGAAAATGATCCTTGATACTTCTATAAAACCTTTATGAGCTTTTGCTTTTGGTCACTATCCAGACTACCATCGATATTTAAGACTTCCCCTGGCTCAATTTCAATTGGTATGCTATTGCGAACATCGATCGTGGGTATGTGTTGATTATCAATGTTTGCCAAGAGGTCTTCTTGTGTTTCATCATCAAGAACTATTTTTAACATTTGGCATTTTAAGTTTCCATACGCAAATGAATGATTCATGAAGTTATTGATTACATCATCTTCAGTTTGATATTTTAGTTCAAGAGCTTCAACTATTATCAGTGGTGAACGGATATTTTGTTCCCATTATGTATGTGGATGCTTGTGAATATTTACCATGGGTAGACTTGGTTTGGCCGACGGGTAAATGATAATGTTTTTTATGGAATCACCTCTAGCAATGGTCATGTTGCATGTCCGACAGCCTATGTAAGCATCGGCTGCTGCTAACTAAGGTTGACCAAGTATCAGGGGGTGTCCGTCCATCCTACTTTTTGGGTTAATAACTAAAAAGTCAGCTCGATATTCCCATGAGTCCTTAGAAACCAGGATGTCTTGTAATATTCCTTCTGGTCTGATAACAGATTTTTCAGAAAGTTCTAGCAAGGTAGCTATGGGTTCTAACGCTGTTATTCCTAAATTCTCGTAGGTCTCTGTAGTTAAGATGTTAATGGCCAACCCTAAGTCAACCAATGTGTTTGGAAAGGAGTGGCCAGAGATTTTCACAGTTACTATGGGCTTCCTTGGATCCTCATATTTCACGGGTGTTTCCTTACCCAACAATAAGTCTGATAGTGCCCCAACCACATGAACAATGGGTATAGTTTTTGCTTTCCTCACCTATTTTTTTTCCGCACAACTCTTTAATTGTCTTGGCATAGATAGGGATGTCTTGTATAGTGTGTAAAAGAGGAATTTTAATGCAAAGGTTCTTTAATTCCCCTAGGATATTGAAATGTGGGGAGACTATCAGCCTAGGGAGTGTTAATATTTCAAGGAATGGATGGGGATAAATAATAAGGTTTTTAGGTCTCCCTTGGTCAACCATTTCCCTTCCCCGCTCTACCTTTGTTTTAGTCATTGTTGTTTGTCTAGGCTCTGTTGGAGTTCCATGTAGGGTTGTATCCTCTTTTGGTGAAATAACATGTCTTGATCTCAGCCTTAGTTCATTGCATTGCTTTTGTTCAGCTTCGGGGTTTGGATTCTTAACAATTTGAATTAGCTGAACTGACCTGTTGTTAGGATTAGGATTGGGTTGAGCTGGCAATTGAGGTCACATGATAGGCTAAGGGTTGTGTTGGACTGGGTATGGAGTTGGTAATGTAGGTTGATTTTTCACCCGTGTCCCCATCGGTAGGTTGGTCATTCCCAGAGGTTGTTGCCATTTCTGAGGCCAATTTGTGGCTTGTGGAGGGGAGGTTGGCCATTGGGATTGATAGGGATTTTTTTTCCAGTAAGGGGGAGAACAAGGAAAACTTGGCCAATTATTACCTGAAGAGGGTTTTGTTGGCCACTGAGGCAAAGGAAATGATTGAGATGGCCAATTAGAGAAAGGTGATTGGTTCGGCCAAGCCGTTGCAGGTTTTTGTTGGTTAAACCACGGAGAAGAAGAGAATTGAGGCAGGTCTTGTGGCATACCTTGTCGTGCTTGCCATTGTCGACGCTGGTTTATTAGATAGATTATTTCTGTCTCTTCTTCTGTTTCTTTAAAAAATTCTTTCAGCCCTGGAAGCGGAGGGCAATGGTCAGTGGCGTGATCCTTGGTACAAATAGCACATGTCTGGACCATGTATAATGGACATTCTCGTTGGTTTTTCTTCTTCCAACAGTGTGGGCAATGTCTAATGGACATTCTTCTATAGCTTGCTTCTGCTTGGCTTGTAGGACATCTAGCTATGTTGTCAGGGTGCCCAAGATATCAGTTTTGAAATCTTCTAAAATATTACTAAATTCTTCTCTGGTCACGTTGCCACTGGACTGCTTAGGGTTCCTTGTAGCTGAGTCTCGTCTAGTGGGCCTACTTCGCATACTACCCCAAGAACACCTGATACATAGCGAAATAATATCATCATATTCTTCTTGATAGATGTCCCCTTTCCCCATTATGTTAAGTGTTCCAATCCATTCTTCTTTCATTCCCTTAATCATTGTTGCTTTTAAGATATCTTTAGACAGTGCAGTATATGGAGACCTTTGTAAGTTATATTGAAATATTTCGACGTATTATTCTAATGTATAATTTTACTTTGTAGTCATATTGAAGATTTCATATTCTAATTATTGAGTTCGGTAATAGTCTTGATAATTGTTAAGAAAAGTGTTCTTCATCTGGTCCCAGTTATTAATGGTTCCTCCACCGAGCCCCATGAACCAGCGTAATGTTGCTCCCTTCAAGGTAGAGGGAAATAGTTTCAGTTTCTGAGGGTTAGTGGTATAGTCATATCCCCTACATAAGACATTGAATTCAAATAAAAATGCATCAGTATCTTCCGAGGTCAACCCATGGAAGGTGGGAATGTTTTTTAATGGAATGGATTTCATAGGGGCATTTGCAGCTGGATCAACAATGGGATATTCTAATGTTGATGTCTGCCTCTAGTTCTGGTTCTGGTTGCTTATCATTTGATAAAATATATGCCAATAATCTTCATGGATTTCTTATTTTGGAGGAATAATATTATTGGAATTAGGGAGTGGATGTGGAGGAAGCCTTACAACACTTCCCTGATCTAGGATGTTGGGTGTCTCTATTTCACCCACTCTCAGGGGATCTAGGCTCTCAATTTATTACCTGTACTGCACTGTTGGTTTCTCCTTCTCCTTCCTGTAAATTGCAAGAACCTCCCTCTCTCGAAGGGTCAAGACTTAAGTGATCAGTAGTCTGAAGGCTTTGTTCAGACCCTTTTGTTTCACTATGAATCTTGGTGTGGGCTGTAGATGGTGAGGCTGCTGCCTGAGGGAGTGTAGTAGGACCTTGAGTAGGAATAGTTCTGGGTCTTATGGATGCCTGGGATTCAGCCTTCTTAATGATTTCGTTTATATATGTTGTTCTACCAAGGATCACCAGTCCTTTGGGTTTTTTGGATTTAAGTGGGGGATTTTGATTTGTTTCTATATTTTTCTTCCTAGTCATAAAACAAGAGCACCTATCTTACTAAACTCTCCACAATTGCTAGAAAGTGGGCTAGAGAACAAGTTTTTTCTTGTTAGTACGTAGGTTCTTACCTATCGTTTTCAATACCCATTCTTTGCAGCAAAAGGGAAAAGAAATAAAGGACATCACTCTTAAGCACTCTCCCCGGCAATGACACCAAAAATGTTGGGTCATAAAGATGACTGTTACAGGAAACTTCAATGCTTCTCATTTAATTATTTACCTAGGGCAAGTGATATTATTCCAAGACTGTAAGCACAGTATATGCAAGTGATATCAAAGGAAAAATACTCTAAATTACCATTAGAAAGACTATCTAATTCTCGAAGTTCAATAAAATAAAATTGGAAGGGAATTATAGAATGGTTTTGACTACTTTGTTCTAGGCATATGCAGATATGACTATTCCAACTGAAAAGAGAAAACTACGATTGAACAACATATTGAGACGAATTGAACAACAATCCTAATAAATTGAACAACAACTCTAATAAATTGAACAACAATTTTTATCTAAATTTTGCAATGGAATTATCTTTTGAATAAATAAGTACAATCTATCTAAATCAAACATCAACCAGACGCTTCACAATAATAATGAAAAGATCCAACTTTAACGATGTGCAGATTTTAACAACAGTTATGCTGAAACTAATCAAACAAGTATAAAAGCATTGGGAAATGATGAAAGAATATAAAAAATTATGAAAACATTGATTGTAAGAAAGAAAGCATGAATGATGAACTATTCTAATGAAAGTGAAATCTGTAGCATCTTATGTTCACAATTCAACCAATTAAATGATATCTCACAAAATGAACTAGATGACTTGAAATGCAAGTTTTGTAATTAAACGTATAGCACATAAGTAGCGGAGAAAACTCCTAGGGCTGGGCCCAAAGCCACCAGAAGTCTACCACTGCGGAAAAATCAGAGATTGACTATTCAAAAACACCAAAATATTTATTAAGTTGGAGATTAATACATTATACAACTGGAAAATTCTGTCCTGATACGTCTATTACAGAAGAAAGTTTCCATTAAGGTCTTCCTATCTTGTTTTTCTTCGGCCTTTTAAAGGCGAATTCAATAGTGGTAACAGGTCCTTTCCATATGGGATCTTGCTGCTCTTGATTTTCGTTTGAGTCCCACGAGCGTGGATGTGCCTTTCCATCTTCTGCCGACCCATGGGAGCCATCATGATCCCATTTTCCTCTCTTGTCAGCTGTATTTCGGCTATCATTAGTTCAGATACTTTTTTTCCCTGTTAATAAAGATACCACAAGTCAATTTTCCGTTATTAAACATCCATTTTATCATCAGTTCATTTTGTCCTGACTTTACATTAGTTCCCTTTCCATTATTTATAAGATGAGGGGAAAATTCGTAGAAGTAAATAATAATTCATGGTAAAGAAATGGTGAAACGTACCTTATTATTGACCCAACACCATGCATGATTCAGGAGATGCATGAGAAAGAGGAGGTAGATTCCAACGTTGGTACACTTGGAGAAGAGCAACCATCACTCTTACCAGCAGTTGGAGAGATCATTGCACCAGCAGAAGAAACTCTTGTGATATTGCAAGATGTTTCTGAATCTCAGTTGATCCAAGGCATGCATCCATTTCCATCTCATATTGTTTTAGTACCTCTTATTGAAACTTATGGGGATAGGCCATTAGGGCCAATGCATAACCAAGGGTTAGAACAACATGTTGATTTTAAGCAGCAACATATCACTACATAGAGGACCCTTGATCTAATCAAGGAGGAGATGAAAAACTATCCCATTTTGTCATTGATAGACTGCATTCTACCTTTTGAGTTGAAATGTGGCATTTCAGAAGATGGGATAAGCATGATCCTATGTACAATGGCTTGCTATGAGTTAAACATTGTGCCTTGCTTTGAGACAACATATGTATCACCTTGCAGATCTACAACACTGTTAAGGAGATGTAGTGAGAAGAGGAGGACCCATTCCTTATGGGAGAAATCATATGGTAGCTTCATTCATGAAGCAATGGAGAAAATGATGATAGATGGTAGAAATATTGATATGGGAAATATTTTCCCCTTTCTAGATGACACTTTCTCAATGAGCATCTCACAACTCAAAGAGGAACTTCTACCTGCAACAGATCCAAAACCTCATTGGTTTTGGAAGGCCATTGATGAGAAGCAAGTCTCATTAATATATCTCATTGGAGGTGCACTTCAAAATTTCATGGAGTGAAACTTTCTTAATCATTTTAAGGTGGATGGTATTCTACAAAGGGAGGATACCATGTTTATGCAGAACATCATTCATCATCCACATTAGGATGAGTGGGTGAGGATGATAAGAAAGGGGTTGCAATACCACTTGAAAAAATATGACATGGGCCAGAAAGAAGCTTGGTTACGCTAGTTTCTCTTGGGTGAGTTTGGTTACTACCCAAAGGCTCCTATTTTTTTGATCCATGCCGTGAAAAACACTCATATAATGAAGAAGGAGGCATGGTTAAGTTGGCTGCTCTTGGGTGAGTATGGTTACCACCAAATATCTCATATTTTCTTGACTCATGTGTTGTGTATCAATGATAGTATTCAGCAAAGAAAGGCATGTTCATTTTGTTTATCCTTAAGAGAGTTTGGCCATCACATGACATCTCCTATGTCTATTTGTTTTGTATTATATAAAACTTTCCATGGTACTCTCATGATGTGTATTGATGGTGTTTTCTTGTATGGGACATTCCACATGTATATCAATATGTTTTTACTCCATGATACACATGAGGAGGTGAAAAGGCAACAAGATCTCTTGTTTCTTTGGTTTCTTTTGGGGGATTTTGGCTTGTCCATCTTGCATGGTGGAGATGGCAGCAAAGGGCCTTACTCTGATGGTTACTATTGGGAGAATATGGTTTGTAATATTTTTCTACCCATATATCTCTATTTTTTCTTTTGCATAATTTTGGAATGATGCTTGGATCCAACAAGGCCAACAAGGCTAAAGATGAGGGCATGTCAATGCTCAATATACTTCATGAAACATGGGATGAAGAAATGCTTTGTGAGATGGGACTTTTCGTTTGTGGGAAGAACCACTTTATTTTATGTATCCCATGTATTGATGATGATGTTGGACAACATATGGTTGTCACTTGGCACTTATTGGGGAAAGAAGGGCATCTAACTATACAGTTGGAGGTCATTCTATACATTCTCGAGGAGACAATTTTGGAACCAAACATGCATAACACATTGCAAAAAATGGAGGAGGCCTTCCTTATGTGGATTCCATTTGGAGGGGAATGGATGGCTCTACAACTACTTTTGCAGTTGCTTGAGGACAAGAAACATTTTTCTAGGGAGGACTGTAATATTCCCAAATTTTCACATGATATTTGGAATATTAGAGTTCTTAATTTTATTAATTAATTAAGTAAATAAAAGGGTGGAGGGGCCCATTATCCTCAAGATGAATAAAGATCCACTTTTTATGTGTGAATGTGGATTAACTAAACATAGATCCACATAATTGAGTAGTGGAGTAGTTACTAATGTGAAAGGAGTGGAGACCATGTCTCATTAATGAGATAGATCATAGAGGTTGAAGTAGTCAACTGAGATCATCATGGAGGGAATTTAATGTAAGATCATAGAGAATTCATGATGAAGTGATGGAGGAATTAGTGAATTTAATGCATACATAATGGAGAGGGTGCAAATTTCATGTAGACATGATGGAGGACTTGGAGAGACAACGCAGTCAACCATGGAGGATTATGTCCACCTAAACAATGCAGTTTAGAAGTGGGCCAGGGCTTTGGAAGGCTCACTTTGTATATAAAGGAGATGAAGGCAACATTGGAGGCATGCTTCAGTTTATGATTTGATGGTCTGTTTAGATCAAGATTTTCCAGGTGACATTTCCATGCATTATTATGCTGTTTAGCTAAGTTTACAGTGCTTTTTAGCACAGGGTGTTCCTGAGCAGGAATCCCACCCTTACCCATAGGGGACTTGTGTGCCTACTATGGGAATGTTATTTTGAGCTGCCATTCATATTCATTAATTGGTGCAACACCATTTCCACTCTCTGCAGAACACATACCTTCAGGACTTATGCAATTTCTGAAGATCGGTTTGGGAGGAGGAGGTTGTCTTCAATATATCAGCTGGAGAAATGGTGGAGGATTATTCCTATCATCTTGAACTTCAATATAAGCAATCCCAGGGACTCATTTCAGATATGGCATTATGCCAAAATTTATTGACCTCCTATCAACAACAATCCCATCAAGCATTGCGCAGTCTATCATTGTAGATCGTGAGGAGGAAGGAAGTTGCTAGCATTTCATCTTGTAATCCTGTGAGGGATCATACCCTCACATTTCCATCACTGTTTCCATCAACCTAGAGGTTATTGTAGCACATTTCAGCATGAATTGAGTCTCTCCCTCTTGTACAACACATTTTTCCCAGCAGCTACATCTTCAGTTGCTGCATCTTGAAGGAGGAGGAAGAATAGACAAGATCTAATGCTCCTAGCTTGGAGATCTGAAGGAGGGATTAGCCCTCAAAGATCAAATCTGTTTATATAACACATTTGAGCCATCTTTGTATCAGATCTAGCTTTAGATATTCATAACCCAACAGTCAAAGGATCAAACCCCAGGAGGGTGATTTTCCAAAGTCATAGGTCTGGAAAATCCTTTCTGGGTTATCTTAGGTTCCCATCACATTGGCCAGATATTGAATCTTGGCATCATCAGAGCTCCTGAGCTCCATAGATCTACATTTCCCTTTGCAGTAGATACATGTACATCATCATCAAAGGGTAAAATGCAGTATTGCTTCCTATAGCTCTACAGTTAAGTAGTGCTAGTTGTAACATGTTTGCAGGGTTATTCTAGGCCACCTCTTTGGCTAGAGTACTTCTATTTTACAGTGTTGTAACTATAATCCATCTCCACATAATAAAATGGCTCAGATTATCTCTATATTTTGATGTTGTCTTTAGATTAATTGTTTTTTTTTCTTTTGTTCAGCTATTGTGTTTTATTATTATTGCATTCTCCCTTTTGGGATATTACAGTGGTATCAGAGCATGTTCTTTGGCTCAGCTTATGGACACTTCATCTTTTGCATCAAAAGAAGAAGAAGATAGTAGAGATCTACTATAATGGAGGGATTAATTTTTGCTGCATATTTCTTGAGAAAAATGAAGGATCTCTCCAAGGAGATCAATGAGATGAAGGAAGAAAGGAAAAAATAAACCTCAAGAAGGTTTCAAGATGAAGAAGGTCCTAGTACTTCTTATCAGCAACAGAGAAGACCGAAGAATCATAGATCTCCTCATAGATCTATTATGCCCACTTTATCTAAAGAAGGTGAATGGTATAGAAATGAAGAAAGGAAATAACCTGAGACTCATGAGACTCCCAGTTATCTTGAAGAGTACAAATCATAGTCTAGAGCATTCAAGGAGAGTCTAACTCTCCAACAATTCTTCCAAATCAAAGAAGAAAGAGGATCCTATAGCAGCAATAGAAGGAAGAGGCACAATAGATTCTATTTGCCTACAGTTGATGGACCTTCTTCAAGCATTGTTAAGGCCTTGAGGAAGGAGATAGATGCATTTTTAGGCTACATCCTGTGGCTGAAAAATAGTCTATCCACATTGCAACACTTCATATTCTAGGTGAAGCCAATGATTGGTGTTTTGGTCACATGGAGCATGCAGAGGTGACCAAATATTCATATTTCTTTCACAAGTTGAGGAAGAAGTTTGATGTGAGAAAACCAGAGATGTGTCACAAAGAGAAATTTCCTAAAAAAACAAAGGAGGATGTCAATCTTGTCACTCTGGACAAAGATTCACTACCTTCATCAACAACTATAGAAGCACTTGCATCCAGAGAAGAGTCACTTGTAACTTTTCAAGATAGTCTTGAGCTCTTGACACATAAAGTCCCATGCATGATTCAGGAGATGCATGAGAAATAGGAGGTAGATTCCAGTGTTGGTGCACTTGGAGTAGAGCAGCCATCACTCTTACTAGCAATTGGAGAGATCACTGCACCGACAGAAGAAACTCTTGTGATCTTGCAAGATGTTTCTAAATCTTAGTTGATCCTCAGTATGCATCCATTTCCATATCATATTGTTTCAGTACCTCTTATTGAAACTTATGGGGACGGGCCATCAGGGCCAATGCATAACCAAGGGTTAGAACAACATGTTGATTTGAAGCAAAAATATATCACTGTGCAGAGGAACCTTGATCTAATCAAGGAGGATATGAAAAACTATCCTAGTTTGTCATTGATAAACTACATTCAACCCTTTGAGTTGAAATGTGGCATTTCAGAAGATGGGATAAGCATGATCCTATGTACAATGGCTAGCTATGAGTTCATCATTATGCCTTTCTTTGAGACATCATATGTATCACCTTGCAGATCTACAACAATGTTAAGGAGAAGCAGTGAGAAGAGGAGGACCCATTCCTTATGGGAGCAATCATATGGCAGCTTCATTCATGAAGCAATGGAGAAAACAATGATAGATGGTAGACATCTTGAGATGGGAAATATTTTCATGTTTCTAGATGACACTTTCTCAATGAGCATATCACAACTCAAAGAGAGACTTCTACTTGCAGTAGATCCATAACCTCATTGGTTTTGGAAGGCCATTGATGAAAAGAAGGTCTCGTTAAGAGATCTCATTCGAGGTGCACTTAAACATTTCATGGAGTGAAAATTTCTTCACCAGTTTAAGGTGGATGGTATTCTACAAATGGAGGAAACCATGTTTATGCAGAACATCATTCATCATCCACATTAGGATGTGTGGGTGAGGATGATAAGCAAGGGGTTGCAAGACCACTTGCAGAAATATGACATGGGCTAGCAAGAAGCTTGGTTATGCTATTTTCTCTTGGGTGAGTTTGGTTACTACCCAAAGGCTCATACTTTTTTTATCCATGCCCTGAAAAACACTCATATAATGAAGAAGGAGGCATGGCTGCGCTGGCTTCTCTTGGGTGAGTATGGCTACCACCCAATAGCTCATATTTTCTTGACTCATGCCTAGTGTATCAATGATAGTATGCAGCAAAGAAAGGCATTTTAATATTTGTTTTCCTTGAGTTTGGCCATCACATGACATCTCCTATGTCTATGTGTTTTGTATTGTATAAAACTTGGCATGGTACTCTCATGATGTGTATTGATGGCGTTTGCTTGTATTGGGATGATGTGACATTCCACATGTTTATCAGCATGTTTTTACTGCATGATACACATGAGGAGGTGAAAGTGCAACAAGATCTCTTGTTTCTTTGGTTTCTTTTCAGGGATTTTGGCTTATCCATGTTGCATGGTGGAGGTTGAGGATGGCAGCAAAGGGCCTTACTCTGGTGGTTACTACTGGGAGAATATGGTTTGACATATTTGTCTACCCATATATCTCTATTTTTTCTTTTGCATAATGTTGGAATGATGCTTGGATCCAACAAGGGAAACAGGGCTAAAGATGAGGGCATGTCAATGCTCAATATACTTCATGAAACATGGGATGAAGAAATGCTTTATGAGATGGGACTTTTCCTTTGTGGGAAGAACCACTTTATTTGATGTATCTCATGTATTGATTATGATGTTGGGTAGCATATGGTTATCAATTGGAACTTATTGGGTAAAGAAGGGCATCTAATTATACAGTTGGAGGTCATTCTATGCATTCTTGAGAAGACAAATTTGGAACCAAACATGCGTAACACATTGCAGCAAATGGAGGAGGCCTTCCTTATGTGGAGTCCATTTGGAGGGGAATGGATGGCTTTGCATATACTTTTGTAGTTGCTTGAGGACAAACAACATTTTTCTGGGGAGGACTGTAATATTCCCAAATTTTCACATGATATTTGGAATATTAGAGTTCTTAATTTTCTTAATTAGTTAAGTAAATAAAAGGCTGGAGGGACCCATAATGCTCAAGATTAATAAAGATCCACTTTTTATATATGAATGTGGATTAACTAAGCATAGATATACACAATGGAGTAGTGGAGCAGCTACTAATGTGAAAGGAGTGGAGATCATGTCTCATTAATGAGATAGATCATAGAGGTTGAATCAGTCAACTGAGATCATGGAGGGAATCTAATGTAAGATCATAGAGCATTCATGATGAAGTGATGGAGGAAGTAATGCATTTAATGCACACATAATGGAGAGGGTGCACATTGCATGTAGACATGATGGAGGACTTGGAGAGAGAATGCAATCAACCATGTAGGATTATGTCCACCTGAAAAACGCTTTTTAGAGGTGGGCCAGGGCTTGGGAAGGCTCAATTTGTATATAAAGGAGATGAAGGCAACATTCGAGGCATGATTCAGTTTATGATTTGATGGTCTGTTTAGATCAAGATTTGTCAGGTGACATTTCCATGCATTCTTATGCTGTTTAGCTAAGTTTCTAGTGTTGTTTAGCACAGGGTGTTCCTGAGCGGGAATCCCACCCTTACCCATAGGGGACTTGTGTTCCTACTTTGGTAAGGTTATTATGAGCTTCCATTCATCATCAGGCATTTGTGCCGCACCATTTCCACTCTCTGCAGAACACATAACTTTATGAATTACACAATTTCTAAAGATTAGTTTGGGAGGAGGAGGTTTTCTTTAGTATATCAGATGGAGAACCGGTGGAGGATTATTCCTATCACCTTGGACTTCAGGATCAGAAATCACAGTGCCTCATTTAAGATCTGGCATCAGCCCAAAATTTATTTACCTCCTATCAACAACAATAACATTGTGTACTGCACTTACTTTTGATATATTTTTCAGCGAATGAAAGTCAAAGGTCGAATTCTACACGGATTCCTATGTTAATTGCTTTGGAGATGTGATTTATTTGTTTTGTAATTTATCTTATATAACAATCATGATTTGAAATGTGTCTTCTTGTTTAGTTGAAAAAATATATTGAGTTAGAACTCACTTCAAATATTGCTTTGTTTCAATTTTCTAAACATTTATGTTTTCTACTAAAATGACATTTAGAATTCATTTTGTTGTCTGATGCTCTATGTGTCATTTTCCATTTATCTTCAAATCACCCTCATACAATGCATTTGACTGAAAAAATCCAAAGAGACTACATACCTTGCCCCCGTGGAGACTCCTCTTTCTCTTTATCTAATCACTGGAAAGATAATCAACTTGACATGAATCCATGCCCAATGGATATATATTCCTTCCTACCACCAAGCCTATAAAGATTATACCCCACTAAGCACCATACCTATCCTAACATCTAAGTGATTGAAACTTTTAGATAGAGAGAGCCCTCTCTAAATTTGGAAGGCTAGATTCCAAATTCCAAGTGGTTTGTGGTTACCTCTAAGTTTCTCTATTCAACCTAGAGAAATTAGAGAGTGCTAACATAGTGGCACCGTTGCCGGGGAGCAAAAGGTTCCATCCTCCCCAAGAAATATTATCAAAGTTTTAAATTATATTGTTGATGGTGGACAATAGTTAGACACATTAATGTTGTACCATTCACCTAATGACTCTAATAAAGTTTCAACCCGATCCAAAGACTCCACTGGCAGTAGGATCTAGAAATCATTGTTTTATTTGCAACTTTATTGGCCGGAAATGAATTTAGTTGCGAGGTATGTGCCCATGAATTGTACTCACATTCCTGGTTTTCCAAATTGAATTCCTTCTATATATTGGTAAAATTATTTACCGATATTTAAAGATCAGGTAGGAGATGATGATGTTCTTCACTTGGTTAAATTTCACATGCATGTGCGTAGACTTAAGGTTCAATTTCATGAAGACTGCCTAATGAATATGTTTATGGTTACCTTGGAGGAAAAGTGAATATCATGTTACGAACAATTTCCAGTTGCTAATTTATGTTGTTTAAAATATTTTCATACAATATTCTCTAAATTTTTTAAAGAATCCTTTCCATATTTTTTGCTGGTTCAAAATTGTTGTGGACATTTTGAGTGTTTCATTGAAAATTTGGAAAACTTGTATGAATTTAATGGGTTCATGGATGATGAAATTTTATAGGCCTTTCAGGACAATTCTTTTCAACATTAAGAAGAAATGTCAGAGGGTAGTTGTCAAGATATTCAGGAAAATTTCCAATAGACAAGGGTTTCTTCTTTAGCTGAAAATGAAGTCGATTATAATATTGATGTTGAATCTTGTGCTTTTTCTCCTAATTTTTATGGACATATAAAGTAACCTTGTCAATTTTAAAGAAGCCAAGAAAAAGATCAAGATATTCATTTGATTTTTTCTTTAGCTCATTCATATTCTGAATCTTTGTTTCAAGAACAAGCCTGTGAAAATCAAAGTTTTTAATTTGCATGCATAGAAGTTTTAGACAGTGAATTTATTCTAGATGATAATTACCAAAAGTTGCAAGAAAATTGTTGGAAATACTGAGGGAGGGGGGGGGGGGAATCAGTATTCCTTTCAATTAGTTAATCTTCAATTATTATCAATGTTTTTACAATGATAGCAACAAAAAAGAGGAACACCAATGCACATAGTTTTTAAGGTGGAAACCCACTTCGGGACAAAAACCACCTAATGCTTTTCTAATAATTCATTAATATTCAACTCCAATTGAAAATAAAGCTCCAACTTCCTAGAATCTAGAAAAGCATTCTTCTCCAGCTCCCACTGGATGGATGCTCCAACGCCCGAGATTCTTCAGTAGTCAACTGAATAGATGCCCCATCACCCAATGAGCTACAACTCACCCTAGCACCACCCTACCACCCTATAGAAGAATAAAAGAAGAATGGACTCCCATACCAGGGAAAATGGTCCACTTTACAATGATATAGAATGATGCAGAAGAAGAAGATATACTAGACCATAACCCCAACTTTGACACAACCACATAATGATGATCCTAGACCTCCCAACACTGCCTCTTACACCCTTGGAAAAAAGACACTAGTACAATTTGTACAATAATTTATTTACAATGATTGTATGCAATGATGCCCACTTGAAGCCTTCATATGATGAAATTCTTGCTGTTGTTATGCACCTTTGTTGCTGCTCTTGTCATGCTACCCTCTGCTGCACCTTGCTTTGCTTTGTTGCTGTAGAAATTCTGGTCCTTTGCCACCCTTGACAACACATGATCTAGCTTTTTCTTGCCTTCTAGGAGCTCGATATTGAATCTGATTTATCTCTATTATTTCAGATCCTCAATATCTGATTTTCGGTCTTGTAGTAGTCCTCTGAGTTGTCTTTCCAATGCCACAGGTCTAACCCCAATTTGGATTCTTCAAGGGGGAGTTATACCCAATCTCTCAGAATGCCCTAATTATGGACTGTTTCAGTAGAGCGCACTTGTACGGCGTGCCACATGTCACTGTTTCTTCATTTGGCTCTGAAATTTATAAAGAGAAAATTAAATACTATGTACTATCTGCTAATTTTTACGAAATTCCAATCCGATACTTAGAGAGAGATTTATGACGAATTTACAAAGGTCACTTCTTTGAGATGAATTTCGGGAGCCTGCAAAAACCTTGACTTCCACAGATCATATCTCCAAAAATATTGTGCACCTTGATCTAAAATATTTATAACAGCTTCCTTAGGATTTCAGCTTCGCCTCATAAAAATTTCAGCTTCTGAACCTTTGTAGAAAAAAATTTAGAGCGCAAATGCCACGATGACCTGTTTTAGATGGTCGAATCCCTTGCCTAAGGAGGAAATGAAGATCACAATTTATATAAATGCTTAATTTGAGAGGGGCTTCAACAAGCGAATGTGGGAGGGATTTTAGGAGCTTAAAAAATATTAATTATGACTTTTCAATGACCCATGCCCCAACCCCATGGGGTTTTAGCCCACTAACTGGGGTTACAAACTTCAAACATGAATATCTCTCAAACCGTGAAGAATTACATGGCGTGCCATATATCAATGGAAACATCTCGACAAGTAGAAACCATACAAATAATTATTGACCCAGAATATATTAATTTGGTAGGTCAAAATTCCCATTCAATATTGGGTTAGCCCCTGGTGTTGCTTGGGTTGACATCAATGACAACCGATGATCAACAATCTCCCCCTTTGGCATTGATGGCAACACAAGTACTCCCCCTGCGATCATGACACGTCTTCCTACAACATTTTCTCCCCCTTTGACATCAATGGAAACGGGTAACTCCCCCTGAAACACAACCATCTTGCGGACCTGTACGCACTTCCACTCCCGCTAACACACAACCATCCTGCAAACCTGTAGTCTAATGAGAACTTGGGAGAATGCCAAGCTTTTGATGAATATATTCAAATGCTTCATGAGGTAAAGTTTTAGTGAAGATATCAGCAATTTTTTCTTTTGTACAAACATACTCAAGTTTGATATTCTTTTCAGTGACTTGTTCTCTAACAAAATGATATTTGATCGGAATGTGTTTTGTTTTTGAATGCATGACAGGATTCTTGGAGATGCTGATGGCACTAGTGTTGTCATAGAATATGGGAATAGGCTCACTGAATTGTACTTGAAGATCTTGCAAAGTTTGTTTCATCTATAAAAGGACTTGAGTACAACATGATGCTGCTACAATGTATTCTACTTCAGCTATAGATAACGAGATTGAAGTTTGCTTTTTTCTCAACCATTATACGAGACAACCACCTAGATAGAATGTTGCTCCACTAGTACTCTTACGATCATCAATTCTTCCTGCCCAATCTGCATCTGTAAAGGCTTGAATAATGAGATTGTTACCCTTGGGATACCACAAGCCATATTCTTCTATGCCCTTTAGATATTGAAGAATTATTTTGACGACAATAAAATGTGATTATTTTGGTGCTGCTTGGAATCTTGCTACTTATCCAACTGCTTGCATAACATCTGGTCGAGAGGCTGTTACATATAGAAGACTACCAATCATAGATCTGTACAACCTCTGATCCACATCCTTAGATGAGTCATCTATGCTCAATTTGCAACCTGTTACCATCAGAGTAAGGACGGGTTTGCAATCTTCCATTTTGAATTTCTTGAGCATTTCCTTGATGTACTTGGCTTGACATATAAATATTCCTTTCTGTTGCTGAGATATTTGAAGCCCTAAGAAGTATGTCATCTCACCAAGTAAAGACATCTCAAACTCACTTTGGATCTTTGTAGAAAATTTCTTACTTAGTCGATCATCATTGCTACCAAATATTATATCATCCACACATACCTCAACGATTGTTAAAATACCTTTTTCTATTTGTACATAAAGATTTCTATCAACAATACCTTTCTTGAACCCTTGTTGATGTAGATATCCATCAAGATGAGCATACCATGCTCTTGGAGCCTGCTTGAGACCATATAGAGCCTTCTTTAACCTGCAGACATAGTCTTCTTTTTGTGATAGTAGAAAACCTTCAGGTTGTTCAATGTAAACTTCTTCTTCTAATTATCCATTCAGAAATGCTGACTTAACATCCATTTGGTAGACTTTGATTTTTCTTGAACATGCATAGGCGAGAAACATTCGGATGGCTTCCATTCTGGCAATTGGTGCAAATTTTTCGTCGAAATCAAATCCTTCCACTTGTGCATAGCCTTTGCAAATAAATCTTGCTTTGTTTCTAGTAACCTACCCATCTTCATTCAATTTGTTCCTAAACACCCATTTAGTCCCAATGACATTTTTATCTTTTGGTCGTGGAACTAATTCCCAGGTGTTATTCTTCTCAATTTGATCCAATTCTTCATTCATAGCTGCTACCCAATGTTCATTCTGGCTAGCTTCCTCAAAACTACTAGGCTTAAAGGTTGCTAGAAAAGAAACGTGAGCTTGATGTGATGAACGAAGCTGTCAACCTTCATTTATGTCACCAATGATTTGATTTGATGGATGGTTATTTTGAATCCACTCTTTTGTTTTCCTTGGAGGAGCTTCTTGTTGTTGTTCTAGTATATCTTGATGATCATTGTTTACTTCTTCCTCGTTGATAGTTGCTTCTTGTTCTACAATTTTATCTGTGTCTTTTTTAGCCTCCGTCTCAAGTTTCAAAGATTCTAGATCCTCATCATTACTCGCTAGAACACCATCTTCGTCAAATGTAACATTTATGCTCTCCACTATCTATTTTCGTCTTAGATTATAGCATTTATAGGCCTTTCTTTTGCGTGAGTAACCAATAAAGATACCTTCATCAACACGTGATTCAAACTTACCCAAATTTTGGTCTTCTCTTTTGATATAACATTTTCTTTCGAAGATTCTGAAATATTTTACATTAGCTAGTTTTCCTTTCCATAATTTAGATGGAGTCTTATTGCAATTATTTCTGAGAAGACTTCGATTGATAATGAAGACTGTCGTATCAATTGCTTGAACCCATAATTTTTCATCCAATTTTGAGTCCTTCAACATTTTTCTACCCATTTACTGTACAGTTCTATTCTTTCTTTCAGCAACTCCATTTTGCTGAGGTGTTTTTGCTGTTGAAAATTTCCTTTTTATTTCATTTTCGTCACAATATTTCTGAAATAATTTGGAAGTGAATTCTCCACCATTATCTGATATTAAACACTTTATTTTCAAATCAGTTTCATTTTCAACCAACTCCTTGTAGATCTTAAAGCACTCAAATGCTTCAGATTTTTTCTTTAGGAAACTGATGCTGTCATCCTGGTATAGTCATCTAACATTAACATGAAATATAATTCTCCGTCTAAGCCTTTTGTTCTCATAGGACCACATAGATCAGTATGTATCAATTCCAATGGATGTGATGCAAAGTGTTCTTTTTTTTAAAATTGGACTTTTGTCTTCTTGCCATGCTGACATGCCTCACTTAGTGTATTGGAAGGTTTTGAGATTTTCGGCATTTCTTGTACTGCTTTCTTTTTTCTTATCCTGACAAGATTGTCAAAGTTTATGTGACCCATTCGTTTGTGCCATAACCAGCTTTCATCTTCTTTGGCTAGTAGACATGCTTTAGTTGCTTCATCCAGAACATATATGTTGTTTGGAGCTCGACTTGCTGTAGCCACAATTTTACCATACCCGCCTTTCCTGATTTCAAATTTTGTGGAGTTGAATAGGATTGTGTGTCCTTGATCACATGTTTGTCCAACACTGAGTAGATTGTGATTCATGTTTTCGACCAATAGAACATTATTGGGTATAACATATTTGCTTTCGAGAGTGACGGTACCTGATCCTATAACATTTGAAGATCCATCATTTCCAAAGGACATGGCTCCATCCTTCTTCTCTTTTAGAGATACAAATTTCCTTCTGTCTCCAGTCATATGCGTTGAGCAACCACTGTCAACATACCACACATCTTTATTTTTTTGAGCCTTGAGAGCAAGAGCACAATTATCTGTCTTATTCTTCTTCCATGTTCATTCATTTTGTGGCTTCGAAGATTCTTCTGGAGGATTTTCAAGTCTGCAGTCTCTGGCTATGTGTCCAAAGTTTTGACATTTGTAACATTCCATATTATTTCTTAAATGTTCAAATCTATTGATGTTTTGTTGAGCCCTGGGAGGTTCATATTTGAAGAATCTCTTGGAATTGTATTGGTTCCTAGGGTACGTGTGACATTCTACAACTTTATGACCAAATTTTCCACATGAATAAAAATAGCCATGAAAAATATGTTGGTACCTAGATGAAAATCTTCATCGAGGAATCGTCTTCCAAGGATGTGCTTACGAATCTTGTCCAATGAAGTCTACATGTATGTCAGATCTCATAGGTTCATTGTATTTTGTTGTAGAATGTCCTGCTTCTTCTTCTTTGTAACTGAGGCCAGTTCTATCATTGTAAGATTGTTGATTGTTGATGAGTTCTTCCAATGTCCTTGAGCAGTTGGCATAGTTTTGGATAGTTTTTCCCTTCTTCACTTCCTTACGTTGTGAGACTACTTCGGCTTCTAATGCTTCCCTTTCTTGGTTGCTTTCTTCCAACTTCTTTTGAAGTGACTCTTCAATACATTTGTGTTCTTCAACCTAAATTTTGAGACCTTGAACTTGTTCTTCAAGATTATTGGAATAGATCTTCTCAGCATTGAGCTCTTTTATAAGCTTGATTGCCTCCTCATAAAATTCTTCTATGGTCAATCCTTCTTATTCATTGTTTGATACTTCTTGTTTATTGTGCTTGGCCATAAAAAATACTTTCTCATTGGCTTCTTCTTTGCTGTCGCTTTCTTCATTGGATGATGAGCTATCTTCTTGAGAGAGAAAGTTCCTTTTGGATCCTTTCTTTTTGCCTTTCTTGTTGAATTTATTAAAGCCTTTCTTTCCTTTTGAGTTGCCATCACTTTTTTTCGGACATTTTGCTACGAAATGCCCAACCTCACCACAATCGAAACATATCAATGGAATTTTACCTTTGAATTTCCCTTACGAGGTTTTAGTTTTCTCGTAAAGTAAGCATATTATTCATCTAAAAGACCTTCTCCATCATCTCCCTTTTCTTCACACTTGCAGGTGCATGTCATTTCAATTGAAGGTTGCTTGTCCTTATTAGTTTGCTTAGATGCAACAAATACGCTCTAGATTTGAAGTATCCCTTCCTTCATCAAGTCTCATTTCATATGCTATGAGAACTCCATGTAATTCTTCCTTGCTGAGTTTGTCCAGATTTTCACTGTATTCTAAGACCGATACCTTTGGGTTGAATCTCCCTGGTAATGTTCTAAGAATCTTCCGTATAATAGTCTTCTCATCAACTGGCTCTCCCAATCCTTCAAGAGTATTGGTTATTTCATCAACGTATCGGAATTATGTAGCAATGTTGCAATCTTCTCTCATTCTGAGTTGCTCAAATTTTTCTCTGTAGTTTGAAGCTTTGCTTCTTTGACATTTGATTCAACTTCATATATATTCTCAAGCTTGTCCCATACATTTTTGGTAGTTTTACAACCCAAAACCTTATGATAAGAAGATTCAATAAGTCCACTGATAATAATATTCTTTTCTTTTGCATCATTTACCAAATTCTTCTTACCTTGTTCATCCACGGTTGATGTAAATCCATTTTGAACAATGTCCCATACTTCGTAACCTTGCGCCAAGAGATAGACTTCCATTATTCCTTTCCAAAGTGCATAATTATTTGCATTGAATAGAGGTACACGATTCTTTGTATGCTCCATGACCTCCTTCCACCGTTAAACTCGCTATTGAAGGAACTAAGTCTATAGTCCTTGTTCGAAATCATTTCCAGGGGGAATTAGTGATCTCCTTCATTAGTTAACATCTAATTATCATATTGAAATAATGATATAAACAAGAGGAACACAAATGCACACAGTTTTTAATTTGTAAACCCACTTCGGGACAAAAACCACCTAATGCCTTTCTAATAATTCTTTAATATTCAACTCTAATTGAAAATAAAGCTCCAACTTCCTAGAATCTAGAAAATCATTCTTCTCCAGCTCCCACTGGATGGGCGCTCCAACGCTCGAGATTCTTCAGTAGTCAACTGAATGGATGCCCCAACACCCAATGAGCTACAACTCACCCTAGCACCACCCTACCACCCTATAGAAGAATAAAAGAAGAATGGACTCCCGTACCAGGGAAAATGGTCCACTTTTACAATGATATAAAATGATGTAGAAGAAGAAGATATACTAGACCATAACCCCAACTTTGACACAACCACCTAATGATGATCCTAGACCTCCCAACACTGCCTCTTCAACCCTTGGCAGAAAGACACTAGTACAATTTGTACAATAATGTATTTACAATGACTAAGAACAATGATACATTTACAATGATTGTATGCAATGCTGCCCACTTGAAGACTTCATATTGATGAACTTATTGCTGTTGTTATGCACCTTGGTTGCTGCTCTTGTCATGTACCCTCTATTTCACCTTGCTTTGCTTTGTTGCCACAGAAAGTCTGGTCCTTTGCAACCCTTGACAACACATGATCTAGCTTTTTCTTGCCTTCTAGGAGATCGATATTGAATATGGTGTATCTCTATTATTTCAAATCCTCAATATTTTATTTTCGGTCTTGTAGTATTCCTCTGAGTTTTCTTTTTAATGTCATAGGTCTGACCCAATTTGGATTCTTCAAGAGAGAGTTATACCCAATCTCTCATAATGCCCTAATTATGGACTGTTTCAGCGGAGCACACTTGTACGGCATGCCACGTGTCACTGTTTCTTCATTTGGCTCTAAAATTGATAGAGCTTAACTACAGATCGTTCACTAGCAAAAGGTCCGCCACTTATTATGGAATTCCAATTTGATACTCGTAGAGAGAGTTATGGATGAATTACTGGGTCACTTTTGAGATGACTTTGTCGCAAAACCCCGACTTCCACAGATCATATCTCAACAAATATTGTACACCTTGATCTGAAATTGTATGCCAGACTCTCAGATTTCGCTTCTCCTGTATAAAAAAATTTAGGCTTCGAACCTTCGTAGAAAAATTCAGACTGCAATCTCCACGATGAACCTGCTTCTGTATATTTAATCCCTCGTCTAAGGAGTACCGAAGACTGCACTTATATAAATTTTGTTGAGAGGGGTCAAACAAGTGGAACGTGGAGGGATTTTTGTTTAAAAGATAATTATGATCTCAATGACCCATGCCACAACCCCATGGGGTTTTAGCCCACTAACTCGAGTTACAACCCCAAACATGAATACTTCAAATCAAGAAGAACGCACATGGCGTGCCATATATCAATGGAACATCTCGACAAGTAGAAACCATCAAAAGCATTATTGACCCAGAATAAATTAATTTGGTAGGTAAAAATTCCCATGCAATATTGGGTTAGCCCCTGGTGTTGTTTGGGTTCACATCAATGACAACCGCTGATCAACAAAAATAATGAAGAACAACACATCATTATAAATCCCTCGGATGGTACAATTTTTTTTCATGATATCTCATCTTTTGAATTGTTAAATTTAGAAATTTTAAAGGAGAAAGACAATATTTTGTGTTGATATACATGAAGGTTTATTTGTAGACATTTTGGTTGTTCAAGATGTAGATGCCTCAATTAAATATTTTCAAGAACACACAAACCTTGTCTCTGATATGGATGATAGGAAAGAAAAAATTGTTGCATTTTCTCCATCAGGAAATGATAAATTTTAGCAGTCCCAAGAAGATAGTCAATTTGCATGTTTCAGTTGTGACAACGATGAAGAACATGAGGAAAGTACTGAAACAAGTGAAGGAAATACTCCACCCTTGTACTTTCCTCCTTTCCAATTGCGGAGGGAGAATTTACATAGTGTTATAAATCAACAACCTCATATTGATGTTGTTGAACATGAACACCATTGTAAGTCAACTCAAGAACAAAGTGATAGCCCTTTAATGTTGCAACAACTTTCTCATATTTTTCATGACCCTGTAGCTGATTATTTGGAGTATTTTTTTATTCAAACTTTTATGCCTTTGAATGATTGTGAATTTGAAACGAAAGATACTCGTAAGCTAGCATCAAAACCAACTATTGCTTTGTTTCCAATGTTGGTTTAATTGTGGAAATTTAATGCATATTTTCATGTCTTTCATAACAACTATCAAGATGAAATGTATAAAAAAAAATGTAGGTAAAGGGATGGATTTTTGGAATGTAAACCGTTTGGAGTAGAGTCATAATATTTTTTATGAGAAAGACATCAATTCACATGTTTTTAAGGATCCTTTTGAAAAAATGTTGGAGTTAACAAATGGGCCTAAATTTTTAAATTTTGTCAACGTTAAATCTATTTACAAGTTTTTATTGAATATTTCTTCAAGTGGGTTTCTCTTTTTGACTCTGGAGGAACACATGCATGAATTAAATTAGTGGACAAAGTGCTTATATGGCTGCACCATATCTTTGACTTCACTTGATTGGGAAAATTGTGAATCTATTAAGAGTGAGTAGGTTTTATGAAAAAGCTCAAAAATACGAGAATATCTTTCAGCATGTGTGTTTTCAGATTGTAATTTGAGCATTTGTTTTAGTACTTTTCCGATTTCCATTTTAGAAGTGTGCCAGTTTCAAACAATTTATTTTGGCAGATAGGTATTACTTTTTAGCATTCATTTTTAGTTTGTAGTTGTGTGTTGAAGATTTGGAAGAGAGAAGGTTACAATATTAAGTTGGAAATTTGAGTTTGGATCGGCCCATGGTTTGGCACATGGTCTACGATGTTCTTGGCACATCATAGGGAGGATGCAATCCACATTGGAGTTGATGTTAGAGTCCTATATAATAGTAGTCAAAGTCAATTTGATATTTATATGTATTTTGGTCAAGTTGTGAATTTTAGTCATGATATTATAAAAATAAAGTCCAAAGTGTCATTTGGAGAAATAAGTGGCATCACATTATGAGTTAGTGGTCATCGGTTATAGTGTCCGTTGTAAAATAAAATGTGTCATCAAGTCCTAATCATCACAAAAGGTGTGTTGCGCCACTGTTCTGTGCTTTTGTTGCAAGAAGTGATTTTGAATTTTGAAGGTTTGTGTCTGGCCTAGAAGCTTTCTCATAGGTTTACAATGTTGTATGGACCATTTCACACTAGCCCAATTCTTTTAGTAGTTCAAAGGATGGACGAAGGTAGTTTAAACTTGGAGTGTTGCGCTTTTGGAGAAACACGACGAATGCACTGCGCTTTCACAAAGTCAATGTATTTTCACCGTTATATCTCTTAAACCTTGTACCCATTTTCCATGAATTTTTTACAAAATATGCATGGGGGTGAGATGAATAAGCTCACCAAATTTAAGGTCAAAATGCTTGACGGTTTTCTAGAAATGAGACATTATCATCTACAAACATTTTTGGATTTTCTCGAAATAATTGAGTCATTTTAGCTCAAATATTTTGTGGATATGAATTACAGTGATATTAACCTTCTAGAAAAAAACCAACTAAATCTGCTTCACCGTTTAGGAGATATTTGAAAAATAAGCTCATTGTGTTTTGGCTACAAGGGAGTTGTTGCGCTTTTGGACAGTTCTTCCACTTTTAACAATTTCACTTCAAGATTAATTTATGAACCAATGGAGATGAATTTTGAAAAAGTAAAATATTTTTTTTTTTAATCGCGAGCCAACTAAAAAAAAACCTCCTTCATTTTCTTCACATTTTTACAGCCCAATTTTCAAATTTTGTTATTTCCTGTTTTAGTCATGATTTTTGGGCACATATTTCGAGGAGATGGAGATTAATTTTCGAAAAATGAGAGAGGTTTCTCCCAAGAAAAATCTCATATACAAAAAAATACTTTGGGTTTGTAACAACTATAATGGTTCAAGAGGTAAGAGTTAATTTTGACCCCCATTTTCTAGAAATTCGATCCCTATTCCTAATAGACAATTCCAAATATAATGTAATTGATTGTATCTTTGGGGAAATCGTTGAGATAAACACCCTGAGTCCAGGGATGAGCTAATTGTATATATTTTCATAAGTTTCAGTGTGCAAAAGGTTGGTTGGTTTTCCAGGTTCAGAGGAAGAGACATTGTGTACTACACTTACTTTTGATATATTTTTCAGTGAATGAAAGACATTGGTTGAATTCTACAGGGATTACCATGTTAGTTTCTTTGGAGATTTTCTTTATTTTTTTTGTAAGTTATCTTCTATAATAATCATTCTTTGAAATGTGTCTTATTTTTTAGTTGAAAAAATATATTGAATCATAATTCACTTCAAATAGTGCTTTGTTTCAATTTTCTAAACATTTATGTTTTCTGCTAAAATGACATTTAGAATTCAATTTTTTGTCTAATGCTATGTATGTCATTTTAAATTTATATTACACTCACCCTCGTACAACGAATTTGAATGAAAAACTCCAAATAGACTACCTACCTTTCCCTTGTGGAAACTCCTCTTTCTCTTCCTCAAATTATTGGAAATATAATCAACTTGACATGAATCGATGCCCAATGGATCTGTCTTCTTTCCTACCAGAAAACATATAAATATTATACCCCATTGAGCACCATACCTAGCTTTACATCTAAGTGATTGAACATTTTAGACAGAGAGAGCCCTCTCTAAATTTGGAAGGGAGAGATTCCAGCTTCTTATACCCCACTAAGCACCATACCTAGCCTGATATCTAATTGATTGAACATTTCAGACAGAGAGAGCCCTATCTAAATTTGGAAGGGAGAGATTTCAAATTCCAAGTGGTTTGTGGTTACCTCTATGTTTCTCTCTTCAGCCTGGAGAAATTACGAAGTGCTAACAGATACGAAAATCAAATCCATACCTTAATAATGTTTAGGGGAGACTAATCTCATCTCCAAGACCAATCCAGATTAGCATTTACATGTATAATCATAATCATATCCATATAATAACATAAAAACATCATACATTACCATAAAAACTGTATACCATAACCCCATGCATGACAACCAAAACCTTGACAATATCATATTTACCCAAAGGGAGTGCAACCTGCTATGATACCACCCTGTAATGTGCCTCCTCTCATATCTACCCACTTTCACCAGATTTATCGAGGTAAACATGAGTTAAGGGACTACTATGATAAGAATCAACCTTCTAGATGACCTTAAGGAAATGGAGTCGATGTAACTATACCTTACTGACCTCTTTCTGATGCCACAGGGTCCCCAAGGGATGACCCACCCTTCCCGGATCTCTGTCCTTGAGAAAACTCACCTTTTTGCTAAACTAGAGCCCCAATTTCTCCCTTTCCAAGCCCTGCAAGTGACTGAGAGTCCCCAGTTTCTCCCACATTCCTACCTGAGTGTGACTATAGCCTTTTTCTGCCAGTGTTATGCCAAAAACTGCAATATTTAATGTTATTTCCAGGGTTGGGGATTAGCTTCTGCCTAGAACTATATGAACATTTTAGAACTCATATCTGACATGAATATGATGCTTGTAAACAAAAAACTAAACTGGGAATTGAACTCACCTTCCCCAACCAGGACTAATATTCGATCAAACACTTGTTACATATGCAACCTACAGGTCATGAATGCAAGTCTGAGCATAAGGGACTTGAAACTTATATGAGGTTTAACAAGAAGGGTCACTTCCTTCTCACATTAGCTATTATAAATTCAATTAGGTCTTGCATTCATTACTCATTCAGTTACAAATAAAAACATGAATAGAACCATGACTGATATTTGTCATATAACCATTCTTATAACTGAAATATAACCATATAAATAACAATGAGAGAAAAACGATTAAAACAACATAATAAAATTACATTTCCTTATCAAAAGAAAGAGAAACTTAACACTTATTAGACATAGGAAAAATCCAACTAGGTTCAGGACTTCCACGTACCAGATGACCATAGATTGGCTGAACTAATTCTTTCTTTCAACCAATCACCCCTGTGCCATATTCCATGCATGAATGTGTGATCTCATGGGATAAACCAATCCAAACATAGACAAGGGAATCAAAATGTTAAACCACCTCCACCCTCACCATACCATGATATCCCCTAAACCAATGTCGTGATAACAAAACCAAACCAAGCTTGGATGCCTCTGAATTTATTCTCTAATACATCAAGGAATTTTCCCGTCTCCACCCTCAGGCTTTATCGTGTATTTCGCTATTTCCGATCAAGGGATTCCTAGGCCTTTGGGAATTTTCTTGATACCACATCACCTAGATCCAAAATATTTTGACAATCTAAAGCGCAAACCGAGAAAAACCCCGTCACAACATGGCTATAAAGAAATGGAAAGGATAGGCTAAACTCCACTGTCCAACCTAGAAAAACCCATGCCCATGACAAAAAAAAAAGAAAATACCAACATGCTCATACCATGCATTTCAAAACCAGCTAGGAAATCATACATGCAACCTATTACCTGAAAGTATTCCCGCTGAAGCTGCTTGATCCAAATTTTCCTTGCTTGATCCTTGCTTTCCTTTTGTTTCCTTTCCTTGCTTGCTTTCTTTATCCTCCAGTGGTTCTCTTCTCCTCTCCACGACTAATTCCAAAAATAAACTGAAAAAACAATACCAACTGATGCTCTGAGGTTTTTTTATTAATGAGGGCTCTAATTTCTTATATTTTCCATTATTTTCCTTCATTTTCCTCCTCACATGCAACATGTGACCTTTCACCTTCATTTTCTCCTAATTTCCTTTATTTTAATAAATAAATTCTAAAAATACTCTTTTTCCTTTCCAAATCCTTAGCCATTGTCTTTTCCAATTTACGCTTAGCCATAAAACACAACAAGTGATGCCCACTAGGATATTTTTCCCGACATTCAACTTGGAATAAGTGTTCCTTAACTATGGTCTTATTTTGCCTTTATTAACTTTTATTACGTGAAATTTTAACCTCAGGCTGTTACATTTTCCTTAGCCACAAAGCAAGCCTTCAATCACAACTCAAGAATGGTAATGGATCCTTAGGAAAAAGCATCAGCATCTGGGCATAGCTAAGAGTCTCCAAAATCCAACCCAGACTCTATGATGGGTAGTGAGTTTATAGGGTAAATAGGGTAGTTTGGGTTTTACAAATTTAGGATTTAGATCCAAATATGAGGGAAGATAAGTTATAGGGATAAGTGATAAGACCTATAGAGTAGGATTCGAGATATCAATAAATGGTAAATGGTTAAAACCACTTTCGAAGCTTCTTGAAAAAGAAAATTCATAATTATTTTTTATTTTTCTCGAAATTATAGAACCATTGCATCTGTAGAAAAGGAAACATTCATTGGTCAATGCAGGTAGCTAGTTATGCAACATGTAACCAGTGTAGGTGGCTATAAGGTAGGGTGCGTTGGGGATAAAACTAGGATTTTAAGATTATTAACCTAGAATTCCTGGAATTTTTGGAGAGATAAGGCTTAAGGATTTGAAAAGGGATGATCACATTACACTCAGGTTTTCAATCCCTTCAATATAGAATTTTAGCCCATCCCCACCTCTGAAACCACAATTTTTGACTATGTCCTCCAAACCTCCCATAAAAATAGGGTTTTGAGAAACTGAATAAACCTAAAATAAGGTAAAATGAATGCTTATCGGTATATCTTCTGTTGGAATGATTGTAGTATCCAAAAATCAGGACATCTCAGCAAGCCTGCTGAAATAATGCACTTCTGAGAATTATGTGCACAGAAATGAGTTTGCAGCTCTTGGATCCCTTAGATCAGCTCATCTAAGATCTAAATCCAAAAGGAGAGAAAAAAAAATCAGACTAGGTGGGTTAAACAAATCTCCCACAAACTAGTCTAGCTGAAAATGACCCAAAGAGAGGGGCTGCAGCTATATGCAAAGGAATGCTTCAGAAATAACGTAGATCCACTGAAGCTAAGAAATAAGATGATATGGGAGTTCAAATATCATATGTATAATAGTAAATCATATGTATATTACAGCCTTGTTATACAAAGAAAGAATGATTTGACGACGTAGTCTGGATCTAAACCTCGATGAAGCTAATACTCTTCCAGGAGGTTAAAAGACACACTCACTAAGAAGAGCCACCAGTATAGACTAGATACGAGCGAGATCTAGTGTCTTCTTGCTACAATTCACAAGGACAACTAGCCTCAATAGGATCATGTTTGTAGGTGTAGGTGAAGCTTGGCCCAAGCCTGATAGTGGACAAGATAGCACAAGTCTCCTCCAAGAGTTGCTCAAGGAAGGAGGTGGGATTCCTGAACAGGAAGACCCAACAAGGGATGTCTAAGCAGACAATACCTTTAGAAAATAATAATCTTCAACAACCCCCTCTTGTTGCTCTCCTCCTCCTTTTATAAGATTGGAGCCTTGTCAAAACCCTAAGCCACTTCATTAGTTTAGCCTCTTTCACATGTAAAACCTCCTTTAGTATGTCCCTGCAGAAGAGGTTTAATGCATCTAGATACTTCTTGTAGATATGGTCTCATGAATGACTTGGTCGATGATCAGGGTAGGGTAATTTTCAGAGTGTCTTCATTAGAATACAGTTGACTTGATTCCTCCACACCCATTCACATTGGTACATCCAAAGTTAGGATCCTCTTTGAGAATAAATGCTATTGATTTGGTCAAACTTGACCTTTCCACATATTTTAGACATGGTTCCCCTTCATGGATGCTAGATCTGGTTATTTCATGATCCCTTTTCACACTATGAGGGATTTTTATTCATACTTGAGAAATTTATGAGCCTCCTTGCCCATTTATTCATCCATCTAGATCCAAAAAGAAAATTTAATATTACAATTAGCTGTAAGCTAATTTAGGAATATTATAGTCTCCCCCTCCCAAATGTTGCTTGTCCTCAAGCAACTGCAAGGGTGTTGCAAAATCTCCCCTTCTTCTCTTGTGGCCTCTTCATCCAATAGTCCCCACCATTGCTCTGAATTTTCTGCAATATTTATATCTCCCAATGGTCCTTCCTCAATGTGCAAGTTGGCCCTTGGTAAATAAACCCAATGGATTTCATCATGAAAGAATAGAAGGTTGTTATGGAAACCTTCTTACTGATCCATGGCCTCCTCAAGATAGAAGTGATGAAAATCATGGGGAATTCCATTATTCATGAAAGACTCCCATCTCCATGCTATCATCCAAATGAAGTGGATCACCTCCCAGCTTGGCAATCCATAGAAAAAATCCTCCCCAATACATATGAGAGGCATGTTCCCAGCAAACATATGGCTCACTCCACAAAGGGACAAGTGATCTACCATAGTGGCCATACAATATCTCATAGTCCCATTGAAGCATGCAGTGCAAAAAGAGTAGGGAACTCCTTCCCCCAAAGACACATCCCACTAGTATGCCTCTCCTCCAACCATGTTCCCAAGAGTAAGAACATTTTCATCATATGATTACAAGCATGCTAGCTGCCATGTATGATAAAGGAGAAGTAAGATGTTTCCTCATGTGCAACCAGTGCAGTTTTACCCTTAACTGCCATAGAATAAGAGATGAAAAGTGCCTCCCCCAACACTTTCTTGCTGCCCCATCCCTTTTGAATGCTTGGAAAAGGTGCATCATAGTTGGTGTAAAAGAATCACCCCATGAAGAATATAGTAGCTTCCCAAGATCCTCCAAGGAATGACCTGCATAAACATACTTCATGGCCTTGAGTGGTCCATGAAACCCATCATAAATAGTGCCCCCTCTTGGATCAATGTTTTGAAAATGAGTGTTAGAAAAAAATAAGCATATAGGAGACACATCATAATGCTCAGAAAGACAAGTCCCTCTATATACTTGTTTTACATCAGTGAGGTAACTAATGGATGAGTCCCCTCTCACACTCAATGAGGAAGGAGGTATGAGTGATGGATCTTCCCAAGAGCTATGTTCCTCCCTCTCTAAAAAATAGTTCATGCACTTCTCCATATGAGGGTGCACCTCTTCCTTGAAACCTTCCCATATGAATCCACCCAAGAGAGTATGATATGCTCTAATGAAACTAGTGGGTTTGGAAAGCAGGATCTCATAGGTTGCATTTAGTAGTCTCTCCTTGAGCTTGGAGTCTCTAACCAAAAGAATAAGATTATAGAAATAAATGAATCAATCAACTACCTTGAACCTCCCATCCATTAATTCCCCATCAAGAACCCCACATGTGAAAATTTCCTTGGAGTATTCTATCATAAGTTGGGAATCACAATAAGGATCCAGGCTTCCCAAGAATGACAACGCTATAGAGGTCTGAAATGCAGCCCCTTTCATGTCATGGCTCCCCTATTTGACATGTCTGATGTCAAAATCACATGTTGGAGCATTATAATCTTCCCTTTGCTGCCTCCTTTGCATCTGATCTTGCCCAAGACAATATTGAAGCAAATGGAAATCAACCTCCCCTTGGAAAGTCCTTGTCTTCCAATACTTCCTTAATTTGGCCCATGCATGCAAGAGAGTCAACATCCTCTTGTCATGTTCTGAAATCTCTTTTATGAATGAAGGTCCCATGGGTTGCCCCAAAGATATGAATTTTCCATGTGTTCCCATGCTCATGCCATCATAGACTTCTGATTCCTCCTCTCTCAGCGCAGATAACTGAGTGGGCGATAACAATGCCCCTTTCAGGAAATTGCTCACCTCTCTTCTGAATTCATGGGAGATTCTCTGTGCTATGTTGGCTTCTCCCAATGCTCCCTCCTTAGCCAAGTATGCAAATGCTTCCCATAGTTTAGAGAACACTTTATTTTCCCTCCAATCAAGAGGTCCTCCTAGTCAAATGCCTTCTTGCAAAGAGGCATCAAGGCATAGAGTAGAATGTGGATGTAGGTGGACATATTTGCCCCTACCTTTATTGCATAGGTCCTCTTGCCTTCTTTGTTCTTCCAAACTTTGAAACAGAGAAGGGTTCATGCTCTCTATCTTATGATGCCCTTCCTCCTCTTTTCCTCCTTCTATCCTCTAGATCTCATCATTTGACAATGATGGTACATGCTGCTCATGTGTTATGCCAAGAGCTTTATGTGTGAGACCCTTTGGAACTCCTTGCAAGAGTGCAAGAGTTTCTTTCCTTGGAGCAAGTGCTCCATCCTCGTCTCCATGAATTGCTTGAGGTGCCTTTGTTGTGACTGTGTTATCATCTCCTGCCTTCCCCTCCTCCTCTTCAATAACTAAAATTTCCTTATCATCAATAAGAGAACTTAGATCTTGGTAATTTATTGAAGGAGGAATCTTCATGCTTTCCTCTTGAGAAGAGATCCCTTCATCCAATGGAGATCTTGCCCTTGGCAAGGCATCAAACAAACTTACACCTTCTTCCATGGTTTTCATAAATGGAGTTGGATTCATAGACCCTTCCAACTCATGCAAAATATTTGTTTGTTATGGTTTGATAGTGTTAACAGAAGATGTTATACATGGAGCTCCATCAAACCTTTCCACTAATATTTCAATAAACCTTGCATAAGTAGGTGTATTTGCATTTCTTAAGTAAAATGACTCAAAAAACCACCAAGCATATGCTTTACATTCAAAATGCAGTGCTGCTACTTTGATGGCTTCACTTTCTGAAACTTGGTGTTGCTGCACAAAGTTGTCTAGCTCCTCCACCCAAACCTTGACTGGACATTTAGGTGATCCATCAAAAGTAGATAGGAAGAATCTACCCACATCATGATGCTCCTCCTTTGTGCTTTTTTCCTCCTTGATATTACATAATCTTTGGAAGTTCAATTTATTTTTGAACTCCTTAGATTGACCTTCATACTCCTGCAAATACTCTCCAAGAGTCTCCTTCTTGGGCACACCTCCCTTCTTCTTCTTCATGAAGAAGTCACTGAAAGAACGTTGAAGATTTGGTGATATGGCTGAGTGAACATATCCATAATATGAGGATTTAGAATTTTCCTCATGTATAGATCTTATAGATCTGATCATAAGATCTTCTTTTTCCCGAAACTCTTTAGGAGTTTCACTGCTCCTTCTCTCTTCTTCTTGTTCAACCTCCTTGGAGAGGTTCTTACTGGATCTGAAAAGTGATGAGAGTAAACTAATATTATTCCTCATTCAGAACTTGATATTTTATTTATAGAACTTTGGCTTGAAGCCCACAGGCTGAGCCAAAGATCTTGCTTTGATACCACTGTAGTATCCCAAAATCGGGACAGCTCAGCAAGCCTGCTGAAATAACGCACTTCTGAGAATTTTTTGCACAGAAATGAGTTTGCAGCTCCTGGATCCCTTATATCAGCTCATCTAAGATCTAAATCCAAAAGGAGAGAAAAAACAAAGTAGACTAGGTGGGTTAAACAAATCTCCCACAAACTAGTCTAGCTAAAAATCACCCAAAGAGAGGGGCTGCAACTATATGCAAAGACTGCTTCAGAAATAATGCAAATCTACTGAAGTAAAGTAGTAGGTTGATATGGAGGCTAAAATATCATATGTATAGCAGAAAATCAGATGTATATTACAGCCCATACATTATACCAAAGAAATAATAAGACTATACAGGAGAAATCCTCAGAAATGAGGTGCTACAGCCATGAAAAAAGTATGTATAAGCTCAACAGCATTATTTTATTGGGGCTGAAGCAGTAGTAAATGATAACTCAAATATAGAGCAGATTTTTACATAAAAATATAGATATAATTCAAATATGTGTACAAGAAGAGCTCATCTATACATTCCCCTTGGGGTTTTGTGCAAAACATGAAGCACAGAGAGTAGATATGAGATCTAAAGTTGCAGATATGTAGAAATATTCATAAATTTCTGAAGCATACAATAGGACCGTAGACCAAATCTGAAACAAAAATGGATTGGGTGGCCAATCCATGGATCACCACAGTGAGAGGAATAATCCTAACACCAGAGATCTCTCCTCCAAAATGCCAACAAAACACCCTGTAGCTACAACTCTACAAATAACGATGTCCAAGGAGAGAAACAACACTATAGGTTCTAAGAATGCTTTGGCCTGATGCCAAGGTCTGGATCTAAAGCTCGATCAGCTAATGCACTCTTCTAGGAGGTTAAAAGACACACTCACTGAGAAGAGCCACTAGTATAGACTAGATCTAAGCAGATCTAGTGTCTTCCACTGCTGCAACTCACAAGGACAACCCAACCCTCAACAGGATCATCGTTGTAGGTGTAAGGTGAAGCTTGGCCCAAGCCTGATAGTGGACAAGATGGAACAAGTCTCCTCCAAGAGCTGCTCAAGGAAGGAGGTGGGAATCCTAAACAGGAAAGCCCAACAAGGGATGTCTAAGAAGTCAATACCTTCAAAAAATAATATCTTCAAGAACCCTCTCTTGTTGCTCTCCTCCTCCTTTTATAAGATTGGAGTCTTTTCAAAACCCTAAACCACTTCATTAGTTTAGCCCCTTTCACATGTAAAGCCTCCTTCTAGAACTGCGCTGTCCCTCTAAGAGGTTCAATGCATCTAAACTACATTGTAGATATGGTCATGGTTGACTTGGTCAAGTGATCAACCTATTTCACACTCAAGGTGTCTTCATTTCAATTGGTTAGCTTGATTCCCATTCACATTGAGTTGTCTTTATTTACGATCGACTCTTTGAGAATAAATGATGTTGACTTGGTCAAACTTGACCTTGTCCACATAGTTTAGACATGGTTCACACATGTGGATGCTAGATTTAGTTATTTCATGATCCCCTTTTCACGCTATGAGGGATTTTTATTCATAATTGAGCAATTTATGAGCCTCCTTACCCATTTATTCATCCATCTAGATCCCAAAAGCAAAATTAATATTCCAATTAGCTGTAAGATAATTTAGGAATATTACAATGATCCATTCCAAAACCACTCCTAGAAATCCTTTACAATCCTGCATGAAACTGACTCCATTCCCCGTATCCAAATTTCCAAAAAAACACTTCTCGAGCACCATATGCATTAGGAACAACCATGGAGGTAGGTGGATATCGAGCTAGAACCCTTACCTTGTTTAGATTTTTCTTAGTGGGCTCAAAACTCAAAATGTCAGGATATCCTTTGGTTCCACATCGATATCGACATACTCCTTTGGATTTTCCATTTTTATTGAAGGTAATAAAAAAACCCCCTTGTTTTTCACTCTTTAGGTAACTACTCCCTCGAAACCCTTCACGTCTTGGTAATAGTGTGATTCCAATAACCTTCATGGGAATGAAGGCTACCTTCCTCAAAATTGCAACTGCTGACAATTGATAATTTCACTGATCCTTGACCCACTCCTTTCTATAGCATGACATCATTTTGATGGAGAATGACATACTTACCCTCCACCAATTAAATCTGCAACAAATCCTAGGAGCGTCTGCAGAGCCTCCATTATCCAAATAATCATAAAAACTATATTCTTCAATATCCTTGAAAATTTCTTTGTCTTATGATTTCCTTAACTCAAATTTTTTTCTTAATTTAAATATTTCTTATTTTATTCCTTTTTAATTTTTGTTTTTTTTGTTTTTCCACAGAAAAAAATCAAACTTTCTATTATATATAGATAGTCACATAGCATATGTAGAGCATTTCAGATCAGCTCCATTCACCTTTTATCTAAAGGGGAATGGTGGTCTCCACTTCTTTATAACACCTAAAGGTATTGTAAAAGCAGTATGTGCACAAAAATAAAAAACAGAGGCACCTCCAATCATTCATCATCTCCCGGTGAGAAACCAAAACAGAGATGAGAAAAAGAGGGAGTAGTGCCTGTAGAAGCATAAGCTTCCATTCCAAGAAAGGGGAGACCGACAGTAAGAACTATCCCAGTCTCCTGATATTATGAAAACATTTTTTTAAGATGAGGTCCCAGAACCTCCTTATATAAGGAAAACAGTTATGAGGCGTCAAAATTTATGAGATAGTTTTATAGGTTTGAAGCAGAAACATAAGAAAAGCATAAGCAGCTGATTATGTACAGTAGTAGAACAAAACATAAAATTTTTAATAAAAAACAGGCTGTTCTAGGGAGTGAAAAACCCCATTTTCCATCTCGGTCACTATCCAAGTCCCCATATCTTGCTGAGAACCTTATTTAGATAAGCGGTCTGCATCTTGGTTCCGCTCCTTGTAAACGTGACAAACACTGATCTCAGTAAAATAACATTTGATCTGCTGAATCTCTTTAAGCAAAGGTAACAAAATATAATTTCTGCACTGTTGAGTCCCATTAAACCAATTCACAATGTTCTTAGAGTCACCAAAAATATGAATCTTCCTCAATTGTCTCGAGATCAACTAGCAGAGAAGAAAATGAAGGGCTTTGAGTTCAGAAAAATTGTTTGACCCTTGCCCAAGACAGACTGATGCACATAAGGAGTTTTCAGGAGTTAAGTGAATAACTAGACCAACACCACACTGCCCATTCAAGGCTGAGGCACCATCAAAGTAAGACCATGGAATCAAATCCCTAATGACTTCAGGCTGAATGCAGTGGGGATGGCCTGGACCAGATGGAGTTGGTAAGCTATCATAGATGGCAGCACCTTCCGCAGCCAATCTTCCAATTGCGAAGCATTGATCTTGAAATATTTCCCTGTTCCTTACAATCCATGTGCCCCACGCAATCATGAGGGGGATTGTTCTAACTTTATCATCAGGAGCCTCTTGCCACCACCGGGTCCATGCTTGAAGTAGGTCTTCTCCTTCCCATTTGATGGGGATATTGATAAGCCTTAGAGATTCAGCCCAAAGACTGACATTAAAAGGGAAATGAAGAAAGATGTGAGGAGATGTTTCCTCCTTATCCTTGCAAAGGGAGCACCAACCCAGGCCAATTTTCCCCCTCCTTTGAAGAAAATCCCAAGTTGGCACTTTTTTCTGAAGGATACACCAGAAGAAAAGTCTGGTCTTAGCTGGACATTTCAACTTCCAAATCGGTTTACACCACTAGGCCGGAGCCTCCCAAACTTGTTGTGACATCATCCATTTATACCCCAACTTTGGAGAATAGACTCCAGTCTGAGCATGAACCTAACAAAGTTCGTCCCTTAAGTCAGAGATCCGAACAGATGAATTTTGCAGGTCCAAAACATATAGTCTCCATTCTTCCTTCCATCTTTCTTCAAGGTGAAGATCAGTCCCTGAGAGCCACCCTTGTCTCAGGAGAGAGGAGGACCACTGATCAGCCACATGACTCAGGTTGTGATATCCTCTGTTATTTAGGAAGGTTACCAAATCCTGTGAAATAGTAAACCTGGTTGAACATCAGATCTAGGAGTCACAACTAAGCTAGACCTGGGTTCCATCACCCACACTCCATGCTAAACCTTGCTCAATGGTTTGCACAAATGATAATATAGCTTTCCAAACCACAGAGGTGTTTTTTGAAGACTTTAGGGGAGAGTGGACCTAGTCGAGGACTGATCCTTGTGCAATATATTTTCTTTTAGTGATAGACGATCGAGAGCGATTGTCGATATCGGCCTCCCGAGCTAGTTTGGGCTGCAAGGGATTTTTGAAAAAAGAGAACATGTTCTTTATACCCCAACCTCCCCATTCCTTAGGTCTAATAATTTTATCCCATGCTACCTAGGGAGTAACATGATCCACTTTAGAGCCAGCCCATAAAAATCTACTACAAAATTTATCTATGGAGGCTAGAATACCTTTCGGTACCCAAGAGAGATTGGCCCAGTACACCGGAATTGCCAACAAGACTGACTTGATTAGAACCAACCTTCTTGCCCTTGATAGCCATTTGAGACTCCAATGCTTAATTTTTTTTTTTCAATTTTAGCAAGGAGCCACTTCCAGTCATGGCCTTTTTACTTTTTGTTAACTTTACTTATTCGTACTATTTTTATAGTTTATTTATATATGTTTATTTGGAACTTCATTTTACTATATATCATTTTATTTTGAGTTTCTGAGTTCGGAATCTCCACAGTGAGCATTTTTGCGTCTTTCTTTCAGGTCTAGAACAAGACCCATCATCAGGACAATTTCTGTTGAAAAGAGAGGAGGATATAAGTCATAAATATACATAGAGTGCATGATGAAAGCCGACTCACCAAAAAGTATATATAATCCATATTTTGAAATTAAATATTTTACATTAATTAAATGAAGTTTCTAATTTTTATGTATAGTTTTTAAATTACTAAAGTTTTGCCTAAAATCCTAAAATTAAATTAAGGCTATTATACTCCTAAAAGGTTATTTTGTTTTATGTATTATTAATGCATTGTTAATATTTTATTACCATTGTAAATATTAAAGTAATAAAATATTAAAAATAAGTAATCAATTATTATAAATAAGGAGACTTAAGGTTACTAATTTAATTTGTTAGAGAGAAAGTAAGGGCCAATTAGAATGTTATATTGCTTAATTAAAGTTTTATAAGGTTAAAGTTTAATAAGGATAAAGAATTTTAAAAAAGGAAATTTTAAATTGATTCTTGTAATGTCAATTTTAATTTTAATAAAATTAGGAATAGTTAAATATACTATTACTAATGATATTAATAATCAAAATTGATATTAATGAATCACAATTAATATTACTATTACATGTTTTAAGAGGGGCGCAAAGTTTAGGGTTTGGCTGGTGTAAGGTGAATGTTTTAGAGAATTAGAATTAAGAGGGGATTCATAATAAAAGATAAGGAGAGGCTTAATTCTTAAATATAAGTCTAGAGATTAAACTAATATTAGGAATATGAATACTTACAAGCTTATTGGGATAAAAGCAAAGGTTTTTTAGGGGCATAATGATGGGGGATGAAAGGGTATAAAATGGAGTGGGGAGGGACAGATGAGAACACAGAAGGGGGAGAGTAGGAGGGTGCTTTATTAGGTAAGGGAAGGGTACATGCAGGGTCATTGTGAGTTTTTAAGGGAAGAGAAGGGAAGGGATGAACAAGGAAGGGAAAGGAAGAGAAATACAAGGGAGTTAGCAGGGGAAAGGACAAGCCTAAGTGTGGGAAAATAAGGGTACCCAATTATAGATTTCAGATTTTTGTGGTGTGAGTTTTGAGTTCTGAGTTCGGAATCTCCACAGTGAGCATTTTTGCATCTACATTTCGGGTCTAGAACAAGACCCATCATCAGGACAATTTCTGTTGAAAAGAGAGGAGGATATAAGTCATAAATATAAATAGAGTGCATGATGATGGGTCTTGTCCTGATGATGGGTCTTGTTCTAGACTTGAAACGTAGACGCAAAAATGCTCACTGTGGAGATTCCAAACTCAGAAACTCAAAACTCACACCACAAAAATATGAAATCTATAATCATTTTATTTATTTACTATGAATAACTTTTCTTTGTTATTTATTATTTATTTATTTACGTATTAATATTATTTTTTATTTATTAATACAGGGCATTAAAATTTCATGTTATACCTTGTTCTCGGGAAAATATGGGCGTACCAAATTTTTCACTTTGGTATACCTCTTGATCCCTAGACCTTCATGTCACCACATCTCCAAAGGATCTCTAGTCCTCACAAAAATATTCCACCAAACTAGGCCCCACCCTAGATACATCATTAAAGTAGTTACTTCGGCCCCATGCAATTATTCCACCATGTCATGCCCCACCCCATATACGTCTATGAATTCGTAAATCCAACTCTATGCAATTATTCCACAATGTCGATCCCCACAATAGATACTTTTATGAAGTAGTAAATTCAGTTTGACGCATATCCAACCCCAAAAACATTTTCCATTATGTGTATCCTCCTAGATCACCTGGATCGTGAATACATCTGCTAGACCTTTAAGTATTTGGTTGTTTTTTATATCCGGATGTGCCTAGGTGTTGAACTTGAATAACACATCTGGCCTCGATACATTATATTTCCAATAATATATCTAGCGCTAGATACAAAATATGATCTCTGCATTACTTAGACTTATACAGTTCGAGAACTCAAGGGAATTTTCCAAGGTTCTCCTTGAATTAGGGAATTAATTAAGGCATCCATTTTATAAATATAAAAACATTATTCAAATGATAAAAATCCAAAATATTATACATACCCATAATAAAATTAATGGATCCATCAACAAGCCTACTGTCAGGCAATGGAACAAGCTAATCCATAACTAATACTACCTTGTAAAATAAAACACATAACTGTCATATCATACCACAAAATGGGTCCCAAATAGTCATATTTATTTATATAACATACATTTAATCATTCTCAGTCCTTTTCCATAATAGAAAAACAAAAATCTTAAAAAAATAGAGATCTGTGATACTCATAACATATTGGACAATGAAATTTACACAAAGTAACAATCTAGCTAAGCACATAAAACAATCATACATGAATATGATATAACTTTTTCATTTCATGATCATATCAGTAAACATACATGGCTCTAAGCCCCTCACATCCTATGATCAAATATATATCTCAAGAACCTTCATGAGGTGTAACTAATCCACACACACTCCAAATGACTAAGAAGGTTGCATCCACATAACTCAAGTAACTCATAATCACCATAAATATACAAGTTATCTGGTCAATAATTATTAGATATCGAATCACACATTATTACATAAATTAAAAATGATTAGCCATTAGTCATAAGCACAAAAAGGCATATCATAGCCTACAATCTAATATGCATAAAAAATAATACTTATATGAATAAATTGAAATGGGTGGAAACTAAAGGAGGGTCTTCCACTCTCCACCCTACCATCAACCAACTACACTATAATATTTCTTGCAACGGACCACCCCTAAGTAGGATTCATGGTTTGAGGAAATTATTTCACAAGGAAAGAGTTCACACCAATGGGTTGAACACAATTTCAAAATATGGAGCCCATTATTCCAGTGTTTCACCAACTTAATAGCCAATACTGAGTGTTCCATCCACTCATTGAAGTTCACATAGGACACTTAGGCTTAGACAAGAATTCAATGGTTATAGACACAACTATACATACTATCACCTAGGGTCACAAACAATAGGCCATTAGTTCAATGGAAAAGAATTAGAAAACATGGGAATATGATCCTAATAAAGCTAACCACTCAAAATCTTAGAGTGTCTAGTGCACCGCTCTTCCCTTTTTCTGCTATATCTACATGCATGTTTCTCTTTTTATCCGTATTTTCTTGCAACATCTAGAGCTTGACTTGGCTCTTTAGTTTGTCATCTTCTCGATATGCGAGAGAGAAGAAAAAGGGGCACTGCCTACCCTTCCACAACCCTAGTCTAATCTCATCAAGACTATCCGTGGAATTTTTCCAACTACATTCTCTCCTAATTGTGTTCCTTCATATATTAGGATGTGGTTCAATCTATTACACCACCTCCTCCCTCCTCAAGTGTAGGCTTTCTTTCCACTTCTTCACTTTGTGACAGTCATCAATGAGATTTTCCAACTTTAGTACAAACCCAATCACATCACATAACACTTTTCAGACAACTGACTCACCGAGTATACACGCAACCTCAACATTTATTCATCTATTATGGGCCATTTATTTTCAATTAGGACAAGTGGGAAAGTAGGCTTTAGGTATTAAAATGGCTTCAGGTAAATAAGGTGAGCAAGAAATTTCCTCCCCAGGCCAAGGATCCATAAGGTTGTCCAACCTTTAATTGTCTTAATTAATTAATTAGTTTTTAAAAGACAATTTCATAGTTTAATAAGAGGTCCAACCAATATTATTCCTTCCATGTTGGAATTACAATCAAAATAATCATTACAATAAGCAGGGGTAGAATAGGTGGATGTTATGAACTCACATATTATCATGTTGTTGCTACTTTATTTGTAGTCATCCTCATATATTTTTCTAGACAGTTCAATAGTTCACCTACATCGTAAGCACATGATTCTTATGAGATTAATAATAAAAGTTTTAAATCATACTAAATCATAAATTAACATGAATTTCTTTGAAATGGTCTAATACTCATCTCTATAGGTACTCTTTTCTTTCTCGGTTCACAAACACTGAGTGATTTCATGGGAAAATAAAATACTCAGTGTTTCATACCTCCACGTAGTCTTTAGCTAGCTTTGCCTTTAAAGCCATCTCATTGAGTAGTTTCACCACTAAGTAAATCACTTAGTGGTAGATATACTACTTCACATAGTATTTTCATACAACTCCATCCTCAAGTCCATCTCCCTTAGTAGTTTCAACACCAAAGGAAGCACTCAATGGTAGATATATTTCTCCATCTGGTCTTGTCATAAAACTTCATCCTCAAGTAAAACTCATTGAGTAGTGACCACCAAGGGAGGTACTCGAAGTCAGATATACAAATCCACACAGTATTTTCATGCCAATCTACCAACAAGTCCAACTCACTGAGTATTTTCACTGCCAAGGGAAGCACTCAGTGGCATATATACTGCTCCACACAATATTTTCGTAAAACTCCATCCTCAAGTCCAATTCACCACTAAGGGAAGAACTTAGTAGTGGATATATTTCTCCACATATTATTTTCGTAAAACTCCAAATAAAGTCCCCACTCTCTCATCTCCCAGTGAGCATGGGCACATAATCTACCATCAAGGTAATCATTTTTCAACATGAATATCATCACACCTCCATTATAATCACACCTCCAATATCATATTCCACAAAGGCAGAATCCCCCCTCTCACTCACCTTCCAATGAATGGGGGAATTTACCATTAAGGTAGTCGTTAAAGTCTTACTTCCAAGTACCAATATGACATAATTTAATGACATGTGCATGGAGTCTTATGGCTAAGTAATGGTTTTAAATTCTCAAATACACTACTAATGGAGTCTTATATTCAAGGTACCGGTTATGGCTTTCTCCCATGAGATAACTAAAGTTCCATAGGCTGCAATGCCATCATGAAAATATTCTTCATGAGCTCCTACCTCCATCATTTCACCTGTGTCACAACATTTAATTTCCAGGAGATACACTCAAAAATTAAAATAAGAAATTTTAATTGCTCAATTTTTCTTCATTAAGAAGCCTCATCTCATAGGAATGTGATCATTTTTTGGTCATGCCATTGGGATCCTTTGTAGGTGATGTTAATATGTCATGGTGTATTTGATCTCACAACCCATTCCAACATTCTTCCTACAATTTTAGCTTTCAATCATCCATTTTCCCCTTTGCTTTCCTTTCCCACACCCAAAAAAAAAACCAATATCAAACCAAAAAACTGCAAGAAGAATAACGGAAAAAAGAGAAATACCACAATAGCAACACATGAAAAAACATAAAGCAACATGAACATGCTCAAAGCAAAAAAACAAAGAAATAAAATATGAAACCAACAATAGCACCAAAGAATTGAGAAACATCCCTTCTACACATCATTCATTAGTTCTAAAAAAACTTAATCCCTTGAGTTATGGTGTCGAGTGTGTTTGTCACCAACATATGCACAATTTTAGCTAGAGTCCTTCCCGAGGTTTATAGCAACCTTAAATTTCCAATATTCCTCTAAATTGTTCAAGAAGTAACTTTTCAATATTTTAGAGAGCTTGAGGGGATTCTCCCTCATTTATTTATTCATTACAGGTTTTTGTTTCAAGTTCTTGGAGTTTACATGAGCTTTTCTTCCTTTACTGTTGGTTTGGGAAGTTTCTTCTAAGGCGTTCCTCTTGATAGTTCTAACATGTCAACTGTTTTATTTTTTCTCTAGAAGTATCAAATTTATTTCTAGTATCGTTAGCATGAAATTATTTTATATCTCCAGAGGTTGAAGTATGTTGCAAAAATCCTTACATGTATGACAAGTTTTGTAGAAACTATGTGTTGAACCCTTGCTAGTCTTCTTGTCTTTTAATGAGCCTTTTATTTTCTGCTTTGCAACTCGTCAACTTAGCTTTCCGAAACTCCTGGTGATATTTTTGTTCTATTGGGGGGATTTTTTCCTTCTTTATCATGGTGGACTTGGTCCATGCTGTGTTGTACCATATTTCTATCTATCCATTTATCTCTTGTTGTAGCTGTGTCTTCTCGTGTGTTGTCACACAAACATAACTGCTAGATATATCAAGCATAAATAGATTGACTTATTAAATTTTCATGAAAATACTATGCATGCTTGTATGAAAAATGTTTTATGTAGTTATTCACATATCTAAAACCCATGCCAAATGCATATATCAAGAAATATTGGGACATATCAACATGTTTATAACCATATCATCGCTAGGTTTGAAATCAACATTTCACCCATATTAGTAGCCATGACATCTGCAAGATAAAAGGTTAGAATACACATATAGTTAGTTTTTTTTGTCATAATACAAGGGTTATAATATCAATTTGTGTCTAAGAGACTAAGGAACACAATATATCCAAAACCCAGACAGGTTTTTACAAAATAAGTTGGTGAAACGCCTCAATTAAATTAATTGGTCAATAATTAAAAATGCCTAAGTCTAACTTAGGGAAATCGATTAATTAAACGGAATTAATTGAGGATGATTGATAATACTCTAGAGACTCAAATGGATCAAGTATAAGATGATATTAGACATTTATAAGTATTTAATCATGGTTGTTGAAGCTCCAATGAGATATTATAAGAGTCGATCGATGGGATGTGGAGAGACAAAAGTGAGGGAGAAAATTATCCAGGAAGTGCGAATTTCCCAGTGCACAATGATTCAATGAGGGAAGAATTCAAGCCAGTAGAGGAGAATAAATGATTTAGGGAGAAAAAAAGAGAATTCGGTAGGAATTTCCTAGCATTTTTCCAGTGCCAGAGAGGCAGGAAAAGGGAGGCTGAATTATTCTGCAGAAAATTTGTCTAGGTAGTGTGAGAGAGCCAAAAATTAGAGTGCATGTGTCAAGAAGAGATCGATTTATTTGCTGAAGGTTGGGATACCACCCAGAAGGAAGAGCGAGTCATTTCCAGAGGTAGAGGGAGGCTAGACGAGCCATTTGGAGGAAATTTTAGAGGTCGTCCAAACTTGGGCAAGTTAGCAGTGCGAGCAAGATGGAAGAAGGCTAATTTATTTGCAAAGGGATAAAATTATCTCCTAGAATTTTTTATAGATTATTTTCTGGAGGATTTCTAGTGAGGCATCCAAATTATTGTACTGATATTCTTAATGTTGCATAATATTAAAATAAACCCTCATCTGCTACACCAGTTTCCCCTTCATGGTTTTTCCGAGGTCATTAGTACAAAATAATTGTGTTAATTATGTGCATGAATTCTCATTTTCTAGTTTATTTTATGCATTATTTTATTTGTGACAATCGTAGTAGTGAGTTATTCATTATTTTCTATTAAAAATTAATTAACAAAAGAGAAATAAACTACATCAGTTAGAATAGTTTCCAATTTATTGCAATCGTGGATTTCTTACATGGTATCAGAGCATATTTGATCATATTTAAAGCTTAGAGGAAGGAAGGAGTGATATTGTGTAATTTCAGTGGTATATCTAAGGCACTTTATCTAGGTATATGTAGGAAATCCAGTTGTGAAAATTGCAGAGGCAGAGGATTTGATTTCTAGATCTAGTCCGAGGAAAAGTTTGAATAGACTCAGAAGCAGAGTTTGCAGGAAGTGGATTTGTTGGAGGAGGGATATGGTGAGAATATTAGTGATTTTATAGAGCAGATCTATTAGATATAGGAATATATATTTGTAGCATGTGAAATAGTTGTAGATATGTGTAGGTAAGGAAGGGAAAATCACACAGAGAATAAAATGATTTTCAATTTCCAGTTTTTAGGAGGATATCCATGATTTCTAGTTGCAAGAGGCCGTTACAGACTTTCTAGTCCGACCAGTGTGAGTTTACCAGTAGAGGAACGACAAGAAGTGTGAGTTCCATAGAAGGAATTCGATAAGAAAGTGAAGTAGATATGAGAATTCCAGAGAGGGGTACGAATAACAAAATGAAGGACGAGCAATAAGGATAAGTTTAAGTCTCCAAATTACTTGAATTTCATAGAGATGAATACAAAAAGACTCAGTGATCAAGACAAGATTGAGGAAGCCTTTAAATTTGGAATATGGAAGGATAGAATTTTGTTCCTATTAGATGAATACAGTCTGAAGGAGTATGGAGAAAACAATGTTACCATACCTACAAATGTTAAAAAAACATGCAACGTACAAGAAAGAGATGATCCTAGACATGGTTTAGGATCATATTGTTCCACATGTTGCTACATTAAAAAAACAAATGAAATGTAGGATGTCATAGTCAAACTGTATGAGAATCCATTGAGGAACCAAAATATGATTCTTAAAGAAAAGCCGAGGACCACCAGAATGCATAAGGGAGAAGGTATTACACCCTACCTCACTAAGATTCAAAATCTTAGAGATGAACTTTTGTCCTATTAGTGTTAGTTTTTGCATCTTGCCACTAGTGATCAAATGGAATATTGTCGTTTCTTTTTAGGGTTCCATTGTCAATTTTTTTTCATTCCATTATGTCATCATGCAAAAATTTTGTCACTAAATGTAGATCTAGGTCCATTTTTACTCTTTACAAAATTTTACTAGTTGCTGGCTCATTTCACCTCTCAATTGAGTGTACCATCATTTATAAGTTGCCATCATCATTACAGTCATATTTATCATGGTTTCGTTCATTCCAGAGTCCTCATTAGGTCTTTAGGGTTCCAAGGTCATCAAATCATCATTCCATGCATAAAGTCCAACAAGTGGAGGAGTGACAATAAAGTAATTTCATCAATAAATTTGATTTCAAAGAAAATTGTAATTTTATGTTCGTAATTTGTAATAAGTACTTAAGATTTCCAAATAGCTACAAATTCTCAAGTTCCACCAGAAAATTTTCAAGGTTCCAAGAAGAAATTCAGTGTTCCAAAGCCGCCAAAAGTTCAAAGTTCAAGGTCAAAATGAAATTTGGTGGGCCACCCCACTAAAATTGAAGAAGATGATATAAAAATCAAATAAAGGAGTTTTATATTCATTATTTTACTCTCTCCCAACTAAACTTCGCCCCTCATTAGTAGCAAGGTCAAGTTTTCAACTTTCATGGGCAAACATTTCTCCTCGTTGCGCATCCAGACACCTCACTGCATTTTTCACTGCGCATCCAGACACCTCGCTATGTTTTTCTCTACGCTTTTGCTAACTTCACTACGCATACGAGTGAGGAGGCAGGGAATTTATTTCTAAGGAAAAATTGTGAGCAAGTAATGGATTTTCAGGTTTTTGAAGATCATATACAAGCTGTAATCAAGTAAGCAAAGAGAATCATCCCTTCTTCATCAATTTTCAAAGCATAAAATACTTCACTCTCTCAACTAGGGTTTCTAAAGTCAATTTAGATAAATAGTGTTCATGGTCATTTTTAAGTTTGAAAACCATAAAAATCAATTTTTACACCTTCATTTTAATCATTTACACATCTTAACCTCACCCAATTCCTATTTTTCCCAAAAAATCCACTCAAACCCTAGGCCTGTGTTTTGGCCTTTTCATCCCCTTCCCCTCACAGAAATTCAGAAAGGTCACTTCTCCCTACTTCATAACATCAACCCCTCTCCCCTTAATTTTCCTCAAAAATTTAGGCAATCCCAAACTTATATTACCATCTCATTCATAGACCTAGAAAAAATACTCTGTTTTTTCTCTTCTTCATTAGGGTTTTCTTGCTGCCATGGACACTCATACCTCCCCCTTTAAGAGGAAGAAGTATAAAGGAGGAAATATATTAAGGTTTGAGCCCTCTCACTACCATAAAATCACCTCATCTCCTTTTGTACTCAAATGTTTTCAAGATTTCAACTATGTACAGTTTTGCCAAAAAATACAAGAGGTGGGATATAATGAACAACTCAGGGGTTATTTAGCATTTATTTGAAAAAGGAAAAGTTTATTATAGTATGGATAGAGTTTACTTTCACACTAGAAGCCATCTCCACAGCTACTAGAATACCAATTCATGGAGAATATTGGTTCAAGGGTATGAATCTTGATGATGAATACTTCAAACCCTACTTGAAATCAACCTACAAAGATGCTCCATTGCATGTATTTCCTTTAAGCTATTTATTGGATAAATGTGCTCTGTTGATGAAGACCATTATGAGGTTTTTCACTTGTAAAGGATGTTTTTCAATACTTTATTAGTACCGCATAAGACTACTAATGCATTTTACAGCTGTGAAATCTCTTAAATTATGTAATTACCTTTTCAAAAGTGTGACCAAGATGGCAGAGGAGATACAAGAAAAATACAAAGATCATACAATTAGTATTTTCCACCATAGTCCGATTTAGATCACCATTATTAAAAAATTGCAATAGAAACAGATCATTTGGGAATCATTTTTGGAGATGATAGTTTAGGAGAACTTGGTGAAGCCACTACATCAACAAGAATTGTCTTCAATAGAGCATGATGTGGGATCACGAAGCAATAGGGAGGAACAACCTCCAAGTGACAGTGATGAGGAGAAGATAAGTAGAGCTAGAGTATCAAGCCATGAGGAGCACCATTAAGTTAAGAAGAGAAAAAATGACAAAGAGGTCAAAACTGATTAGAGAGGACATAGGCAAGTGTTTGATCCAAAAATTGTGGAAGGGGCCTTGCCTTCTACATCAGCAAAGCATGGATATCATAATCAGTAAGAGACAATTGTCCAAGAAAAATTATCTCTTCACCATGACATTAAGATGGTGGAATTGGAGTCCCAAGATGAACAAGAAACCCTAAACCTGGTCATCAAAGAAAAATATGCCAAAATCAGAGAGCTACAAGACAATCTGGCAAGGTCCAAGTTTGTTATCTCCTTCCTTGAGCAAGAAAATAAAAATTTGAAGGAAAAGAAAGTACTTTTGGAAAATGACCTGTTGAAGGCTGCAAGGAAAAATGTCAAAGGAAAAGCAGTGATTGGACATGATAAGTCTGATGAAGAAGAGGCCCAAACCACAAGGAAAATACAAAAATAGGGGACCAAAAAGAGCATTGGATCTAGAAAAGCAATAGGAGGCACTTTTTGTAGAGGAACTCACCTTTGAGGAGAGGATTGTAATGGAAATAAATGAAGATAGGGAATTTTGGCTTGATAGAGTAAGCATACACTTGGAGAATCTCCTTCACAAATCCAACAAGGAAAATCAGATGTTGAGGCACATGGATGACCACTACCATACAAGAAACACGATTTGTAATGTCAAGGTTAAGAAATTTCAAGAGAATCTAAAAGAAACCCTAATGAGCCAAAAGGAGAGGGGAAAACTCTATTTGCTTGCTGATGCCTCCTTGGTTGCATGAAACACTTTATGAGGACCTCACGCAACAATTTTTAATTTTTGCAAATTTTGGGGTTTTAAGACAAATTCTGAATTTTTGAAAATTTTGTCTCTGCCAAGAAAGGGAACAAAATTTTATGCGCTTTTGCTATAGGCCTCCAAAAAAGAAAAAAAATTTAAATTTCTGGAAAGCTAATTGAATATGAAGAAAAACCATTTTGTCAGATTTCAGGCTCAGGGCTCATTTTTTAAGGCATTTGTAAAAAAGAGGTCAAAAATCACCTCTCTGCCTCATTTTCATACATTCGTTGCATTTCTGGGATTGATCTTGGGAGAAGGAGCTTTTAACAGGCTTAATGAAGCCAATTTTGTTGCTTGAACATCCTGGAGTCATATACACTTGACCATCTACTCAGAATAACTCTTATTTCAAATTTAGATGATGGGAAGGCACCCAAAAAGGCCTTACAAGTTATTTTCCACGCATATGGAAATTCCCTGATTAATTTTATAATTATCCTATGTAATTTTCATTTGACAGTTTCACCATGGAAAATGTAAAAGGGTAATTTTAAAAGTGTAAAGGTTGAAAGTGAATGTAAAAGGGATGGTAATAGAGTTAAATAGGTGTATTTACCTCTCATTAATTCTTGGAGAGGATTTCTCTAGTTGGTTTGCTAAAAGGGGAGATAATTCATAACCTCCCTAGCTTTTTGTTTAGTTGGAGAAAGACTTGTTTTCAACTCCACAAGTCATGGATTTGACCCTTCAGAGTGGGAGAAGCCTGTTTTGGTCTATATGTTTCATTTTATTTGTGGTTGAAAGGGTTGGATGTTGTATAACTGATCTTTGAACACTAGTGCATTCAGTCATTTTTGCCAGGAAATAATAGATAGAGTACAACTATTGTGGTGGGATTCATGTGGTATGTGTTTTAGCAGTGTTGTCTCTTATGTTTTTGTATGTTTGAATGTATTATGCCTTCCATATTCATTTCCATATCTTAATGTGATTGATTTCTAAGTTGATAAGTAGAATTCATTATTTTAATGCTCTATTTTGGAGAAATTATCAGAGTTATGTTTCACTTTCTTCTTATATAAAACAATTCATGATTTCCATGCTCTTTTTGAAATCCTAGGAGTCTCTCACACTCACCAAGATACCTGAAAGTACTAAAGTGTGTGCCTACCTTTCCCCATCACATCTTTGCAAGTTTTATTTTTAGTGCCCTGACCTAGTATTTCCTAGACCTAATTTACCATCCAATACCAAATCCAAATCAATCAAACCCTAGAGCATGCTATACCTAGCCTAAAATATTCATTATCCAGTCAATTTGGTTGTGATCTCATGGAGAGAGCCCTCTCCAGCCTAGTAGGGCTAGATATTAGGTCAAAGTGGTATGTGGTTACCTTTTCTAGTCTCGTTCTCAGTCTTCGAAAATCCGGTGGAGTGTTAACACCTCCATTGGAGAAAAACCATAAGGTAGTGAGCTAGTTAGAATAACTCTCAATGGTTTCACCAAGGATTGGCATAATTTCGTATAATTTATTTTTGGGTGAGATGTGCTATCTGGATGTGATTGGTTATGGAGTGACTTCACTCAAGAAGCGTCAAGGCTTAGTATTGTGAATGTTTCTATAAACAAAATAACAAGGGACCAAAGAAGGAGGAGGATGAGGAAAACATGGCCCTTTTAGGTAAGGGAAAAGTGAAGAAAGGTCCCAGTCAGAGGCAAGGATCAAGAGGAGGTGAGGTAAAGAAGAAATATATGTCGAAGATCAAGTTCTTCAGGTGTGGTGAGTATGGCCACTATGTCACCTAGTGTACTTAAAGGAATAAGGAAAAGAATGGACAACACAAGAATACAACAACTTTGGTAGATATTAAAGAATTAACTGCCATATTGGAGGAGTTTTCATTGCTAAAAATAACACCTCCAGGTGAAGTAGAAGATTGATACCTATGCATATCAAGATGGGTAGGGTCCAATGCAGATGCACCAAGGAGATCAGTTATATCAATGCCAAATTGTTGCCATAAGACCATCAACTTTTCTAGGGGCCCAAAATTTCATAGTTGCAAGATTCAGTGTTAGCAGAGCTAGCTGTAGTAAGATGTTTGATAGACAGTTGAATAGCTTGTTGTATGTAATATTCCCAAATGGGAAAAGCAGGAATATTGTGCAAAATGTTGGAAAAATATTGCAGATCATTATTAAGAAAGTAATAGGCCAATATGGAGACATTTCATATGTTATTATGGTAGAAAAAGGTACATAAGAAATGGGCCATAATATGCATAACAAGAAATACAAGCCTCCAATTGATGAAATCCCTCAATATGAGGTGCTGCAATTATATAGAAAAGATGGAAAACCCTTAAAACTTTATTTTATTTCCTCTACTACAAAAATTTATTATACATCATATCTAGGGCTGATATTTGCCTCAAAAGATAGATTTATATCAAATCCATGCACTATACAAGCTCCTCTAAAGAACCCCTCAAGGGTTTTCAGCAAAACACCAAGTACAAGTTGTAGATCTGAGATCTAAGACTGCAAATCTACTGAAAAATATAGATCTAGAAAGTGTGGGTGATATGATATGATCAATAAAATAATCTCCTCTAATATATCCTCAAAGTGAAAGGAAAATCCCCATCACTTGAAAATCATCTCTCCAAATGGTGTGCTAAACCACCATGCAACTCCTCCTACAGAAATAACTTAGATGTGGAAGTAAACTACGTTGTAGGGATCAAAATATGGTTGCCTTGATGCCAAGATCTGAAAATATGCTCAATGGCCTTCAATAATGTCCTCCCAATGGAAAGGAAGCCTCCTCCACTGAAAATAAGCAATGAGATGGCATAGATCTAGAGATATAATCACCACTTGCTGCAACCTGCAAAAACAACCAAACCCTCAACAGGATCTGCACTGTAGTTGAAAGAAGAAGCTTGGAATTAAGCCAGATAGTGTACAATGTAGTGCAAGACTCCTCCAAAATCTCCTCAATGGAAGAGGTGGGATTCCCGATCAAGAACACCCTATGATAAACAATACTCTATCCCAACTAAACAACAAGAGAAAGATATATGTCTAAATAGACCATATATTCAGAAATATAATATACATCAATAACCTCGATATGGTTGGCATCCTCTTCCTTAAATAGAATATGAGCTTGCAAACCCTAAGCCCCCTCCAAAAATATCACTATATTCACACAAAGCATCTCTATCTAAAACTATGTTGTCCCTCATTGATGGCCACTCCTCCATGACAACACTGTTGATTTGGTCAAGGTTGACCCAGTCAAAGTGATCCAACCCCTTTCACACCAAGGGTGCTTCAATTAAGCTGCTAAGATTTGTCTCTTTCACATTTGGCATTGATTTATTCAATATTAAGGAGAATTTTGGACCTCCTTTTCCCTCTTATTATTTAAACAAAGCCATAAAACAAAATTGAATATTCCAATTAGCTCATGACTAATTGGGAATATTACAGTCCTCCCTTCCCAAATGTTTCTTGTCCTCAAGTAACTAACAATGTGAGTGCTACAAACCTCCATCATCGGTGAAACCAACATGTGATAAGCTTCCCTCATAAGCTAAGTGTTCACCAATCCATCCCTCCATGAATTTCTCGTCCAAAGTTCTCATGAGATGCAAATAATCCATACCATAAGGAGACAATAGTTCAAATGAAACAAACATGGTTTGCCCAATTTTCTCCTTGAAACATGTAGCATAGTGAACATGGAGAATCTCCATCCCATAGGGCACATAAATACCTCCCATCCTCCCTCCATACATTTCAATAAAATGTACAAGTACATCATCAATGTATGGGATCAAAATTAAATACATACAAACATAAATTTGTGCATATGGAGGTGGGTCATAGTCCCACATGTGGAACCAACGCAATAAATCTCCTGACTACCTCAGATAATGATGTGGTAAGTGGTTTCCCCACCACTTACTTGCTTCCCACGTCATCTCACCATGGTTGAAAGTGTGAGATATTTTTGGTGCTTTATGAGTGCACCCACAATGATACAAAATCTCCCTTTGATCTCCAAGGGAGTGGCCATGTTCAGAAATTTTTGTGGCCCAAAGTTGGCCATGAAGTTTATGTGGAATAGTGCTCCTCCTTGGAGCTATGGCCTACATAAACATGGTAAAGGAATGCACATATTCATCAAATAAAACATTATTTACATGAGCATATTCTTCACCAAAATTCCTCCTTAAACAAATGTAGTGGTGCATAGATCTATCTCCTCCCTCAGAAGAAGAAAGAGGTGGCTGAATTAACTCCTTTATAAAGTTATGTTTCTATCCCAACTCCACATGGTTCATGCATCTTTGAAAATGTTGATATATTTCTCCTTCAAATCCCTTCCAAGTGTAGCTTCTCATGACAATGTTGTAGAATTTCATGGAATATGTGTGGCTGAAAAAGAACTCCTCATAGGCTCTTTGTAGCAACTTCTCCTTGAGCTTGGAGGCTCTAGATAAGAATATTTTACTATGATAGTAGATGAACCCTTCTTGGACTGAATAGCCCTCTTCATGTAGTTGGTCATCAAGTATCATGCATGTGTGAAGATCCTTGGAATAATCCACCAACAGTGGGGATTTCCAATATGGATCAATCTCCCATAGTGACAACGCTGATGACTTATCATAAAGAATGTCTGTCATATGGTTGTTCTCCTCCTTGACATCTCCCATGCCAAAGGTATATAATGGAAGGCTTCTATTCCCTCCTTGTTTCCCTCCTTGCATATGCATATGCTCAAACAAAGATTGAGGATTTTTAAAGTTAGTATCCCATGGGAGGCTATCATCTATCCAATACCTACTTAGTTTAATCAAAGTATGCAAGTGTGGTCACCATATTCTATCATGAATGGAATATTTCTCTCTAAGTGAGATCATATTCTGAATCCCCATAGCCAAGGAATGGTCTCCTTGCCCTATGATGGTGCCATCTTCCAATCTTGCAGCATTTCCTCCTAGCGCAGTATGAGATGAGAGAGTGAATAATGGTGATAGTGGAAGAATATCTCCCTCATCCTTGAGCTCACCCAAGACTCTCAGTGTTGTATTTTGGTATTCTAATGCTCCCATCCTTCTTGGATCTATCAATGGAGCATCAAGATGTGAGACATATTTCACCAAATTTGAATCAGCTAGTCTCCCAGGTGGTTTACCACAAGATAATGATGTCTCATGGATCATCCTCATGTGCATAATAGATGGGATCATCATACCCTTCCTTCCACTATGAAAATTCATCTCTTTTTCTTGTGTGTAAGTCTCATGACAGTTGGGTCTCACTCTTAATGATGCAAGAGTGCCTCTAATTGGAGCAATTGCTCCCTCCTCATCTCCAGTTGGTGGTGGATCATCTCTTGTTGTTCCAGCGCTATGGCCCCTCTCTTGTTCTTCTTCTTCTTCATCCTCATCATGTGAGAAGACCTCTATGTAATGTGATTTTATAGTTGCACATCTATGTCCAGGTGCCCAAGCTTCTTGGCAAGTGAATAAAAGCTTTCTTCTTCTTAGATCTCTCCGGAAATCATCATCAAGAGGTTTTTTATATTAACTATCCTTTGAAGGAGTAGCCTTTTCTTCTTTTCCCTTTGATGGAAAAGAGGGCTCATGTTGAAATGTTTCCTTTACTTTTGGCAAGGCATCTTGAAGGTCTCTAGCCCTTTCAATGGCATCATGTAGGGTAGTGGGCTTGGTAGAATTAACCAACCCATGAATAGGTTCATCTAACCCATCAATGAAAATGTACATCCTTCTTGTTGCAGACAAATCAGGAACCATAACAGAAAGTCTTAAAAATTCAGAGATATAAGTTTCTGCATTACCTAATTGTTTTAGCTTTGCAAGGCTAATGAATGGTGCTTTAGGATCTCTTCTATAAAATATTTCCACCAACCTTCTAGTCAACTCTGAATAAGCAATCACATTGGCATGACCCAATGTAGACAAGCCATGGAACCACCAGTCATGTGCTTCACCCTCAAGGTGCAGCGCTACAATGTTAATGGCCTCCATCTCTGGAACCTTGTTTAATTGAAAGTAGATGTCAAGTTTTTCTACCCAGTATTTGACAATACACTTGGATGACCCATCAAAATAGGGTAAAATTAATCTACCCATAGTATGGTGTCCATCATGATTCTGAATGAATCCACCACTTCTATGATGATGCCTTGGTCTTATATTGTCCTTTATTTGAGAAAAATCATGAAAAATCAAGTGATATTTGAACCTATGAGTTTGAGATTCATACTCCATAAAATAGTCTTCAAGGGATTCTTGCTCCTGAAACCCTTTATTTCCCATGACCAAAAATGTAGGCATAGTATAGCATTGGGAAACTTGTGGTTGATGCACTGGTTGATCATTCCAGTGATGAGACATGCCAGAGCCTTCTCCATAGTGAAATCCTTTAGGGGATTCCTTGAATCTGTCCATTCTCATCTCCTTGATCTCTCTAGAAATTTCTTGCATGGCTCTAAGAAGGATCTTAGGGAACTCCTTATATTACTCTTCACCTCCAGATAAAGGGGTGTTACCCTTGTCTTCTTTGTCATTTGTATAATCAAATATTCTGTGGCTTCTTTTTTGATACCGCTTTTCTCTGTCAGTAAGAGGCTCTCCTTCTTCAGATGACGTATTGGCTTTTAGAATGCACATGCTATGCCAAGATTATGCTCTGATACCATTGTAATATTCCCAAATGGGAAAAGCAGGAATATTGTGCAAAATTTTGAAACAATATTGTAGATCATCATTAAGAAAGTAATAGGCCAATATGGAGAACTTTAATATGTAATTAAAATAGAAAAATGTACATAAGAAATGGGCTATAAGATGCATAACAAGAAACACAAGCCTCCAATTGATGAAATCCCTCAATATGAGGTGCTACAATTATACAGAAAATTTGGAAAACCCTTACAACATTATTTTATTGCCTATGTTATAGCAGTTTATTATAAATTAGATCTAGGTCTGATGTGTGCCTCAAAATATAGATCTATATGAGATCCATGCACTATACAAGCTCCTCTAAAGAACCCCTCAAGGGTTTTCAACAAAAAACCAAGTACAAGTTGTAGACTTGAGATCTAAGACTGTAGATCTACTGAAAAATACAAATCCAGAAAGTGTGGCTGATCTGATATAATCAATAAAATAGCCTCCTCCAATGGATCCTCAAAGTGAAAGGCAAATCCCCATCACTTGAAAATAAGCTCTCTAAATGGTGTGCTAAACCACCCTGCAACTCCTCTTACATAAATAATGTAGATATGGAAGTAAAATATGCTGTAGGGATCAAAATATGGTTGGCCTAATGCCAAGATCTGAAAATATGCTCAATGGCCTTCAATGTTGTCCTCCCAATGGAAAGGAAGCCTCCTCCACTGAAAATAAGCAATGAGATGGCCTAGATCTAGAGATATAATCACCACTTGCTGCAACCTGCAAAAACAACCAAACCCTCAACATGATCCACGCTGTAGTTGAAAGAAGAATCTTGGCCTTAAGCCAGATAGTGGACAATGTAGTGCAAGACTCCTCCAAGAGCTCGTCAATGGAAGAAGTGGATTCCCGATCGGGAACACCCTGTGCTAAACAACACTCTATCTTAGCTAAACAACAAGAGAAATATATATGTCTAAACAGACCATATATTCAGAAATATAATATACGTCAACAACCTCCATATGGCTGCCATCCTCTTCCTTAAATATAATATGATCTTGCAAACCCTAAGCCCCCTCCAAAAAGATCACTACATTCACACAAAGCATCTCCATCTAAAATTACACTGTCCATCATTGATGGCCACTCCTCCATGACAGAGTTGTTTATTTGGTCAAGGTTGACCCAGTCAAAGTGATCCAACCCCTTTCACACCAAGGGTGCTTCAATTAAGCTGCCAAGATTTGTCTCTTTCACATTTGGCATTGATTTATTCAATATTAAGGAGAATTTTGGACCTCCTTTGCCCTCTTATTCTTTAAACAAAGCCATAAAACAAAATTGAATATTCCAATTAGCTCATGAATACTTGGGAATATTACATTGTAGTAACAAAGTGTTAGTAGATAAAAGTAATATAGATATTAACATAGCTAGTTTTAGTCAGCTGATCGAGAGAGAGTTGTAGAACTAGTTGCAGTGACAGAGGCATTGTGAATTGCAAGTGCAATTCCAACCAAGAGATTCCCAGTGCAGAGCTATGAAGTCTATTTTCTAGTGCATAAGGGCAAAGCGAGTTTCTAGGAGGGAGAAAATTGATTTCCCATAATGAGCTCAATACTTAAAGGGAGAAACCCTATGGAAGCTAGCACTTTAGGATCTAGGGAGATCAGACTCATTATTACAATAGTTGCAACAATAGTGCAAAGATAGGAGCAACAACAATATGATTAGATTAAAGTTTGTGTAGTAGCATGATAGAAAATATTCTCTTCATAGTGATTTCTAGTGACACAGATATTGGTCATCTCGGGAAATGGAGGAGGCCAATTAGACATCAACATCGCAGGATTGTCCAGGTGTAGGAGAGTAGTATTGGTGGAGAGAACACCTTTCTCGCTAAGAGGGAGTGTTATATTTTTGTAGCATTAGATAGGTGTTCTAGTCTTTATTTGTGTCTAGGAGACCGTAAGGAACATGATATCTCCAAAACATAAAAAAATGTTTCATGATATAAGCATGTGAAACGCGTCATTTAAATTAATTGATTGATAATTAAAAATGCCCAAGTCTAACTTTGGGAAATCAATTAAATAAAGGGAATTAATTGAGGATGATAAATAATGATTTAGAGACTCACATGGATTGAGTCTAAGATTATCTTATCCACTGATAAGGATTTAATCATGTTCGTTGAAGCTCCAACGAGAGATTATAAGAGCATATCGATGAGATGAGAAGAGACGCAAGTGAGGGAGTGAATTATCCAGGAAATGTGAATTTCCCAGAGCACAAGGATTCAGTGAGTGAAAAATTCGAGCTAGTGGTGGATCATAAGTGAATGAGGAAGAAAAAAATAGAATTCCAGAGGAATTTCCTAGCAGTTTTCTAGTGCCAGAGAGGCATGAAAAGGGAGGCCGAATTATTCTGTAGAAAAGTGGTCTCAGTAGTGCGAGTGAGCTAGCATTAGAGAAATTTTGAGGTTTAAAATGGGCCTCCTAAGGAATATTATAAAATAATATTGGAAATAATTAAATAATATTAGATTACATCATCAAATTTTAGAGAGGAAAAAGAAAAAAACTACTTTTCAGCTCGTATTTTCAACTTATATCCCTATGATTTTACTCAAATTTTGAGTAGGAGGACTCGTTGGATGCAAAATTTAATTCCTCATTAAAGGAGTACACATATTTCATGCTTTTGATGGACTATGTTACATGAAAAATGAAAAATGCATGAAAAAACATGATTGCAATCATGTTTTTCATGTATATTTCATTTTTCATGTAGGAGCATCCATTAAAAGTATGCAACATGGGTACTCCTTGGATGAAGAATTAAATTATGCATCCTAGGAGTTCTCCCGATCAAAATTTGAGTAAGGGAGATAAATTGAAAATATGAGTTGAAAATGTAGTTTTTTTATTTTTTATTTATTTTTAATATTTTTACCCTTTTACTCCAAAAATGGTGAATTATCCCCCATGGTCGACATCATCATATTGAATCCTATTAGCTCTTATAAAGTTGATTTTGGTTGTACATTTTTGTTTTGAGGCCCATTTTAGACCTCACAATTTGTTTAATAAAACCTGAGTGTGAGTGCTAGGAAGAGATTGATTCAGTCATTGAAGGCTAGGAAACCACCCGGAAGGCATAGTGAGTCATTTCTAGAGGCATAGATAGGATAGGTAGCCTAGTTGGAGGCAATTTCAATGGTCATCCTGATTTTTGCAAGCCAACAATGCGAGCAGACCAAAAGTAGGATAATTGATTTTAAGAGGGAGAAAATTCTCTCTGAGAAATTTTTCCAGATTATTTGCTGGAGGATTACTAGTGAGGCATCTACACTATTGTACTCAGTGTTTTACTACTACATAATAATAAAATAAACCCTCATTTGTTGCACCATTTTTCCCTTTGGGGTTTTTCTGGGGAAATTAGTCCAAAATAACTGTGTTAATTGTGTACTTGAATTTTTCAATTTCTAGTTTATTTTCTGTTGTATTTTATTTATGAAGATTGCAATAGTGAGCTATTTGTTATTTGTTATTAAAAATTAATTAACATAAGAAAAATAAACTACATCAGTTAGAAGAATAGTTTCTAGTTTATTGCAATTATGGATTTTTCACCCACACACACACACACAGATATATATATATATATATATATATATATATATAGTAGATAACTTATCTGAATAAACATTAATAACTTATGTGCAAGCCTCTCTAGGTCTAGTATTGAACCATGTTTTGAGCTCCCACTCCATTTGTCTTTGAGCTCATCTAGTCCAAGTGTTGAATCATGCTTTGATACCACTCTGTAACACTCCCTCCCACCCCCTTGAACTCCCTTGAGCTATTGAAAGTGTTACTTTATAACTAACCTGACTGTTAAGATCTGTTATGAATTTAAGTTTTCAAAATTCATTTATTTCTAACTTTTTTCAAAACCGAAAATAAATACCACTATTGCGTTCAACTCGTTGAGGTTTTTCCAGTGATATCAACTTTATCGTAATTTAACTCTTGCATAGAAATTTTGTCTCTTTTAAATTTTGACTAATCAACTCTTTCCACGTCGGTAAGACATTGTCATGTGAAACCCATATGTTATCCATGTGGCTCTACCGTGTCACCTTGAATATTCCAAATCACTCGTGGATCCATCATGGCACCTATGTGGCCATAACTGTGCCTTTGTGGTGTTATCACAAATAAAATTTCACTTTTTTATTGATAGGTTCATTAGCATATGTTTCATTTGTCTCATAAAATTGGTTCATGAAATTGATGAAAACTCATGAATTGGTAATTATCTTAAGTCTATAATAGTCCACTGGTCATGTCATCAGAGTCAAATCTATCAAAATATACCAAGGGTATACATGCATTGGTTTAAATTTAGGTAGTGGGCACCTGTCTGATTTTTCCTGAGTCTAAAGTGAATATAACTGCAAACAGGTTGTTTTCGCTACAGACTCACCTGACCAGTCCATAGCGAATCTGCCAGATTTATAATAGAAAACATTGTGGAATCATGTTTTTATGCACCAATAAAGGGTATGATGAGGTGTCAAGTTTTTAGTGGTTTAGGGTGAATGTGAGGTCACGTGATAGGTTATTAGAGTCGTCCAAACATGAATAATCGTAAGTGGCATTTATCGTTACACTTCACTCCTCCCATTTGTCATTATAACTCCCATATTCGAATTTCACCTTTTAAAATTCACCTCCAAATATCCTCTCTGTCATCGTCGCTTCGACCTTTGCATTCATCTGTTGATTATCATCCTTGAAGAGTCTAGCTCCATCGCAAGCAACTTGATGTTCAATTTTTCTCTTTGCAGGTGTCACAACATCAAGAAGGTAGCGTAATATTAAGGAAGATGGTCATGGAAAAGAAAAAAAATAAACGAGGCTCCTGTGTAAGATACAAGCCCATGGATATCAATTTACTGAATGAAGACCTTAGCTTTGCAAAAGCTTTCAACAATGTTGGATGCATGAAATTTTTCCAAAAATACAAGGTTTTCATGCCTAGGTCTCAAAATAATTTTCAGTCAATTTCGTAGGTACAACTTCGAAGGTGGGGGTGCTAAGTTTTGTAGTGTCACTTGAAACAATTCATCAAGCCACAGAGATACCAAGGATAGGTGAATAGTGGTTCAAAACCACTAAGTTTAAGATGAATAACTGTGATAAATTTATAAAACCTGAGCACAGTGGAGCAGACATGAAATCTGGAATCCCAAGGAGCTATATGAAAGAGAACTACTCCAAATTGCTACTAGTAATCCAAAAATACTTCACTTGTGAGGGGAGATTCCATATGGCCTATTAGTACCATTTTAGGCTCTTGTTATACTTCACTGGTAATTAGTCTCTAGATCTTCCATTTTTCTTGTTTAGGAGCCTAGGTAAGATGCCAGACAAGGTTTAGGTTAGGCTAGAAAGTAGTGAGATCTCACTTTTCCATCATGGGTTGATCAAAATTTTGGTGCTAGAGGATACTGGACCACATTTATTTTTATCAATGGTTATGAGGTAGATTCATTAACACCCAAGAAAACTCCAAAGTCAAAAGCCACTCCTTCAAGAAAGAGTGACAAACTTGTAGCTGAAACAGAGGGTGTGAATGAGGAGGAGATGGAATCCATTATAGAGCCCATGGATATTGAAGTAGAGCCTGCACAAGAGACTTAAATTCCACAACCTACACCTGCAAGTAGCAAACAAAAGATCAACAAGAAAATCCATGGAAGGATAACTAGAAGCCAAACAATTGAGAAAGGCAACCTTGAAGATATTCTTCAAGTCATAGACATTGAGGAGACTCCAGTTGTCAGAGATGAAGATGTTAAAGGGAATAAGAAGAAAAAGAAGGGTGTAACTACTAAGAAGCTTGATTTTTCAGGGGAAGATGTGGGGTTTGTATTTCAGCTAAGAAAACCACTCACCAGGATGCAACTTGCCAAAGGTGTCATGGCAAGTAAAAGGACAGAGGTTACTGACAAAGGAAAGCATCCTATCACAGAGGATATCATTGATTTGTCTCCAACAAAAGAGGATATCATTGTGTAGAGGAAGGGTAAAGAGAAAATGGTTGAGAAAATTGAAGTACAAATGTTAAAGAAATAGTTAAGATAATCTATAGAGGAGGTTATTGAGACCAAATTGGAATTGTAAGAAGCTAAGGTAGATATAAAGCTGATGGAAGTTTTAAAGAAAAGGTACATGAGCAACTAGATCAATATGAAGAGTCATTGGCCAATGCCAAGAAACAATTGAAAATGACACTTCCTCTACGAAGGGTAATGAAGCACACAAGAAAGAGAAATATATGGCTACAAGCTGAAAGTAAGAAACTCAAAAGCCAAGTCAAAGAGCTAGAAGAACATATGGAGATGATACAGTCAGAGTTAAAGAAGAAAGATATTAAAATCACAGTCTTAAATGAACCTGAAGGGATTCAACCTCCTATTGCCAAAGGCAAAGCTTCCAAAGCTTGAAGAGTGGACAAAATACCTTTTGACATTTTTGCATCATTCAAAATAAAAATTTGCAGATCCATAGGAAAAAAATTGAGGATGAAAGGACAATTTTTGAGTTTTCTACCAAATAGGCAAGTTTGTAGCGAATCCCAGGCTTGAAGCCCAAATTTCGCTACGAAATCACTGTAGGTGTCTTTTTGTTTAAAATCACAGGTATGGTCAAAATCAAGGTGGGTAAAAATTTGTATTTAACTCATTTGACATAAAAAATAGTTCCAAATCAGCAAAGAGAGCTAATAGGTAGCAGAGATAGGTAAAATCAATTTGCTACAAACTTTCGCTACAGACTTTCCTCAACTCCCCTGTTTCAACAACGAGCAAGTTTTTGTAGCATTTTTTGGTTTTGATGGTCTATTGGAGGCAATCCAGCCACGTGGAAATCTTAAAGAGTATCAAAGGAATATTTTGGTGGAGGCATAGTCTTCAACAAGGTTGTTCAGCCAACCAGCTCATCATGAAGACAATCATAATTTATCATGACACCACCTCCTCAAAAGTAGGAAGGCTAGTAGGAAGGCTAGTCTCCTAACTTAGAGGGGGAAATTATGTTCTTAGTAATGGTCAGTGCCACCCAAGAACATGACTATCTTCGATGTAAATATGAATTATTTTCAGTTGGTTGATTTAATAAATAGGTCGTAGAGTCATAGTAGGTCTCTAATTCCTAAAGTTAGTAGCTGTCAGTTTTATGTCCATGCATTTTTCTTATTGTTAAGATAGGTGTCAGTAAAAGAGCTCGATGATCTAGCCATGTAGGCAGATCTAATATAAATATATTGAAGCCTATTAATAGGCAGAATTTTGAAGAAAAGAGGGTTGAATGATGTTATTTACACTACTACTATTGTAAAAAAATTCTGATGAGTAATATACAGTGGCTTTTGGTTCTTTCTTCACCTGAGATTCATTTGATGTTGTCATGAGTACTTGTCTTATGTATCTTGTTATTTTTCCTTCAGTAATTTGATGTTTGATTACTTAGAATTCATGTACATCATTCTATAACTTACTTCAAGCATTAAGCTATTGTGTATATGTGTGTATTTCCTTTTCATAAAAACATCTATATGCCTCAACTTCCACTAGAAGAACCATGTTACTGAGTTTATTAACACTAACTCCATAAGCCCAATGGTAGTGAATTCTATACAATTTTCACCTGCAAATAAACACATTCAAACACTTTTGTCAGAGTTAGCCATATGTGAGCTTCATTTACATAATATTATCAATATCTTTGAGAGACCCATCTCAATATGAAAAGGCTAATTTTCAGCTAGAAGTTGGTTTGAAAGAGTTACTCTAGGTTGCCTAGTGGAGCAACCCATATGTACCAACTTAGTGATAACATGTGGCACTTTCCACCTCATTTTATTTCGCAGTTCCCACACACTAAACCCTTAGTATGTTGTTATGATTTCACTTTATATCCTATTCTGGGGGAAAATATAGGTTCACAATAAATTACACTTTGGCATACCACCTCTGAATCACTACATCTTGAAAGGATATATGATCCTCATGAAAATATTCCACCACGACCATCCCCACCCTAGATATATCCATGAAGCAGTAACTCTTGCCCCACACAATTTTTCCACCACGTCGGACCCCACCTTGGGTACATCCACGGAGTCATAAATATGGCTGTACAAAAATATTGCTTCGTATCGAGCCCCACTTTGGGCACATCTATGAATTAGTAAACCTAGTTTGATGCATATTAGACCCCACAAACATTTTTCATTATGTGCATCCTCTCAGATTTACCAGATCCTAGATACATCTACCATGACTTTAAGTATCTGACCATTTTGTATATTCATATGTGTCCAAGTGTCAAACCCTAAAAACACATCTAGTCTAGGTATATTATCTTTCCTATAATTTATTTGGCATAGGATAAAAAATATGATATCTACATTTCTTGGACTCAAATTTTGAGAACTTCAAGGGAATTTTCCAAGGTTCTCCTTGAAGCAGGGCATCACTTAGGGAAACCATTTTATAGAGATAAACCCCTTATTAAAACACTGAACATTCCAATTATTATACATAACCATAATTGATTAGGTGCTCAAAATTATGCTGAAAAATAAAAGTTGTCGGATTGGTGTGGGACTTGAATTACCACGTAAATCGCATTGTTCTAAATCTGACACAACTCATTTCACGAAAAAACGATACCGTATGCTACCAGAAATGTGATTTGTACACTTTTTCAAATAGGAAAATTTAAAAAAAAAAGTGCAGATAGCCTAGTCATAGTCCATATAGCTGACTGGGCATGGCTATGTGGCATTTGATTGGTCAAACCCTTTGTTATCCTTTAGTTAATATTGGAGTGCTAAGTGGCACATTATTGTAGGTTTCTTATGGTGGAATTTGATTGGTTGATTTTGGCCAAACCACATGCTGACACGTGGCCCAGCTACGGGCTACCACATGGCAGCATGTGGGGCCAAAAGATTTTGGTTAGATCCGAGAAGAACCTCAGGGAGTTGAACCACCGAAATTTGCACAACAAACACCAACACATGCCACTACGCTATCCTCTTGCGACTTAAACATATAATCGTCCGCATGTATTTATGTTGTAATGGGCAGAGGGTTGGGGTGGGGATTAGCCCCAACCCTTGGTCACCACCACTGGCGGGACCTCGGGCTCCTAGCTAGCCCCCCGAGCCCCCGCCCCGTCTTATATGCTACGGTTAAACAGAGGAGCGGACACATGTTGACGGTTAACAAAACCATCAGCGAACTTTTTTTTTTTTTAAAACAAATTTTTTGCCCTTAGCCCATAGAGGGAAAATTAAGGAGGCATAAATTTTTCCCAGGAAAAAAATAGTTTGTCATCTAGTTAGCATGGATACAGTACAAAATTGTAGGATGCTGCTGGGCCTGGAGAAATTTTTGGAGGGGTTAGTGGAGAAACTTGGGGAGATTATAACTTCTCCAACTTTTGACAAAATTCGAACAAGGAAGAGGTTTGACAAGAATTTTTAGGAATTCTGGAGTTGATGTTATAGCATCATTTATCACCTCTATATACTTGATGACTTATGCATTGGCCTTGGGTAGCCCTTCCATTCAGCCTTGGTCACATTTCTCAAAAACAAATATTTTATAATCCATACGCGACTTTGCCCAGTTTTATTTCCATCCATAGCTGACCTGCGTATGCTATTTAAAATATTAAAAAATATAAAACGTCCCTATATTTGAGGTAGGGTTTATAGTTTTTCCTATAACTTAACTACCCCAGTGTGTGGCCTAACTATTCCCCAACTGAAAAAACTAATTTGAGGAAGTATAAATACACCTCAACAGAATGGCCTAAGGGAGGAGAGAGATAATATTATTGATATTCTAGCATGTTATAGCCCTTAAACCCTTGTTTCCTTTTGATGATCACCCTCATTGTATGTGACATTATTTTATGCACCATTTATGGAAGAAGATTTGTGAGGCTAGTGTTGGACGAATTCGAAGGACGATTTTTCTCAAGGTCATGGCAAATCTCAGGTGATTTCTCCACTATTATTTTCTGTACATGTTATCAATAAAAGAAGTACCATACTGTTCCTGATGTTCATGTGTTATATGTCTCTTATACATGTTTAATAATCTTGAATAGTTTATTTTATGTTATCTTTATGAGATCATGTATGCTAATTTGCTAAAATCTAGGACATATATGTTGTACAACTAGGTTTTGTGCTTGTTCTTGATTGATTTGCAGGTTCTGGAGCACGAGGAGTTGTAGGGGGTTTGAACCCTACGCGATCTACTACAAATGAAGGATAAACATGTAAGATCTACAATCCTCACTTTCCATTTTAAAGCATAGAAGTTGTTAATTGGAGTCTTTCTTGTGATGACATACCCCTGCTATGTTGAATCTTTCAACCCAATACCTTAGGATAACTTTGCTCGTAATATAAATGGTGACTCCACTAGGGAATTACATCTATATAATTCCTAGTTTGGGTTTTTTTATCTATCTTGTGGGTTCCCTAACAGTTTAATCACATTTGCAATCTAGTAAGTCTTTTTCCCAACTAGGTAGAAGTCTTGATCTTCTGATGAGGCCCGAGTCTTTCTTTTTTTTCCTTATTTATGTTTATATACACTACTAAGGCTATACACAGTCACGCATGCCCTATGTTTTCTCCAAAATAACCCGCGTATAAGCGTTTTTATTTGGTTACAGTTGCGTATACACATGTGTTGCACACAACGAACCCACATATGCCTTGGAAATTTTGAAAATTTGAATTTTGAGACCATGTAAGCCTTTCCTGTCTGTGGTTGGCCACTCATGTGGTACATTTTAGGTGTCTAGACTATGTTTCTTAGGGCTGTTTGTCAGTTCCTCTCTTTTTCTTGCGAGGACCTAGTCATTTTATGGTTTTTCCTATTTTGTGAAGTTGCAATTGCAGGTGTAGCACCAAGGCCTCTTCCTGGAGTTCTTGGCTGTCCTGACCATTCAAAATAGTGAGCCTCTTCTTGTTTTCTCATGTTTGACTTATGCATTACTACGCTTTTAGTTTTTTCCTCTTTGACTTCTTGGGACTAGCTTTCTAGTGAGAATCTTGAATTGACCTTTTCTTGTTTTTGAGTTTTTGTTTGCTGGAAGTGTGTGCTACTATTCTAAATCAATTTATTGGTTCTTTTGCTTCTTATTGCTTGTTTGAGCCTCACTACGAAAGTAGCATATTTGTCTTATGAATTTTGAAGTGTCTTTGTGGCTCATTTTCTTGATTCCGGTTCTTGAGTAGTTTTGTGCTTGTCTCTTTGAAATCTTTTTGCTTCCCTTAAAAATGAAAAGCCATAAAATATTTATTGTTTTTTGTTGCTTTTTCTTTGGTTTCTATTTCTACGTTTTTCATACATTTTGAATTAGTTTGTTAGTTTCTTGTTGCTCGTTCGTTTTCTTGTTCTTTAAAGGAGTCTTTATCTAGATTTCTCTCTCTTTCATATCAAGTGTATTTTGTCATTTTGTATGCAAAGGAGTTCTTGTTGGGACTTGCCTTGCTTGTTTCTCAAAAGTGATTGAACTGTTTCTCCCTGGAAACTCTTTTTTCTTCCTTAGTTAGTAATCCTTGAATTTTAAAATCATTGGTAGTTTTTTCATTGGTTGCACTGAAGCATTTTAGTCTTTTTGATAGTTTTATGAATTGTGTGAAGAGTGATAACTGAAAAGAAAAAAGAGTTTTTACTTATTTATTTTCATAGAACCCATTTAGAAATCTCTTTTCATCGAAAGAAAAATATTTCATTTTCATGTAGTAGGTTTTCATTTATTTCTTTTGCATTTATAAACACCATTCAGTTTCACTTCCATATACATTTGACCTAAGTAACAATCACTTAAAATCAAGCTCTATTGTAATATTCCAAAATGGAAAAGACAAGAATATAGAACAAAATACTAGAAATAACAGTGAATAACATTACACCAACATGTGTGATAAACATAGAGCTATTTTTTTATGTAAAACATCAGAAAATAGGTACAATAAATATGGGCACAACTCAAATAACCAAGGCAAACAAGCCTCCCATGAATACATATGCCAAAATATGAAATGCTGTTACATAGCAGAATGCTAGAGAACAAGTACAATGCAGTCTAAGTGGATATAACTATTGCTGGAATATGTCAATACAAGGATATGTTGTTATATAGCTCAAAAGGTGTTAGGGATAAATATCTAAGCTCCCAAGCACATTTCCAAGACAACCCAGAAAGGGTTTCCAGAAATACACCCAAAATGCAAAAATACCGGAATGCAGCCCAAGGGCTGAATAGCAGCTACAATTGAATAACTGGAAGGAGGTGGCTGAAACTGATATAGAATGTATGGAACTCCTTCAATAGATCCTCCAAGTGAAAGGTTGATCCTAACACTGAAGATCTAACCCTCCAACTAAAACACTGAAACCTCCATTGTAAATACTCACATTAGGGGAATTTTGAGGTCTAAAATGGGCCTCCTAAGAAAAATGTACAACAAAAATGAACTTTATAAGAACCAATAGGATTCAATATGATGATGTCAACCATGGGGGATGATTCACCATTTTTGGAGTAACAAAGTACAAATATTAAAAAATAATAAAATAATAAAACTACTTTTTCAACTCATATTTTCAACTTATCTCCATAAGGTTTTACTCAAATTTCAAGCAGGAGCACTCGTTGGATGCAAAATTTAATTCCTCATCCAAGGAGTACACATATTAAGTACTTTCGATGGACCCTGATACACGAAAAATGATAAATACATGAAAAACATGATTGCAATCACATTTTTTTCATGTATTTCTCATTTTTCGTGTAGAAGGGTCCATTGAAAGTATGCAACATGGGTACTCCTTGGATGAGGAATCAAATTCTTCATCCAATGAGTGTTTCCACTCAAAATTTGAGTAAACCCATAGGGATATAAGTTGAAAATACGAGTTGAAAAAACTTTTTTTTCTTTTTTCCCTCTAAAATTTGATGATGTAATCAAATATTATTTTATTATTTCCACTATTATTTTATAAATTCCTTAGGAGGCCCATTTTAGACCTCAAAATTATCTTAATGATAAATTAATGCAATCCTTGAGGGAAATTACGTTGTAGAAGGTGGAAAAAGCTGGGCCTGATGCCAAATACTGAAATAAATCTTCAGGATCTTCCTTGTTGGCCTCCCAATGGAAAAGCTACCTCTCCACTGAAAAAAAAACTTAGAAAATGGCCCTATAAATCCTCCACTTCTTCTACCCTACAACACAACACAACTCTGTAAGAAACTGCGCTCTAGCTGAAGATTGAAGCTTGGCTTGTTGCTAAAATGTGGATATGCAGCTCACAATAATCTCTCCTAAGTAGGCACTCGAAGTCCCCTGAGGATGAGTGTGGGATTCCTGCTCGGGAACACCCTTTTGATAAACAACACATCAGACTCCACTAAACAGCTGAAGAGTGAAAACAGTCATACATACCACAAATCAATAATCAATCAACATCATCTATGGATTCCTTCCCCTTCCTTATATGTAATGTGAACCTTCTCACCTTGGGTCCCACTCATTAAAGCCACTACTCTCATGGAGACTTTGTCCCATTAACACTGTGTTGTCTCTCATTGATGATCTACTCCCTCCATACCAGCGTTGTTGATTTTGTCAACATTGACCTTGTCCGCATGCTTTAGCCCCTGTTCACACATGAGGGTGCTTTATCCAGCTATCAAGGTGATTCTTATTCACATTAAGAGTGGATTTATTCCTACTAAAGATATTTATGGGTCTCTCTACCCACTTATTCTTCTATCTAAATGACAAAATCAAAAATTAATATTCCAATTAGTTGTAATCTAATTTTGGAATATTACAGTCCTCCCTTCCCAAATGTTGTTTGTCCTCAAGAAACTGTAAGGATAGAACTGCAAAGCCTCCTCTCCTCCTCTTGTAGAATCCTCATATGATAAGTTCCTCCACTGAAAAATGTGCTCTCTCATCAATTTGTCGCATAGTTGCACCTCCCAAGTGTATAAGTTAGCCTTTGGTGACAAATCCAAATGGCTTTCATCATGAAGAAGTGGGATATCCATGGAGGAAACTATATGTTTTCTAGAGGCCTTCTCGAGGCATGGAATCTAAAAAATATTGGGAACCTTCATTCCCATGTGAAGCTCCAATCCCCAAGCTATCATCCACACAAAATGAATCACCCTCAAAAATGGTAATTCATATAAAAAATCCTTCCAAATTCTCATGAGAGACATCTCCCAAGTGCTCAAGTTAACCATATGGCTCACCTCATAAGGAAACAAGAGATCTGCTATATCATCCATATAATGTCCAATGCTCTACCTAGAGCATGAAGCATAAGAAGTGTGGGGAATCTCATTCCTAATGGCCAAATCCAGTCCATGTTCCATCCCTCCAATCATTCCAAAAATAATGAGAAGAATATTATCACAATATGGCATCCAAATGAGAGAGATACTAAGTGTTATGTGAAATTCTGGATGCTACCAATGGTTTCCCAAGTGGTGACAGCACAATTTTGCTGCCTGTTGTTTTAGAACATCATGTGGCAAGTTGTTTCCCAAACATTTGCTAGTTGTGCATGTATTCTCATCTACTATGTGGGGAATCTCATTCCTAATGGCTAAATCCACCATGTGCCATCCTCCCAATCATTCCAAAAATAATGAGTAACACACTATATAAAATCCAAACAGAGAGATAATACAGTATGTGTAATTGATAAAATAATGAGCCTTAAGTGAAGGGATGAAGGTAGAGTGAGTACCTGTTTTAGAACATCATGTGGCAAGTTGTTTCCCAAACATTTGCTAGTTGTGCATGTATTCTCATCTACTAAAAATTAGTAAATGGCATTGTGTATCAACTGAGCATACCAAGCATAGAACTATACTTTCCCAAAGCCATACAATAAATGGCTATCTCCATCACAGATGTTGGTCTTAGAAAGACCATGAAGCCAAAATATAAAATTTCCCTCTTGTGGAGCAATGCACTGTATATAAGTGGCAAGAGAATGAAAATATTATGTTAGATTATCAATAAGTGCAAAAATGAAACTATTACCATGTACTGAGAGTAGGCTGAAAATGAGGTCCATGGATGAGCCCTCCCATGAGAATCTCCCCATAGTGGTCTGAAATGTGAAGTGATACATACTCCCAAGTGACAGTGTTGTTGGCCTTTGTAATGAGGCTCATGTTATCTCATAACTTCCCTCTTTGACATGCCCAATGCCAAATTCACATACCATAATGCTGCTATAAGTGGGAGATTCCTTCCTAGGTGGAAGTACCTCTTGATCCTCCAAAGCTAAGGAGTAGCCCCTTTGCACCATGATTGTGCCACCACCTACTCTTCAAGCATCATGAAAAGTATGAGAGAAAATCATCCCATACTCTCTCAAGAGTAACCAAAGCAAAAATAACTCTTGCTTCCTCCTCACACCATCATCACATAGACCATGGAGTAAAAACATGATGATTGATATGAAAAAAATCACATCACCCCAATAAACCCAAACTCCTTGCTACCACATGATGCAAGTTTCATGCCATGTCCCAACAATTAACACACCCTTTATCATAGGATATGTCATATGATGGCCAAACACTCTCAAGAGTAGCTAGCGTAGCCATGACTCCTGCTGCCCTATGTCATAAATCTGCAAGTGGCTCACTAACCCCTTACTCATCATCCTCACCCATCCATCCAAATGTGGGTGTCTCCTACCATGCTCCAAATTGGTATCCACCCCATGGAGAATACCATCCTCCCAAATCTGATCACTATCTTTGCACTTCATGGGATGTTGAAGTGCAACCTCCTAGAGATCTCCAAATGACAAGTGTTTCGTGAGACTGTGGATAATCCGGCAAACTCTTCAGTGAATACCACTCATCAATTACCAAGTTGAACCCATAAGGTTCCAAGTATGTTGTAGGAAAAATATTCTCTTTGAGCTGTGATGTGCTCATCAAGAAGGATCTATCATAATAATGGGGAATTTCATCCATCATAAGATGTCCTCCATCAACCATCTGCATATCCACTAATACACAAGTGTAATGGTCATCAAAATGTCCCAATAATAGTTGGGGCCCCAATTCATCATTGCTACTCAATGACAACGCTACTGATCTCCATGATGGTGCATCTGTTGTCTCATGATCATGCATAATGTTGAACATACATTTCTGCATTGGATTGACTAGATTTATGATCATCCTATCCTCCAAAACTCCACGCTCCAACTCCAAGTGTTGTGTGCAACTCAACAATGAGATACCAGGATGACTATATATCTCCTCCTTGAACCAATCAAGGGTCCTCTATGTAGTGATAGTCTGCTGCTCCAAATCAGTAGTGTGCTTTGACCCTAGGTCATGCAATTTCCCTGATGGCATGTCCCCACAACCCTCCATATGATGTGCTGAAATAACAGGAAGTGGAAATGTTTTCATACCTTGGTTAAGTTGCTCCTTGGGAACATATTGTATAGCTACAAGGGTTCCTCCTACTGGTGTGATGACTCCCCCAACTACTGGTGATGGTGATGGCTGCTCCTATACTGCTGCACCAGTGGTGGTATAAGTCTCCTCCTCCTCATGCATCTCCTAAATAATGCATGGGACTCTAAATGTCAAGATATCAAGACCATCTTGCAAAGGTGCAAGTGTTCATTCTCCTGATGCAAGTACTCCTACAGAAAGTGGTGGTAGAAGTTGTTCTTCTTCCGAAATGATAACATTGACATCTTCCCTTGGATCCTCATGTGCTTTATCATCAATGTTGGACAATGTCTCAATAGGAATTTCCTCTAGTTTTATTCTATCAAATTTCTTTATCAGCCTTTAAGTAAAATGTACATAAGCAGTTACTCTTGCATGTTTCAAATGGATGAACCACGAAATGTTTGCTTCACCCTCAAGGTGCAGAGCTGCAATCTCAACATCTTCTCTTTCTACTACTAGATATAGCAGTAAGAATGCATCTAACTTTTTTCTCCAAGCCCTTGATGTGCATGTAGATGACCCATCAAATGTAGACAATAGAAATATATTGTGTATTTTTCTTCTATTTCTACAAGGTCTCCTTTCTTCTTTGAGCTAAATGAACTGTTGGAGAGTTATATTCTCCTTGAAAGCCCTTGATTGAGACTTGTACTATACAAGATAATCACTTATAATCTCATGATCTAAGTTCCCTCCATCTCCATTCCTTGCATATTTCTCTTCAAATAAAATGGGCATAGTATATTGCTTTGTTGATGTATGCAATACTGGTTTCTTTGGCTGCTAATAGGAAGTGAATGGACCTTCCTCATCTTGAAACCCTCTTGAGGTCTCATTGAATCTCTCCATTCTCATTTGCTTGACCTCCTTGGAGAGGTTCTTCATAGATCTGAAAAGAGATGAGACAAAACTCATTCCTTACATTATTGTAGATCTCTTCTTCTTTTCCGCTTCTTATTATTTTGATAGCATATTGGCTGAAACTCATAGGCTCAACCAAGATTATGCTCTAATACCACTGTAATATTCAAAAATGGAAAATACATGAATATAGAGAAATTTTTTGGAAATAGCAGTGAATAAGATTACACCAACATGTGTGATAAAAATAGATCCATTTTCTTATGTAAAATAGTAGCAAATAGGTACAATAAATATGGGCACAACTCAAATAATCAAGGCAAACAAGCCTCCCATGAGTACATATGCCAAAATATGAAATGTTGCTACATAGAAAAATGCTGAAGAACAAGTACAACACAGTCCAAGTGGATATAACTATTGTTGGATTATATAAATATATGGATATATTGTTATATATATAGCTCAAAAGGTGCTAGGGATAGAGATATAAGATCCCAAGCACATTTCCAAGATAACCCAGAAATGGTTTCCAGAAATACACCCAAAATGAAAAAGTACCAGAATGCAGCGCTAGGGCTAAATAGCAACTACAATTGAATATCTGGAAGGAGGTGGTTGGAACTGATACAGAATGTATGGAACTCCTCCAATAGATCCTCCAAGTGAAAGGTTGATCCTAACACTAAATATTAACCCTCCAACTGAAACACTGAAAACTCCACTACAAATATTGAATAAAATAACACATTCCTTGAGGGAAACTGTGTTGTAGGAGGTGGAAATAGTTGGGCCTGATGAAAAATACTGAAATAAATCTCTAGGACCTTTCTTGTTGGCATCCCAATGGAAATTCTACCTCTCCATTGAAAAAAAACTCAGAAAATGGCCCTATCAATCCTCCACTGATTCTACCTTGCAACAAAATACAACTCTACAAGAAACTACATTGTAGCTGAAGACTAAAGCTTGGCTTGATGCCAAAATGTGGATATGAAGCTCACAATAATATATTCTGGGTAGGCACTCGAAGTCCCCTGAGGATGAGTGTGGGATTCCCACTCGAGAACACCCTTGTGCTAAACAACATAGTGTGCAAACAGTCATACAGACCAAAAAATCAATAATCAATCAACATCATCTATGGCTGCCTTCCCCTTCATTATATTTAATGTGAGCCTTCTCACCTTGGGTCCCACTCATTAAAGCCACTACTGTCATGGATACTTTCTCCCATTAACATTGTGTTGTCTCTCATTGATGATCCACTCCCTCCATACCAGCATTGTTGATTTGGTCAACATTGACCTTGTGTGACATGCCTTAGCCCCTGTTCACACATGAGAGTGATTTATCCAGCTATAAAGATGATTCTTATTCAAATTAAGAGTGGATTTATTCCTACTAAAGAGATTTATGGGTCTCGCTACCCACTTATTCTTATATCTAAATGACAAAAGAAAAAATTAATATTCCAATTATCTGTAAGCTAATTTTGGAATATTACAGTTATAATTAAAATGAACTAGAATTTTTTTGTATTTTCATTAATCATACAACAAGTAGCTAGGTCATAGGGCCTTGGAATAGGTGAGTGGAGAGTTAACTCTCCAAGGCTTCTCAAAGCTGTCAAACATAGAAATTTTATTAATGAGCAAAATCCAATTCTGTTAAGTGGACTAGGAAAGCTCTACCTCCAGAGAGTTAAGCGAGAGGGAGAGTGAAAGCAGAGAAGAGAGACACCCCCTCTCATATTTTCTAAATATTGACCTAAGACCATTCTGTCGAGCTGCTGATACGGATTGGTGCCCTTATTTTCCTCTCTCAGGGACCACACAGGTGACTGCAGGGGGAATACCCGTGGTACCTGAGATAGACGTTGCGTCACTTTCATCATTAATTTTGGAGGGTGCCCTTGAGAAGCTTGGGAACTTGCAATAGCAAAGGATGCTGTGAGGAGGTCAACGTAGCTATTTTTGTTACCTTCGCTAGTAGGCTTGGGGCGTAATTACCCTAGACTATTTTTGGAAGGTCCTCTTATTTGCTTTCTTGTATTTTGGTGTTCGGTCCTAATCACTCGAAGCAGAAATACCTAAAGGCTGTTTTATTGACTATATCTTAGGGACCTTTTAGAGTGTGCTCTTTGCTCCTAGATTGCTTAACTTCTTATATTTTTTTAGTCGAATTAATCTCATAAAGTGGTTGAACGATCGCTTCATCAATCGAGGAGGCTTCGTGGGCTTTCCCCTGCGAGTGCCGAGCCTTCTTCAAGAAGGTGTAGGAGTAATTCTGTGGGTAAATTTTATCCTGTGATTTCGAATGCAACAGAGAGTGATCCTCTGTCTGGGCTTGTTGTTTCTCTGGGTGGTCCTAATACTAGTGCTGTTGTAGAGAGGAGTACTCCACTCATCTCTAAAGACTTGTTTCTGACAGAAGAAGTTGAAGTTGAAGAATTTCCTCAACCTCTTTAGACTCCTTCATCTCCTCTTCTTGCTAGTTTTCTTGACGTCCTTCTATACATTGGGCCTAAGTCTCAGAGACTGGATAGCCCCTTTCCTTCGCATCCATTTCTTTCAATGGCCACGGCTGGGGACACAAATTCGGCTATGAGCACTGCAAGTGTCCATACTCCTCTTTCCGTCGAAGGAGGAGGTACCATTTCCATTTCGACAATCACTTCTAGTGCTGTTATGTTTGGCTCTACTACTATTCTGTCTTCGAGTGGAAGCACCCAAGCATATGCTTCTCAATTTGGCCCCTTTTATTTTGGAATGCCTTCTAGTGTGATTTATTCTGTCTCCTTTACCGCTGCTTCAGCTGTCTCCAGGCCTATGCCTTCTATGGCTAGTGGATCAACTTCATTTCAGGGTTTCCCTTTTGGAAGTGGGCATATTCCTCATTCGAACACTTCCTTAGTATCTTTGCCTTTCACCTCTCAAAATCAAGGATTCAATCCTTTCATTGGAGGTCACGGCTCTAATTTTTTTCGAGATGGAACCCCACTTTTACAGGCTTAGGAGCTGGGAGTCATTTTTTCTCTGGTCAGAAAGGGAATGTTCCTTTCCCTTCGGTAGTTGCTTCTCAGGGATTTTCTCCATTCGCTAATGCTTGGAACCCTTACCAAGGGGTTTCTTTGTCTTTTAACACTTAGATTGGAGGGAATATCCATGTATATAGTAACCCTATGATGGGAGGGGGTACTTCTCCGAATGTTGGGTCACAAGGCTTCTCTTATGGCTCAACATTTTCTACGAACAACATTTGGCAACCTGGTACCTCAACAAATCCAGGATATTCTTTTAAGGATGTGGAGAATCATTCCTATGGGGAATGGAATTCCTAGGCTCCTCCACGCTTACCATTCTTGGAAACTTTAAACTTTATAGATCTATCAAAATTGATAAATGATCCTATTCAGTATAGTCTGAGTTGGCCTCCAGTCCCCACTAAACTACCCTCATAAATTCCAAAGTTCGAAGGGAAGACTGGTGAGGATTCGATGGACCATGTCACCACTTTCCACTTATGGTGTTTGTCGAACTCCCTTATTGACGATTCGATTAGTTTGAGATTATTTCAATGAACCCTAACTAGGAATTTAATGAAATGGTACATTGAGCTGATAGGGGGAAGTTTTGCTACTTTTGGTGAGTTGGCTAACATGTTCTTAAACCATTTTCAGTTTCCTATCCATTATGATTTCGAGACTGATCTCTTGGCCAATTTACAGTAGGACAAATCAACTCACATTTATGATCATATTCAGGAATGGAGGAGAAGGAAGAGGCTAATCAAAGACCAAATTCTGAATGAGTTCATTCTCAAATAGTTTTTGAAATATCTGCAGCCAGAAATATCAAAGGATGTATCCCTTTCAGGGGTATTTTTTGAAGAGCAGGCTATTTTTAGGGCTCAACAGCTAGAACTAATCAATTCTCAGTCTGGGGTCCTTAATAAAATCTTGTTGGATGCTCCTCACTCCAAGATATTTATCCAAAACCAAACTTGGTCCTCATGGTGATGGAATTATTGGTATGATCGTTAGTGGTACATCTAACCTGCTAAATCAATTACAGCAGTTGTCAATACAATCTTCTCCTTCTGGTCAAGCTACACCTTCAGTGTCAACTCCCTCTCAGCCCTTGGCTATTAATGCCATTAAAACTTATAACGCCAAAGGAAATCAATGATCTGATGGGAAGAACAAGGGGCAGAATAATAAGAAGAAAGAGAAGGATGGGAAGGGGGATGCAAACAAATCCAACGATAATGTTGGAGAGGGTAAGAGGGATAATAACAAACCCTTTTCCCCAAGGGCAGCGATTGCTTGCTGGCGCAAGTGCGAATATGGGAGCTCCCTCTGGGGCAACCAGGAAGGGGAAAATCCATAAAACATATACATTATGAGTTCTCACGTAGATATAACTACGAGATCTCATGATTATGGCGAAGCTGAGTCTTTGAAAGCTAAAGGTGCTCCTAATAATGTTTATCCACTCCATATAGTGAGGCCTGAAGTTGAGCATATACCTCGGATGTCGAAAGGGTATATAAAGAGTATGAAAATCAATCCTAATGCCAAGGTTGCCCATAAATACTCAATTGTACAAGATCTGGCTCAAAGTCCTTGTGCCATGTCTACATTAGAGGTACTTTAGCCGTGTCCTGCACAAAGGAGTGCATTTCTCACTACGATTGGGGTTTTTTATCCAAATAATTCTCTTATGATCACATTTGACATGTCGACTTTCAAAAGGATACTTCCTCATCATATGGATTTCCAGATTAAGTCTACATATCAGAAGTTTAATATCTTTCGAACAGTTATTGATGAGGGTGCTTCCACATGTGTGATGTCTCTCACATGATGGAAGGCTATTGGATCTCCTTTAGCTATTCCTTCTGCTACTCTTTTGACTTCGTTTGATGGTCATTCTCAAAGGTCGCATGGAATTTTTCCGGCTTTACCCATCTGTGTTGGGGGTAAAATTGTCAATATCGAGGTCAAGATAGTTGATGCAAATCTAAACCAAAACCTTTTGTTGGGAAGAAACTAGATTTATGAGATGGATGCTATTTCTTCCTCATTATTTTTCATTTTAAGTTTCCCTCATGAAGGGAGGATTGTCACAGTTGATCAGATGGACTATTCTCTTGTATAGCTAATGCATCTTCTAACTTGACTATTCCCTTGGTGAATGATACCAAGAAACCTGTCGAGAATTTGGGGGTTGGAATGTATACATCTTTGATGGGTACCTTTTATTTTCCACCTCCTTCGATTCATATCAATGCTATTTCATCCTCCAGGGTTCCTGATCAAAGGGAGTTCTTTTGAGGTCATTATTTTTCGGACCCTTGGACCTTGCCTTCTCCTACCTCCACATTAGAAGAAGGCCAAGTGGGTGGAATGGAATTTCCATTGTCTGCAGCTGAGATTGCCTATCGATCTATTGTTGAATATGCAGACTCCATGCCAATTTCTCTTTCACCGGAGAAATTGGATGGAGATGTGGCTCCAACTTGCAATATTAATTCATCTTCTGCTCAGGATTGCTTGACACCACTCTTCCATCTAAAGAGGCCATTATTGAAGCAATGATTGGTGTAGAGAGACCGTGGGATGATTTGCATCATCGGTCCTATTTTCTACAAGACTTGCGAGAAGTTGAAACAAGTTTGTCCAGCCTTCAGTATTCTGGTCCTGTTCACCTAGTCTTGAACCTCTTAGCACCAGCACAAGTATTTGCTGAAGGGAACATGGCTTTAATTTCTTCTACTACCCCGGTGAACATCTTCAGAGATCCCAAAATTATTGAGATTGTCTTCATTGGAGCTGAATGTTCCCCTGAATAGATTCAGACTTACATTGATCTCTTTCGATAATTTCGGGATGTGTTTTCTTGGTCTTATGAGTAAATTCCTCATATAGATCCATCTATTGTCCAACATGAGATCAATACATATGAAAATGCTAAGCCTATTTAGAAAAATATTCGTTCGGTCAACCCTAGGAAGGCTGCAGTTATCAAAGAAGAGGTTGAGAAGCTTGTTATGCAAAATTATGATCCACAGATAAATAAAATTCCCTAAGTATGGTGCTAGGCACTTAGAACAACAGATGAAAGACTTTTCTATTAATTTCTCTAACATAAATACACAAATAGAATGATAGAAGAACCTACTTGTGATCCAAGTGCTTCTTCTTCTCCTTCGGTCTCTTTTGTTGTCACCTTCAATCCAACTCAGATCGCCAGATTGTTTCCTGCAAGCATAAACAAAGAACAACAAATAGATTGAAATATACAGATGCCTACTTATCTTAATCACTCAATTCGATTATACGTGAAACATATATATCATTCGAGAATCCATTGCATGAAAAATAGATACATAAACAGATACATATATGGGAAAATGAACAAAAATATTTATTAAAGAGTAGAAGGGAGAGGTTACAACCAATGATCAATTTGGTGTCACTAACTCAAGCTTCATCCTAACGTCATCACTTCCAACATCACACCAGCATCATATCAATACTTTCACTCTCTCAAATGAGAATCCAACAACATTTCTTTACCAAAGGTCATCCCTCCCTAGCACTAGGATCTGTGCTTTATTTATAGGGAAACTGTTGTTAGTTTCTTAGTGAATGACTTTCTAAGAACAGGAAATACATGTTCCCAAGTTTAGAGGTGTTAGATGGACACTTGGATTCGAATTTTGACACATATGGACTCTTCTAGAAGGCACTGGCCATGTGGAGATTCCCGAAACAATGAGAATTCCACTCCCAGGTGACCAATGTCATCTTGAATGTTGAGAAGTGCGTTCAAGTGCACCCTTTAATGGAGGAAGTTGCATATGCAACGCAGTTAGTCCCTTTAGTGGCATCGTTGGTAAGTTCATAAGTGATATAAAATATACTTCAAACCTTGGAAATCTCACAATAGAAGCCATGGATGATTCGTTCTTCTCTTAGTGCATATAGCAACTGAAATGTAAGGGGATGATATACCCTATTTCATTGGTCCTGGGGATGATGTCCAGTTTTACCAGGTCATGGGGGATGATGCCCAAATTGACATATAATAGTTGCTCCCTAAAGCATGATGTTGAAATAATAACAGTATTTTTGAATGACATGCTTTACGATCTGATGAGATGGAATTGAAGCGGAGTCGCGACCTGCATAAATATTACAATAAATTACATCATGATATTTTCATCTTGATCACGAATTGCTGAGGGAGGCAATCCCATGCTTAGCACATAAATTATCTAATAACATGTACATAGTGCAGAAAGTCGTCTACATTGGAATGTTGCCTAATACAGACATGCCTACAGATATAGGCCCATGTTCGGATGACGATTTGTATGTAAGGTCACCATACGGATGATGTGTACAACAATCATGAAATTGCAACCTAGATGACTGAAACTAGTTCCGGGATCTTCTTATCTCATTCACTCGATCATTCAGGTACAATTCTAGCCATGTGGATATATGATTTGTAGTCGAACATGGTAAGGCATCGTTTGATTACCAGCCAATGATGTGAGATGTTAACAAATACAAGATAACCACCCTTGATGTTAATGGCTCTCAAGGTAATGCAATACATTTTGTAAGGCGTGAATAGATGATTTTATGTTGAATGCCAAACAAAATATTTCAGTCAAAGGTCAGGAAGCAAGGATCTTGTCGATGCTATAACAAAACTCATGGTACTGGAAGATGATGTTTCTAAGTAAACTTCATGGATGATGATTTGATGTTGCTCGGAAGCCAATTTATCAATAAATGGGAGTTACTGATTTGGAGACAAAATGTGACTTGATATAGAAATGTTTAGGGATGACTATCATGAAAATGAATGTTTATGAGTATTTCTACTGATGAGGATTAACAGAGGAAAAAACACCAGGAACGAAATGAATCTCCCCAGCGGAGTCTCCAATTTGTTATGCATAATTATGAGTATTCACTAGATGACTTCTCTTTAACATTTCGATGACAATGAGATGAGTTGGTAGCATTGACCCAAAACCGAAGTTAAGCTATGATGAACCATAGGTATGAATGAGTCATCAAAACTATTACCCAACCCAAACAATCATGATTATGGAGTGAAGTTTCATGTTCAAAAGTGACCTGCTACCATAAAAATTCTATTCACTTTCCCAAATTTTCCTCGATAATTTGTCGACTAGTACCTCTTTATTTTGTAATAATCTTGAGGAGGATAACATATGATTGATCTATAATTCAACCCTTCGGGCGAATATGCATTGATATTTAATAATTTAATGAGTCTAGTGATAAATGAAACTCGATTCTTTCCATGATGGACAATACCGTCACTATTTTATGTTTTAACGAGCCTAATGTTAGTGACAACCCGGTCCTTTTTCATATTTAGAGAGTTTAAAAAAGATGGCAAAAGAAAACTCAATGAGTCCTTTTTTGTAAATTTGTCACTCAAATCCAAAAAAGTGTTAGGTCCCTATATTACTAGTATAGTCCCTTTTTGTTGTTAGTGTAACCCCATTATTGTTATTATTGTACCCCTGTAACCCCCATATTGTTATTATTGCGCCCTTAAATTATTATTGTTAGGTCGGATAGGATTACATTGTGGCCCCATGGACTCCTATATATAGAAAGGAGGTTTTGTAATTTGAATCATCCAAGAATTGTTCATTTATGTAATGTACTGGAGGTTGCCCCCTTGAAGTGGCTTATTTCTAAGGCGTTGATATCTCTTTTCTTCTATTTTTGGAGCTGGTTTCACAACATTTGGTATCAAAGCTTTGGATTCTAGGGTTTCGCTACTCCAAACGGGTCATCGTGTCATTTTTGCTATAATGTTTTTTCTACGAAGGTTCTGAAGCTGAAATTTTTAGAGTGCGAAGCCGAAATCCTGAGGAACATCGTCGCAAAAATTCAGAGCTTGGTTCACAATATTTTCGGAGATATGATCTGTGGAAGTTAGGTCTTTTTGCAAGATCCTGAATTTAACCTAAACAGGTCATCGTGGTATTTTTGCTATAAGTTTTTTATACAAAGGTTTAGAAGCTGAAATTTTTAGAGTGCGAAGCCTAAATCCTGAGGAACATCATCACAAAATTTTAGAGCTTGGTTCACAATATTTTTGGAGATATGGTCTATGGAAGTTAGGGCTTTTTCAGGCTCCTGAATTTCATTTCAAAGAGGTGATCGTGGGAAAATCTTCATAAATCTCTCTCTGAGCATCGGATTGGAATTCTGTAAAAAGTGGCCACAAGTACATAGACTTTAGTTTCCTAACTATAAATTTCAGAGCCAAAGGAGGAAACATTGACATGTGGCAAGTCATTAGGGGAATTTTGAGGTCTAAAATGGGCCTCCTAAGAAAAATGTACAACTAAAATAAACTTTATAAGAACCAATAGGATTCAATATGATGATGTCAACCATGGGGGTTGATTCATCATTTTTGGAGTAAAAAAGTAAAAATATTAAAAAATAATAAAATAATAAAACTACTTTTTCAACTCGTATTTTGAACTTATCTCCCTAAGGGTTTACTCAAATTTCGAGCGAGAATACTTGTTGGATGCAAAATTTAATTCCTCATCCAAGGAGTACCCATGTTGCATACTTTTGATGGACCCCACTACATGAAAAATGAGAAATACATAAAAAAACGTGATTGCAATTACGTTTTTTTATGTATTTCTCATTTTTCATGTAGAAAAGTTCATCAAAAGTATGCAACATAGGTACTCCTTGGATGAGGAATTAAATTTTGCATCCAATGAGTATTATTGCTCGAAATGTGAGTAAACCCTTATGGAGATAAGTTCAAAATACGAGTTGAAAAAATAGTTTTTTCTTTTTTCCCTCCAAAATTTGATGATGTAATCAAATATTATTTTATTATTTCCACTATTATTTTATAATTTCGTTAGGAGGCCCATTTTAGACCTCAAAATTCCCCTAATGCGTACAAGTTCGCTTTACCAAACCAATCCATAATTGGGTCATTGTGGGAGATTGGACATAACTTTGTCTTGACGAATCCAAATAAAGGCAGACCTATGGCATTTGAAAGAAGCTTCAGAGGGCTACTACAGGGCATAATTTTAGATATTGAGGATCTACAATTATAGAGATAATCCAATTTCAATGTCGAGCTCTTCAAAAGCAAGTAAAAGGTGTGTATTTTTCTTTTCTGAATTGCATAAGTCTTGTTTGAAGAATCAAGTTGAATTGATTCCAAGGGCATATTGTAGAATAGATTTCAGTATTGGATTCTGAAATGGCCCCTAAAAAGAATTCAACACCCATTAAGCCTTTAGAAGGCTCTACTATGACTCATGAAGATGAAGAATGGCAACTTGACATATCAAAATTACATGGAGCAATTCATTTTACCAAGTTGGAT